>JAHDVF020000047.1:600000-1149820 GCA_022606425.2 Lepidostoma basale | reverse complement strand
TTAAATAAATAATTCGAATGAAAACGTCTGTTTTCTGAAAGTTTTATTATATTTATGGGAATGACACGTTGAAAACACGTTTTTATTTGTATGAATTATCTGAATTGCTCTTCCCACCGACATGTATATTTGAACGATTACATAATATCGATAAAAGTGATCTCATATACTAATTTGCATTTTATTATTGCTTGCCATTTTGCCGTCGCGATGTTTACTCATTTAAAGGCCAGAAATTTCGTGCGTATTTTTTTTTTAATTAGAATTTTTTCCACAAGTGGTCTAATTTTTATGATTTCTCAGCACACGATAACCGTGCTGGCAAATTTTCCATATCCATGAGGTCAGCTTTATATTTTGGACGTGGAAGTCTTTACACCGATGTAAAAATACTCTTTCAAGTGTAGCATTTTCCGTGTCCGTTTTAATTAAGGTTAGCACACAGACCACAGCGTCCAGACTCCGGCATCTACAATATATAGACCCGGAGCGTACAAGTTGGCTCTACTTTATTTACTCGCGGTTTTCAAAATAATTACACGTGTTAATCCCAGTTTATTAAGTTATATTATTTCTCATGACGTATATCATAGATTCCCGACCTCTTGTGGACCACCGCCCACCTTTACATAAAAAACATCTCTTACTCCCATAATCTTTTTCTTCTTCTTTTTGTCCCGTCACACCTCCGTGGTGGGTAGGGCCTCAAGGAATCTTCTCCACCCGACTCTATCGCATGCCTGATGCTTAACATCATCCCAAGTGAGACCTGCTATCTTAACTTCGTCCTGCAGTGTTCTTCTCCAGGTGGCTCTAGGTATGCCTCGCTTTCTCTTTCCCCCCATAGGGGACCATAATAAATATAACAAATATGAAAATGTAGAAATGAAAAGGATTATCTATTGTTTCTTGAACAATGATGTATAACTGAAATTAATACGAATGAAAACGTCTGTTTTCTAAAAGATTTTTTTATGTATTATTTTGTGTGGATGACATGTTTCCCCTGTCTAAGGTAATGGGCAGGTCATGTAGCCAGAAGCTCAGATGAAAAGTGGACAAGAAGACTGCTGACTTGGAGACCGTGGACGGCGAAGGGAAGTGCAGGGCGACGGCAACTACGGTGGAAGGATGATCTGAACAGACACGTCGGAATAACCTGGATGCAGTCTGCACAGGACAATGAAATGGAAGCAAATGGAGTAGGCCTTTGTCCAGGACTGAAGAAGTAGAAGAAGAAACCATTATCAAATGATAATGATAGTTTATAATGTCTTAGACTGGCAAAACATGTCATTCATATAAAATAAAATGAAACTTCTATAATACAGACATTTTCATTCGTAATAATTATTTAATATGGAGTTTTACATCATTGTTCATGAAACAATAAGTAAATTAAAATGATGTCGATACACGGTTTTCATCAATGGATTCAAAGGTATCAGAAATGCTCATATTGTATTTAGATAGTTTCTTAAATTGTTAATTAATGAAAATACGACCACCAATCTTGACTATCTCTACGCCCCCCATTTAGATCTGTATTCGCTACCGCCCCCTAGGAAAGCACCAACACCCCCCGTTGGGAACCTAGAGGGGTTATGTATCTAACTAACTAACTAACCATCACGCTGTCTCTCCGAAGTGATATGCATAAGCAGACTGCCACATCATTTTTCCTGACATACTTCTATCGATTTCCCCAACATCCATATATCGTCTCATAAACGCAGGTCGATTTCTCTGAGTCTGAGTTCAGTGAAAATAAAAAGTGTTGTATTACAAAGTATAATTATATTTATTCAAATATGAATCCAGAGCACAAAATGAAGGCGAACGTAGAAGAAATTAATACAAAGTGCTTAATTTATTTTTTAAAATGTCACACCAAAGATGGAAAGAATGAATGAAGAAATAATTGTAAATAATATATTATATGAATTGACGATGTCAACGGAACAAGAAATAGAGGAAAATAAAGAATAATCTGGCATGATTGAATCAATCAAATAATACATGTCGGACACATGAGTGGTCAGAGAAATCGACGGTGGGATTTGAATGCGTGTTGCCCAGGATCTACAGACATGGAAGTAGATGAAGGAGGCTTTTGTCCAGGATTGGACGGCTACAGGGTGACGATGACGACTTTAAAAACGAATCGAAGTGGGAAACCTGCAATACTAAAAGCAAAAGCAAAACCACAGAGAGAGGGGAAAGAAATTCTGTTCGTGAGAGAATATTTTCCCGTTCACCGATGCCCTCGATCAACGTGCACTCGCATTTGCAACTGCACCGAAGTTTGCGGACATTCAATTCCTGCATCACAATAGTTCTCTTCTCTCTTGTCTAGTCGTTTTAGTGAAATCGCAACCGCGACGTAAAAGGCAATTTGTGATAATTGAATTAAGTGCATTATTTGATTCAACCACGATATTTTTAGCGAAATTCCATTATACTTCGGAACTATTGTTTATGTTTCTTCTGTATTCGCCATCATTGTGTTGTGGATTCACATTTGAATAACTTTTTGAATATATTGTAGTTTCACTACAAACCCTTTTTCGCTTTACGCAAACATGTATCGTGACACAGACACCCATCCTCAGTGTTTTTTTACATTGAGGAAGGGCGTCCGTGTCCCGAAACATGTTTGTGAAAATACAATGTTTTCAAAAAGTTCTTAAAATATATTTTTTAAACACTAGACGTTTACCCAGAATTAGACCGAAAGAAAATATTTCCCACGTGATTATATCTATGTTCCTATGGAAATATTGCCTGCAAAAAGTTAATAAATAAATGAAATTAGAAGAATAATAATTCAGAAGAAATACGTAACAGATTGTTTTTTTGGTGTATATTTTTGTACCTCTTCATCGAAAATAATATTATTTAACATAATGTGTTTCTTGGCGTTCAATTATAAGTTTAAGATTAGGGTGTTGGTCTTTTTGTTCATGATAGATATCTCCGATAGCGCCATCGCATTCCCGGTCGCCAGAACCAACCTGCTTCTGGTGACACTGGTGGGAAGAGCAATCAGTATGCTGAATATGTTTTTCTCGGAGAACGTCGTCTTTCATATTAATGAAACTACGTTCAGGAGGTCAATACTCTTGATATTGGAGAGTATCTTGCCTCCCTAAAGTCTAACCACCTCTCATGCGTTCCTGGTATTATATATTATATTTTACCTGTTCTCAATATATGCCTTAAACCTTAATTTTGTTTAAAAAGTCTATCGGTGAATTAATCTTATTTGAATTTGATGGAATGAACAGCCGGCGGTTAGATGTGTGAAAATTGAACTATGTTTTACATATTGAGTAAGGCAACGGTTCGATCGTCACCATTCATCTGACCACGTGTCCATCCATCATTCGTATCGACAATATCTGACGGCAGCTTAATACGTGTCCTTAATTATACAAGGGAAATGCATCGTCACGTCAAAACATTCTATAGAAGAATGCCTTATGTGACGGCGGTGGTGGGTGTGAATATCCCAATTCATTGAACAGTGTTTTGACGGACATCTGACGGTCGTCTGCTTGCCACCGTTGAAATGGTTAATATGAATCAACCTTTATATACTCGTATGATGCTTAGGTTTTGGAACATGTTTACGGGGTATTTTTATACAAATTCACAGGGTTATAACGTGCGATATGTAATGGCAAAAAAATGGCGATTCAGTTTTGTACTTGGATTTGGATCTTCGGCTTACAGAGGTTCAGCTCTAATCTTCAGCGCGATATACAAAGCATCATGCAATGGAGTAAACATGATAAATTGTAATTCAACATCTCCAAGTGCTTTTTAATGTCGTTTACACGAGCAACTAAAACAATTTACTTCAGATATCTAATGAATGAAGCGCAGCTCGAAAGAGCGGTGACGTCCATGGATCTAGGGGTGTTGTTCGACGCTCGCTTGTCGTTTCACATAACTTCATTATGTAATAGCTCCATCAAAATGCTTGGTTTTGACATCAGAAACGCCAAGATCTTTCGTAATATGCAGGTGCTGAAGTTGCTGTATAGCTCTCTGGTGAGGAGTAGGTTGGAATTTAGTTCCACTATCTGGACGCCGCATGAGGTTCGATATTTCCCGATGGTGGAGAGGGTGCAGAAGAAATTTCTGCGTTACCTCTATCTTAGGGAGTATGGATATTACCCGTGGCTCTTTCCGACTGATTTTTTGCTAGGGATGCTGGGCTACCAGTCACTCGAGAGGAGACGAGACATTCACTTGGGTGTTCACTTCTTTCGACTGATAGGTGATTGTATATACAACTCAGAAATCCTGAGTGATGTAGGTCTGTTCGTCCCTGATAATTATCTTCCCTAATAATTGTTTTATCTCCCACGATGCAGAACCAGCCTGCCAATGGTTATGCCGGTAGGTAGAGCAATATCTTTGCTAAATCGTACCAATCGGAATTCGACGTATTTTGTGATAGTCTGGCTCACCTGAGGGAACCACTGTCCTTATTATAATTGTATATTCATTTTTTTAATTTGTCACGTATCTAAGGTTTCTCGGTCTTTTTATTTTTTTATTATGTTTAACTTATTATTGTGTATCTCCAACTTGTATTCTTAGTGTATTGGAAAATAATTCTGTTATGCTTAGGATATATTTAAATAAATAAATGAAAAAAAAAATACTATTCCTCTTACGTCTTTAGACATATTGTTGGAAAAGTGTTTTGGTAGTTTTTTTATGCGGAGCTAGATGTGTGGCTCGGAGGGCTCCTTCGTAAAGGATCTTAGATGATTTAGGATTTATTCATTATTATTGGTCACGGAATAGACGACCAGTTGGGGTTGGCATCACAATGCACGCCTCTTCTTCCTGTGATCTTCCCGTCAATTATTAGCTACAATAAATGATACTTCGGGTTGGGCATAGTATACCCTAGTAATGCAGTTTTTCTTCTTTTTATTGAGGAGAGAAGCTGACAATCCGTTCTCATGGGCCTCGGCATTTCTTCGTTTGTAACTCTTGCCATCCACGGTAACTTGAACACCATCCTATACGTGCACATTTCAAAGGCTTCTAGTCTTCTCACTGTGACCCATTTCAGAGTCCAGCTATCCATACCATTTTGCAGTGCTGACCAGACATAACACTACACAAATCTTGTCTTGAGGCCAAAATCAAAGTCAGAGTTAGCTAATACCTTTTTTAAATTTGTTGAAGACGCCTCTGGATATTTTTATCTGGTGCTTCCGAAGTTCCAGTATTCATTGCGCCATATTCCAAGGTATCCTTGTTTTTGGAAGTGAAGCTTGGAGCTGGCAAAAGAATGATGAAAGTAGGATAAGGATAAAATTGAAATCACTGAGAATAATATATGGAGCTCTATCGTATATCGTTTTATATATAATAGAATAACCGAACGACGAAATAAGGATGAAATATAAGGATCGTTGAGATGGTTTGAACATATGGAACGAATGGACGAGAGAACAATTTATTGTATACAAGCAGTATGAGTTGAAAGAGAAGTCGTGGCTATAACTACTAAATGGCGATCACATTTGATGTCGGAAAAATCGGCGAGCGTGAATGTTACGATGTATGAATGTAAAAAAAACGAGAAGTATTTCAGATATCATCTCCGCCTGCTCCCTTTGGGCTTTTCAACTAGTTCAATTGGCTGGTAATTCTACTTGAGACAGACAATCTATATAAATAAAAGGCGATCTTCCGGGTGTGTGTCGACTATTTCTGAGGTTATTCCTGAGCTGATCCTTCTGTATCTTGGGGAATGGACTAATTGGAATTTAGCGGTCGTCATAGGCATATTTTCGTTATTAATCGAGCTCTAATTAACTTTATAAATTAATCAATTAATTGAAAATTTTCGTAGTGCAAACGAATATAGACCTTAATGTTCGTATCACCTGAGTATCAATCTTTTGAGTCTCTATTCGTTTGACACGGTCTGGAGAGAATTCAGTCTCCATGTAATTTTGTGTAGTGGCAACAATGTGTTTTGCTTTCTGACAGTCCAATATATTGCGTTTTACTTTGGGATGTATAATACTTAATACGTTTTGCTTATTACGTACTAAAATAATTGGTTGTTTAATTGGTACAGTATATTTTATTTGCCATATTTTAATGTACACTAATGCAGACAGGTAATTATACTTCTTAATTTTGGCGAGTATAATTTTTACGCGTCAATTTGAGGTTATGAACGAAATTTTATTTTTTCGTGTGGCTGAAACTTATTCGTTTCTCTTACGTTCGACGGTGATTACTTAATGATATTCGTTTTCTAGAGTTCTAGCCGTTCGATTGGTCACGTGGTCTCTGAACTGTCACAATCTCTTTGTACGTCGTAATATTTTGTAGGTATGAAGTTTCGGTACTTTTAGGTTATGAAGTTTTTGGGATTAAAAATATTCAATGATAATTAAATTGTTCAGGTTATTTCAAAGGATGATAGCGAAAATATAAAATATTTGACGTCGAAGCTCTACAAGAATATGAAGAAACTTGCTTCCGTAAGTATAATATAATATTTATATTTCTAATTCATAAATATATTTTCAGTTTATTCTATTTTGCTGTTTTCTTTATACGCATACTTTGGTCAGGGAAATTGTTACATTACCACAGCAACGGTAAGAAAGTTCTAATGATATACAATATGAATTACAATATGAATTACAATATGAATGAATGACACAATTCTTATGACTTTTTCCGTTTATTTCTAGGAAAATAAAGTAACGGATCAGAGATGGGACGAAAATTACCGATGCAGCGTGCAAAATAACTTCGTTAAAATGGAATTAGATCAATCAAACAACGGATGATCAGTGAATTAGATGTACCCTGGAGTGGCGAATGAAAACCGGCTCATTTTTACATTACACATAAGCTACTTTTAGTAGTTTTCATTCATATATGAAAATTCCATTATTAATTTCAGGTAAAGTTTTTAAATTTACAGTTTATAGACAATAATTAAGCACATTCCCAAACGTGCCACCTATATATCTGAATTTTGTGTTGCTCGGGCTGCCTGAAATATGCTTCCTGCACGCCTCAGATGCATTGACAAGCCGACAGACTTTAATTCTCACCTAAAAACCCACCTTTTCAAATTATCGCATAAAATGGTAACAACGGTTGTCTGTATATCAATAAACAATATTATATCACATTTGCACAAAACATTCATATGTTTAGAGAAACAAAATTTTTGATTTTGTTGTCCATGAAATTCACATCAGAGCCAATAAAGTAAGTTTCTACGATCGTGATTTCGCAGTTGTTACATGCACCTTTCATGACTAAAAACATTGTCAAAGCGCCCTTGAGGTGAGCTATTCACGAAAACGGCGATTATCAGTTCCGTAAGTTCAATGTTTATATTTTGATATGTACAGGTTTAAATTTTGAATTAATTGGTTTATTTTGTATATATAAGAATATAGACAATTTATATGAAGGAGTCTGGTTGTAATGAATGCTTTTGTAAAATTTTTGTTATTTCTTTAGCACAATCATAACTGCATTGATTAGCATAGTTTTTGGTAGTTATTTTTGCCGTTCAGGTAAAGTTTCTAAAATCTCCTACATATAATATTAACACATTTCCACGCAACTCTTGCAATGCTCGATCAAGAGCCTCGAGTATTTTTTTTAAATATACTGCTTAGTGAACACTTGGAATTCATTAATTGTATGGAAGTTGAAAATTTGCCATATGCGCCTCTTCGATGTCCGCCTTATGCCAATTCCAATATTATTTTTTTTATTTCTAGGAAACAATATTAATTAATCAGAGATCGGAATGGAATCGGTCATATAGCAGGGACAACGGATGATAAGATGCACCCTGGAGTAGCGGGCGAGAAACAACTGGCAGAATTTTGAATGGTATTGCGCTATTTTATTAATGTTATTTAATTATTATGATTTTAATTAGTTATTTAAAATACAATTAATATGACATTTGATGAATTCAAACATAAAGGTGTTCTTTATACGCGTACTTTGGTCAGGGAAATATTAAAATTACCACAGCAACGATAAGAAAGTTCTAATGATATACAATATCAATTTATTCGTTTTACTTACGTGTCATTTTAGGTTATGACGTTTCGTTGTGTAATAATTAGTTAATTGGTATAATCTATTTTAATAATGTTGTTTTAATGTAAAATTGTTCTGGCAGGGCGAAAATCTATATCTTTGGGATTAGATATTAAGTTTTGATAAAATAATTGCCTGGTTGTGAGAGACCACTGGTCTAATGGGGATATTTTTGTATTGGGATTGAAATTATTTTGATAATGAGCTATATTGGTGCATCTGCATGTTGCAATTCTTCTTTATTTTCCATTCCACTGAGTAATTCCAGCAGCACACATACCCAAATACACTATGAGTTACTTCAGCTGTTTTAGTTTTTCTCTGAAAACAAATGCTGTGATAGGTAAACATATCCTTATATGCAGCATTAGCTGCCTCAGTTAGAAGAGTCCAGTAATATTCCATTTTTGACCATTAAATTCTACATTATGCTGAGATTTAAAATATTCAAAGATAATGAAATTGATTTCAGGTTATTTCATTTGCTTGAGGATGGGGAAGACAACGCAGAAGATAATGGATTGCGCATGTGCAGAGGATGGGGAAAACAACGCAGAAGATACTGGAGTTCGCATGTCCAGAGGATGGATCCCACACTTCGATATATGCGTATCACAAGACAATGTTGTTATCTTTATGAACTAATTTGGAATGGTATGTACAGGTTTAAATTGGATTAATTGGTTTAATTCGTTACATAAGAATATAGACAATTTATGTTTACTACTCCATGATACATTCTCATCTGTCTTACCTTTCCTGTATTTGGGGCTTTATTACAAAGAAGAAAGCTAATGAGATTCAGGTGATCCAAAATCGGGCTGTTAGAAATATTTTCCGTCTACCGTGGTACACTCATGTAAGGGCCCTATATTCTCAGACGAAAATAATTCCATTTCAAATCCATCCAAAATTAGAGATCACTAAAACTATAATACAAATAATAAAGTCATCAACGCGCTCTAATACTCGACCAATATTCAATACGGACGTACACCAACATGATACGCGCTCACAGAATAAGAAGCATTGCGTTCAACTAGATTCGGTGTAAAATCCTTACAATTTATAGCCTCTACAGAATTTAATAAACTCCCTAATGATTTAATAATGATGTCGAACCAAAAACTTCAATCTGATCAACTTAAAAGTAATTTTTACATTACATTTTTACATTTTTACATTTTTACATTACACATAAGCTACTTTTAGTAGTTTTCATTCATATATGAAAATTCCATTATTAATTTCAGGTAAGGTTTTTAAATTTACAGTTTATAGACAATAATTAAGCACATTCCCAAACGTGCCACCTATACGAGTATATCTGAATTTTGTGTTGCTCGGGCTTTCACAGTAGTAGGTTCGTCCGCCTGAAATATGCTTCCTGCACGCCTCAGATGCATTGACAATCCGACAGACTTTAAATATCACCTAAAAACCCACCTTTTCAAATTATCGCATAAAATGTTAACAACGGTTGTCTGTATATCAATAAACAATATTATATCACATTTGCACAAAACATTCATATGTTTAGAGAAACAAAATTCTTGATTTTGTTGTCCATGAAATTCACATCAGAGCCAATAAATTAAGTTTCTACGATCGTGATTTCGCTGTTGTCACATGCACCTTTCATGACTAAAAACAATGTCAAAGCGCCCTTGAGGTGAGCTATTCACGAAAACGGCGATTATACAAATTAAACAAACAAACAAACCATCACGCCGTTTCCCCACAGGGGTAGGCAGAGAGAATGGACCATAACACTACTCTATCCTGGCAAACCTCTCTAGCTTCCTCCACATTCATACAACGAGTCATACACGCATGTCGATTCCTCCGACTTCTAACATGACCAACCTTTAAAATCTGATTAGTTTAATTAATTTGACAAATTAATCAGATTAAAAGGTTTTATTAGTTTTATCGTTTTTGTAAAGAATTTTGACAGGTGTAGAAATAAATTTTTCATTTGTTCCAATGACAATTTGAATCATTTCTTCAATATTATTTTCAAGTTCTTGCTGGTTAAGTGCCTTACTACAGATAATTTAAAAAATGGTGGATACGTGTAACATAAATTAAATAAACACAAATGTCCGGATCGTCCAAGTCAACATGTGCAACATCGAAAAAACATTATGTGTTATTACATTATGTGCTAAATTAAAAAACAGTGGATACGTGGAACATATTATAAATTAAATAGACAATATGTGCACCGTCTAAAAAGAACATTTTGTGTAAAATTATTTTTATTTTGTTATTTTATTTTATATCATTGTATTTTATATTATTTGTTTTAGATTTATTTTGTGGGTGTTGGACGATCGAAGTGTGCGCGGGAGATGCCTATTGGTGGCGATGAGGTTCGCAACCCATCACACCGCGTCTCCCGCGGGGCGAAAAGAGAAGGATGGAGTGCCGCATCAGTAAAAGTGTGACAGTCCATTCTCTCTGCTTACACTTTCGGGGAGACGGCGTGATGGTTAGTTAGTTAGTTAGTTAATTTGACAAATTAGCCTATTATTATTATTATGCATATAGCATGAACTGCCTTTTATATGAAGAATATCTTCAGCAAACAAGTGAAAAACAGTTGTAATTCATTCATTGTATGGAAATTTAAATTTTGCCTTATGCGTCTCTTCGGTGTCCGCCTTATGGCAATTCAAATTTTTTTTTTTTTAATTCCAGGGCCCAAAATTGATGAATCAAGGATCGGACCAAAGTTGCCGATGCAGCGTGTAAAATAACTAATGTTTAAATGGAATGGGATCGGTCATAAAGCAAGGACAACGGGTGATAAGATCTTCTGGCCTGGAGTGGCGAAAGAGAAACAGCTACACAAATTCTGGCAGATCACAAGCAAGATGGTCTGATGACATTAAACGAGTGGCAGGAGGTCAATGGCGCAGAGCGGCGAGGGATACAGTTGTGGAAGTCGGGAAGGGAGGCTTTTGTAGTATTATCATCTATATTACTATTCCACGCCAGCGGACTCGCAGTGCCGAAATCACGATCGTAGAAACTTACTTTATTGGCTCTGATGTGAATTTCATGGACAACAAAATCAAGAGTTTTGTTTCTTTAATATAATGAATGTTTTCTGCAAATGTGATATAATATTGTTTATTTGATTATTAAATTTCATATAAAATATTCAAAAAATAGTTTTTCAATTACCTTAGTAATATGTATTCAAGTTTATAATTCACAGCGAGTTTGCTTGGATTGAAACTTTGTTTTAAAGATATAGACACACATTTTTGCATCCATACACATGGCATTTAATCCAATAAATAAACGAATTGTTATTGAACTTTAATTGTATTTGTTGAATATATATTGGGTTTATTTATGTACTCGAATTTAGCAATAGCGAAGCGTTGCCGGGTCAGCTAGTATACAATATAATACCAGGAACGCATGGGAGATAGTTCGACATTAGAAGGACAAGATACTCTCTAAAGTCAAGAGTATTTGTCTTCTGAACGTACTTTCAAAAATATATCGCACCGTGAGTGTAAAACCGACGTAAGTGCAAATATACAGTTTGGAGATATGGGAGTTTAAAGATTTCATATTACTTGAAAAAAACGTTTTTTTTTTTTAAATAAACCAATGATTTTCGGTTTATATAAACCGAATATCATTAGTTTATTTTAAAAAAAAACAGTTTTTCCAAGCAATATGAAATCTTTAAACTCCCATATCTCCAAACTGTATATTTGCACTTACGTCGGTTTTACACTCACGGTGCGATATGAAAGACGCCGATCTCAGAGAAAACCGGATTCAGCAAACTAATTGCTCCTCTCGCTGGTGTCACCAGAGGCAGGTTGATTCTTGCGGCCAGTAGGTAAAACAATTTATGCTATCACTGTCGGAGATATCTTTAAGTGACAAAAAGACCAACATTCTCCAGCACAGTCGAGTTCTTGAAATATCCCCTGACTAATCTAAAGAAATGGGTTGAGATACCCGTCTCTTTAAAGCTGCAGAGAATTAGTCCCCATCATTTGCAAAATAAATGCCCTAAGAATTATTCAAGACACCACAAATGGTGTACGTGCTGTAGAATTATTTTGAAAAACCCAAGCAACGAGGTTTATATAAAATCAACTTACTTTTTCTACATTGGACCAAAATAGCCGAATCTCCTTTGCTACAAAGGACGCGATTCTCTTCAGTTGGAGCTCCTGCGCCTTCTCCGCCCGCTGCGCTGCCAGAGCTTTCTCTTGGAAATGTTTTTGTACCATACGCGCACACTGAAACAATCACATATGTTACACATAAAATCGATAATAAATAAAAAATCAACTGTTTCAATCAGTAACTGTTTGAACTGAAATTTTATAATGGAATTCTATTTAATCTCATACAGTTTTTTGTTATTGTGACCTGTTTCTTCATTGTCACTGATATAGTCTGTGTATATCGGGTGCTAAAAATACTATCATAATTATGAACAAATATATAATAATAACTTTGAAAGAAATTAACAAGTCTGTATACATGGATTATGCAATTTCAAATATATACATTTATATAAAATAAAATAAAAATTCGGAACATAATTCATTACATGTTTTAATTACTTAAAATCGAATGATATTCCTTGTTTCTTGGATAAAGGAAACTCACCAATGTGTTTAAGTATTTTTTTGCAAGATAAAACATAATACATGTGCATAGAGCTGATATATATTTTTTTAAAGATAAATTACCTTTTTGGCCGCAGCCTTCTTCCATTTCCGCTCCTGCGCAAAATCAGCCGCAAGCCAAACCATCTCTTCCAGCAGATAGTCCCAGTGCGCCTTGGGTCGGGGGGGTTCCACCACCTTAGGCAACCGCTTCTCTGTCCACAATCCCTCCTTCTGCAGCTCACAGATCCTCTGCATCACGTACGCCTCCTGATAAGATCATATTTCTTTTAAGCATCTCATGCGAATTAAAATTAAAACAATATTAAAAAGA
This sequence comes from Lepidostoma basale, assembly GCA_022606425.2. Classification (NCBI taxonomy): domain Eukaryota; kingdom Metazoa; phylum Arthropoda; class Insecta; order Trichoptera; family Lepidostomatidae; genus Lepidostoma; species Lepidostoma basale. The sequence goes on along the minus strand of JAHDVF020000047.1, from coordinate 1,136,707 downwards.
ACTGTAAAAATATTTAATTTTTATTTTTAAATCAATATATCACAACTCATTCCATTTGTATTAAAGAAATGTTTGCAATGTGAGAACTTCAAAAAATAATAAGATTAATAAAAAAAGTGTTAATGTTAGTTATTGAAATTCTTACTACAGGTTCATTGGAAATAATGGAAATAATATAAATTAATTTATTTCCTTTACTTATAACAAAGCAACCAAAATTTTAAACCAATTTATTTATAATAATTCATGTTATTTTGAAGAAACATGTCATATAAAACCAAACACAACATTTTTTTATTGTGTTCGTCACATACAGAAACACGATTCAATCAACTTGAAGCTATTAAATGTAAAATAATATTAATTTAATGACCTGTTTGGCCTTCTCCACGATCTGCTCTTGCGAACTAGACAAAGAAGTGTTAGCCGCCAGAGGCGAGGTGTTGCTGCCCGTCCTCCCCGGGCACGCGTTGTTCTCCACTACCAACGGAGTGCCACCTGCAAAAAAAGACACAATGAAATGACTATTCCGGAGCCTCGTTGTGCAAACATCGACAACAGTTAAAGCGGAATGAAAGCACTGGCATTCAGCTTACGGCATACTCCTCAATAAATCTGCAAATCAAAGTTGAAGCCAAGCAGCTCCTAGCGACTCTCCAAACTACAGATGGGTATGGTGGGACTATCTTATAATGTAGCCATGAATGTGTGACCGCATGCACGTTGGTGGTTGGTGTGTTCATGGTTAAGTAATAAATATTTTACAAAATGAGATATTTCTTTCAATGTTCACAATAATTTAATAGTGATTTGCCTTCCCCATCTTCAAACAATACTCACATAAAATAATAATGATAAATACAACACATATTACATCAAATATAGACATATGTATTTGAATCACCCTATGTATTTGAACGTACATGATACGTTCACTTTGACTGTACGTGTGCCAACAACACTTGTGTACAAGTCTTCACAAGTATGATAGTTTTACAAGGGGCAGGCGAAGTGTGCAGTCGTAATTTAAAAAAATTTAATTCATAAATAATTAAATTTAATTAATAAAAACCTGCTTTTTTCGCACGTGTCTCGGAAAATTACCTGAAGGTAGGGTGGTTAAAGTAAAAAAAAAAAAAAACAATCAATACACGAACAATTCCAATCAAGTAATATTTTTTGCAATGGAATAAATTGAATAAAAATCTTAAGAAATAATATATTAAAACACACAAAATAAAATAATCCAAAAATTCATATGCGTCTTACATAAAAGTTAATAAAAATATTTAATACGGAGGAAAAAAGACAACAATAATCACAAAACATGGACATGACTGGCATTCCTGAGAATATACGACAATGATACAACACCAACAAACTGCATATCAATTTTAACATTCACCGACATTATATTGCAATTCTTTCACAACAAAAGCTTCAACACATGGAGGCAAATCACTATACTTTACTCTTACGTTTAAATGTTTGTGTGGATCTTGTAGAAGCAGTGTATCGTTAACTTGGGTTATTTTATCAGAATATATGATAAATATGAATATGTATGGCATGCAAATAGAAAAGAAATATGATTTGCCGGATGACTTCTATTTTTGAATATGGGAAAATTATAAATTAGCAAAAGCAGCTAAAAAGAGTGTTTTGGAAGAGAGGAGTGAAATTGATTCAAAACTGAAAATAAATTGTTGAATTATCAATACCATATATCGATGAAAACATAAAAAAGAACAAAATATTCGATATTACGATTTTATTAAACATAATTATAAAATCATTAGTAGGAATATTTCTTTTCTGTGATAAAGTACCAAGTTGATATGAAGTATTGAAATGTGGCTATCTGGAGGAAAATAAACCATGGTTTCAATCATGGTTTGAAATAAATATACTAAAGTGATTGAATCGTGACAATCAAATAATTGAATCATGATAATATAATTTATTTTTCTTTTCATTTTAATTTTTTCCTAAACACAAATGTTTAAAATGACTATCCCTTGGAAATACATAATAATGGAGACAGCAATGTGGATAAGACGGGAGTTTGCAGAGGCGTGTGTGGTGGTGTGGGGGGGTACCTGGCAGTCTGGGGATGGCTACCGAGTGGGGGCGGAGGGCGGCGAACACCATGCCGTGCCGCCCGCCCGCCGGCCGCCCGGGAACCGAACCTACAAGCACGCACACTCTCGCATTCGCCGCACACAATGTCCCGCCGACTCGCTTAACTTGCCCCATGTACCACTCCCGGCCCGGCGCTCTGCCACAGGGTGACACCCACCCACGGACAATAAAGTTTGCGTTCACCCACTACATTAATAATACTTTATCCCCCATAAAGAAAATAAAAAACTGAAATGATATTATTCTAACGTCACATTTGCCATGTCAAGAATTCTTTTGAATTCGTGTTAAATATATGCAGATTATTAAAATCACACTGGAGTGATCTCCTGCGATGAGAAGATGAAACAAATAAATAGTCATATTTAATGTTTCTTGAACAATGATGTAAAACTCCATATTAAATAATTAATACAAATGAAAATGTCTGTTTTCTTTTTCCTGGGCAGACCACCAAAAAGATGGATCGACGGCTGGGAGTCGACCTCGTTGGAGGTCAATACCTCTTAAGAAACAGACCACAAGGCCTACACAGAAGAAGAATACATATTTCACTTCTCTAAGGCACATTTGGTAATGCTTTAGAAAGGTGAAGCATGTCACTTCCATAAAATATAATAATAAAACATAATTAAATAAAACAATGTTTTTTTATAACTACTTCCACATTTGTCTTTATTTCGACAATGAATGCTCGCTTGCATCGACAGACTGGTCAAAGCCTGGCGAAACCAGTTGCTGTCGAAATAAAGACAAATGTGGAAGTAGTTATAAAAAAACATTGTTTTATTTAATTACTATTTTAAATGAACTTCCATCAAGAGATTTCAGTAAAATCTTTTGATAATCTTAATAATAAAACTTCTAGAAAACAGACGTTTTCACTCGTATTAATTAATCACCTATGAAAGAACCCCATATAAGAAAATAAAAGCAGCTGAATACGTATGGTGTACCATAAAGCAACAGGCATAAGAGACAGATGGAGGAACATCCTCAAGGCCCTATGTACCCCAGAGGTGTTACAGTCAGACAAGGAGAAGGCGGCTAAACACTATTTTCTTTACAATTTCATTAAAGAAACATTTGTTGGGTTGTAAAAGGCAGAAAAAGCTATTCAGACAATAGAAATACATAATAATCTTGGAATTATCATTAGTTTTATGTTTAAAGATATTTTTACGCAAACTTTTTTTGTCCACTAGTGTGATTCCATATATATATGTGGCATGATGTTTAAACGATAAATAAAGCTATGAGCAACACAAAATATTGCATGATACCGTGTTTTGTTTAATTAATTCTTAGTATTAGTAATGAGTAGATAAGCCGCTTGTACTAAGATTATAGTGTGATGCAAGCCCGACCCGCTCTTGTTGGGAGCAGAACTAAATTAACTTTATTTACAGCTCGAGAAATAATACATGTGGTAAATTAGCGAGTAAGTATGATTTCAAAGTACCCAAAATATAAACCAAACGTACTTTCTTATCCAAAGTTCAAAAATATATTCTCAACTAGCAATTCAGGCCAATCGTTATAAAAAGCTATATTAAAATGAACACATTATACAAACACGTAATATTATTGAAGGGGTTGTTAGTGAAACTATGTGTTGTTACTGTATAGTGCCGTGTTCGGGGGACTCTCGGTCCGGTGGTTAGAGCTAAGACTTAGAGGTTCAGAAAAACTACTACGGCAGGAAACAAACAACAAAAATATTAAAATCAGAACATGCCAAAATATTCTTGGAATCAGTGTTACAAAAATACACAGGTGAATAGCATTATCACATGTAAAAAAAAAATGTCTTATATGACATGTTCAGTGAATCAAATCAAATTAAATTCCTTAGAAAACCACCCCTCTCTTAATTATGTTGCTCCTGAATGCTAATTCATTCATTAATCATTATGGTAATTGTCAAATAAATAATAATATGTAAGTTAAGTTGTATGAGAACTGTGTTTATCAAATACTTTGAGATTGAAGATTTTGGATGATTTTTTATGTCAATTCTGATGCACTTTAATTTCAAAAATATTTCTTGATAAATGACTCAATATATATTCTTAAATAATAAAATACAGTGAAACCCAGATTTTACGTCCACGAATTTAATATTTTCCCAATTGCATGTAATTATTTCAGTTCCAATATAGTTTAATACATTTATTACCTGATTTTTTCCCCGCAATTTACGTTGAAAATATATGAGTTACACGCGCTTGATAATGAGTTGACGTAGTAGACACATTATTTCGGCCGTAATTTTTCGGCGAGCGACATTGTGTTGGTCGGCGTACGGCAACATGGTGATTGGCCGACATCTTTCAATTTTAACCGTTAAAATGCTATAACATCTGTCCTTCTGTTATTCAGTTTTTGACTCAATCTGCAAAACTTCTATCTTTTTGACATTTTTTGCGACATTAATTAATAGTTTGTTTTTTTTCATTGGTTTCAATTACAATATTTGATCCTTACAGTTGTTTATCTCAAGGATATTATTAATAGTTATAGTACAATTTCTTTCTATATTATGTATTTAAGCTGTACAGAGCTGAATCAGTCAAGCTCTGGGGTCCGTGGGCTACATAAACATATTTTTCGACATTTGCATTATTACAGCTGAGGAACCCATGGAAAACCTCAACCTTTGTTTTGTTTTATTCGTTAAGTTTATTACAATCTTTTCTTCCTTTTAACATCCTCATTCCTAAGTAATGTCTCAACAAAGAAAAGCTTTGTCAGTGCGAGAGCTATCTGATGAAGAAGAGATAAAAGATCCCAAGTACATTGAGGGTCTTAAAACCTATTTTTCAAGCGTTGGTTGCGTTCAAAACTAAACTTTTAAAATGTATTTACAGGATTACAAAAAAAGGCAACAAATATTTATTCAATAAAAAAAAAAACGTTTTTTTTCTATACCCCTCCCCCCTTATTTGCAATTTCCCTCAATTTTTTTTTTTTTTTTCAGTCCCTTGAAAAATGTAAAATAGGGGTTTCACTGTACAAAGTTAGATCTATTCATCAAAATTGAATATACCTATTTAATATGTACATCCCTACAACAGGTAATATTTTATACTTGTACTATATCGGATTAACATAATTCTCATCAGAGTAACGTGGTAAGATAAAAACGTGTAAATAAATTAACATACCCTGCTGCGTGAGCTGCGCGACAGCAGCTGGCAGCTGTGTGGACACAGCCACGGGTGTGACCCCCACCTGGATCTTCACCTCAGCGCCCTGCGGTGTGTTCGGGGTCGAGGTAGGCACGGGAGCAGGGATGGGAGCAGGGGATGGGGAAGAATTGGGGATAGGAGGAGAAAGGAGGACGGCGGAGGGTGCGGGAGAGCTCAGCGGTTGCAGGGCCGGCAACTCTTCGCCTCCCTCCAGTGGGTGGGCACGCATGAAGCTCAGGAACTGCGGTGTGAGCGGTCGCTTTCGCCATGCTTGGTAGTCCATGACCACACCGCCTGACTGGAGGAAGAACACTTGGGCTATGCACTCCGTATACCTGAGGATAAACAATTTTGGTCATTTAACATATACAAATACGTTATTGTGTATAAATATCCATGTACAGACATATTGAGGCAGTAAAAAAAAACATTTAACTAATTCATTAAAAACACAATATATAAAATAAATAATTAGTATTTGCTAAATTGAAAAACTAAATAACATTTAATCAGAGTTTTTTGTCTTTATGGTGACGATTCAAGAATGATTGCCAGATTTCGACATTCTCAATTGTCATGACATATGGGATACCAAGAGGATCACGCTAGAGGCTACAACTTATACACACCAATTGCAAAAGGGTGCGACAATAAAAGAAAATTTGCTAGATATTAACTAATAGAAGTTCCAATAGGACAGTAACAAATAGATGTAAAAATAAACACCTGTCTTTTTTTAAGGTGACCATTCTATCTTCGATATTCCTTTTATGCAGAGCGGCCAACTCGTCTGAGAACATGGGTTTGGCGGTTCCATCGAACATCTTAAGTCTCTTCCTGGCGACAGGACTAAAGGAGGTGGAGGGGCCGGCGGGGGTGAGTGGCGGGGGGTGGTCGGAGCTGGTGAGGGGGGATCGCGCGGCACGCACCGGGCTGACCAGCACGCGCAGGGGCGAGCCCGCCAGCCCGGCACGTCCCGCCCCCTCTGATATGTCCATCGGTTGGTCATGGGCCGTGTCATCCTTTATTTGTGCCTGAAAGTATAAATAATTCTAAATTATTGTATGCCTGCACCGCAGATTTCCAAAGTTGTCCCTATGGGGTCCCCACTTATAATACATATATCAAGACATATTCGGGATCCTTCTGAGATGTGTTATTCCTTAATATTTAAGTCAGTTCTGTAAAATGTCAACTTTCAACTGTTTTGTGTGCAAACAAGTCGCCTAAATGTTGTTTGTTTGTTATGTCTTTCCATTTGTGTAAAATAAATTAACCTTCAGGCTTTCAGTAAATGCCATATTCACCTAACACAGATTGTGTTTACATATAATGCTTGTAATAGACATATTTTGAATTGTCTATCTCTGCGATATGCTATACTTTTATGCAAGATTTCCACAGTACACTATTGAGTGAGAACTGTCGGCTGCTAAAAACGTGAGTACCTAGACAGGTACATATTTTTAACTAACTAACCATCACGCCGTTTCTCCGAAGGGGTAGGCAGAGAGGATGGACCACCATAGCGTTGTCCTGACATACCTCTGTAGCTTCCTACACATTCATACATCATAACATGCACATTTGTCAATTTTTCCAACTTCGAATGCCATGCTTTCCTTGGTCTTCCACGACTTAATTTTATGATGTAATCATCTGCCTTACATTTCTTCCATACATATTTTTTTAATGTGTAAAATCAGAACAAGAAGCTAAATCAATTATTTTTTTATCATCTCTATTCAAAAAAGATTGCAAAATTTAATATCTTCGATATGATTAATAACACAATTTTTTAATATGCAAAGATAAAAAAGTAATAATTTTTTTATGAGTTTCAATACTTAAACTGAAGCATGACAATGAAAATGGAATTTGTACGCGTGAAATACAACACGAGTGATCTTGGCCGCGACACACTAGGTCAACAGCTTACACTGCATGCTGGAAACTGTCCAGCCATTATCTCAACATGCAACATTTACATTATGATGAACAGCCAACCAAAGTCCCACATCAGAAAACCATTATTCTTAATTATTTGTGTACTATCAATCGTGAAATGCAATGTTCAACTCAAGATTATAGTGTAATGGTTACGGCATAAGATATCAATCTAAATTCTCAACATCCAATGTAGCGTTCAGTTTGAGATTGATTATGGGCAAAAAATATACATTCGACAATATTATCAGATTTTTTATTTATTTTTTATAATAGTAAAATAAAATTCATCAAAACATTGTCAAAAAATTGCGAGTTGAATTTAAAATACAGTAGAACGTCGTTTATCCTGACTACTTGGGACTGGAGGTTTTCCGGATACCGATTTTTCAGGATAATCAAACAGGTGCTAATACTTTTAGCAAAATAAGGTGTAAAACGATTTTTTTTTACCTCAGCTCATTTATTGATTATGACAAATTTTACTCCAAAAACAAGTATGTATGTAGTACATGTACATAAAAAAATCTTACATTACATTACTCTATAGTACTGAAAAAATAATCAGAGATTTTTTTTAACAAGATTGTAGTCATGTAGGTCACGGTACAGATTGCTTTGTCATCTCGGCTTGTCCAGATAATTGACTTTCCAGTTAACTGACGTCCGGATAAACGACGTTCTATTGTATTGATATTTTATTACTTCTTTTTTGTCAGTTTACTCAGTTGGGGACCATGGGAAAATAGGCGAAGTGTCGGAAGGCCACTGATGAGATGGACCGATATTGTCAAAAGGTTGGAAAATCTTGGATACAAAGGGGGCAGGATAGAGACGAGTGGGGGAAATTGGAAGAGGCCTATATCCAGCAGTGGAGGGAAGAAGGCTAGCAAAGAAGAAGAAGATTTTTTGTCAGATCAAATCCGCATTTGATAATGCCTTAGAAAGACGAAACAGTTCATACGTATATTTTTCACCTTTCTTCCCTCCATTATATATATTTTTTTAAATATATGTTGTTCTCTGATTTTATGTTTAGTATATTCTGTTACCCTGATGAAGCTCTCCGGTGGGAGCGAAACCAGTTGGTGTTTATTTATGCTTATTATTATATTTAACAGTTCATTCCCGTAAACTAGAAAACAGACATTTTCATCCGTATTAATCATTTAATATGGAATTTTACATCATCGCCCAAGAAACAATAAACAATGCAATTTTCATAACATGGAACATTCCTGATAAGATAAATATATTTTTTTTATGTAGTCTTGAATACTACTCATGATAATAAGAATCTCACTGGAAGTAACTTTTCAATAGTTTTGTTATCAAATTCATTGTAAATTTACCTCCATACAGTCAATTTACTTTTCTTTTCCAAGTAAATTGATTGTGTAGAGAAAGTGCAGAGTGACACTCGGACGCAAAGTATGCCTGAATCTTATTGAATATGGTGAATGTTACCTGGTGCAGCGGAGCGGGGCCCACCGAAGCCCTGCGGCTGAGCGCCGGCGGGCCGGGGGCCCCATCCCTCTCCCTCGCTGCCGTGTGTGTGGACCCGAGCTTGACACATTCATTTTTCTCATTCATGTTATTTTACACATCTGAAAAGAAACATTCAATTAGACACTACTAAAGATATTTTAGATCATATTCTACCAAAATGTAACTGTGCATTAGTCAGCTTTAAAAGTGATATAATTTGCTAGTTAAAATTTTTAACACATAATTACAAATCGGAAACAAATATGTATAGAAATATTCAAGTCACATCTATTTGAATTATTGTTAAATCCTCAAGGATCACAACTTTTTGCAATCAGTGTATCTGGGATGTTGGGATCAGTCATCAATGACTAATGAAATGATTTACATCCATGATTACCACCAAGCACTTGTTTTTATTCATAAAATGGGGGATAATCACATAATCAAGATGGCAATGCACAATGATGTTCTTGTACCGACCCTTATGTATGGAAGTGAACCATGAAACTGACAAAAGGATGAAAGAAGAATAAATGCAGTAGAAATAAGATCCAATGCAAATATAAGTGAACGGAGTGCGAATGAAAGCGTATGAACAAAATAATGAAAGGGTCACTAAGGTGGTTAGGACACAAGGAAAAAATAAATCAAGAAAGAATTGTTAAAAAAAACTAACTAACCATCACCCCGTCTCCCCGGAAGGGTAGGCAGAAATAATGGAAGGCCACACAGTTCTGTCCTGACATACTTCTCTCGCTTCCTCTACATTCATACATCTTGTAATGCACGCACGTCGATTTCTCCGACTCCTCACGTGACCGACATTCAATATTTGATTGATTTGATCGTGCCACGATTTCCTCGGCCTTCCTCTATTTCTAGCTCCGTTCACGCCGTTTACATATACCTTCTTTACCATTCTGTCTTCACTCATTCTTTCCATGTGTCCAAACCATCTTAATGACTCTTTCATTATTTTGTTCATAACACTTTCATTCGCACCACATTCACTTCTTATACTTGCATTTGTCACTTTATCATATACAGATTTGAAACACATTCGTCTTAGAGATCTCATTTCTACTGCATTTATTCTACTTTCATCCTTCTTTTGCCAGTTCCATGTTTCACTTCCATACATAAGGGTCAGCACAAGAACACCATTATGCACTGCCATCTTAGCTTGGAAAGCAAAGAATGGTTAAGTATATGTTAATGGTGTAAACGGAAAGATTAAATATTGGCTACGTAAAGAGTTACAGAAATCAACATGCAAGCACGACACAATGTATGAATGTCAAGGAAAAGAACAGTGTGAAGACGATCAACGTGCATGACAAAATATATGAATTATGAAGAGCAATAGAAGTATGCCAGAAAAAATAGTGTGGCGGTCCATTTGTTCTGCCCTTCGGGGAAACGGCTTGATATTTAGTTTATGATTAAATCCCATTGAATGGGAAAAAAAATATTTTTGTTAAAATTATATTATGTGACAGATACCGACCACCACAAGATTTTTGTAATAGAGCCAAGACCCACCAAATGGAAGAACAGTGTGCCATGGAAGTAGTGAAACCAATTGTTTTTTTAATTGCCAGAAGATATTTGCTGGTTCCGAATGCTGTTTGTACATAATAACATATACACCAGACATTGAATTCTTGAAAAGTCACTAATGCACTGTTCAATTTGAGTAATTTTCGAATGCATACGCCGACGTTTTATTTACGAAACTTTTACTCTCTATTCTGTTGTTTAATATACGTAAAATTATTAACTTCAGAGTTAAATATGCTTAAAATGATATTCACTCACTCAATTAAGTGGCTGTTAAAAGGACGATGATACAAAAACAAACATAAAATAAATTAAGGAAATTATGCACAATTTAGTCTGAAGATTATTTTTTTACTGTTTACAACAAATCTTAAGGCGTTAGCGGTTGTTTACGCGGCGCTCATTTTTGAGGTTAAGACAAAAAAATTACGCGCCAAATCTTAAACGTCACATAAAAATAATTAAACACCGATTTCTCACGGAAATTTATATCATCAAAAAGCCGATGTGAAAAGACAATAAATTAAAAGCTAACCAAATATATCATACTATAAAAAAAACAAGCTTTTATTGTCTTTATAAAAACACTTATTGTACCAAATAAAACAAGAAAGTGTTATTGTCTAATGATTACTGTGAATAGATTTACCAGCCGGAATTGAAATAAGAATAAATTTAAAGATACAGCAAAACTTGGGATAAAGACTTATATTTTTCAACATTTAGCATCAGAAGCGGCTTGAAATAATAATGTATCATATATACCTTATGTCAAAAAATAAAACATAGTAAACAATGAAAATACATATCGGTACACAAACAAAAATATTATTTCGAGTATTATTGTACGAAAAACGTAAGAGGCCTTCATAAAATGCACAAATAGGCGATCTCAAACATTGTGGCGTTTCCTTACATAATTTCGGCAAATTGGTACCAACTACGGCGGCCATATTTCCTGTGCGACAAACAGGATAACTCACCATTTTGTAATCACAATATTGTCACACATTGCACACCCATCACGCGTTGAGAGTTGTACCATTGCAAAACATATTTTTCAATAAAGCATCTAATAAGTTTCGTTTACATCACTTTAACCCGGAAACTTCGTAAAATAAGATAAAATTATATATCTAGACGCCCAACAAAAATACTGTGCCGCCGGCTTGTTCGCATCGCCAATAGCGCATGCGCGAGAACGTTGGGAACGCGGTAATCGATACAAAGAACCGATATTATATACATTACGGCAATAGGTAGGGCTCCTACTTTCCTATTATTCACGACGTTTTATTAATAGATTTGGCATGCCGCTATCAAAAATACTAAACCAATATTTTTCAAAAAACTTAATACATAGTGTTGTTACATTTTTTGACCAAATTCAAAAGGGTCATGCGTATTATTTTATCAAATAACATTTAAAAAAATAATTTCGGATTATCAATGTTTTAAGATTCAATAAAGTTTATTCTAATGTTTTATACTTTAAATAAATAATTGTTATTATGAAAAATTCATTAGAACTTTGCTATCCAGATTAAGTTAATTTACAAAACTACACATACAACAATAGGTTCAATTATAATTATTTGAAAAATGCTGTCGTTCATTTTTATGAGAGATGGATATAAATACCATAGTATGACATTGTTCGACAGATAAAAGAAAACTATTGATGAATGGATCGGTCATACGATACATAGAAATAAAATGAGAAGAAATAGCGGAATATAAAATTGTAATTAGAAGAATCATATATTAAAATTTAAAACGGTTAAGAAACATTGTAATGTTTGAGAAATCAATTCTTTGGATGGAAACCTACTGTTTTAATTTACATTTTTTTTTTAACATGCACGATAAAGTAGTAATTCACATTTCATTTTAGTTTTTAAATCTACGCTGTATTTATGTGCTTGATTATCTAATATTGGACTATATGAGCTTTCTTGATATTAAATAATATAAAAATAAGTAAAGGTATACATACGCATCCCACTGATATTTGGATAATGGGAGCAGCTTTCCACATTAAGCATTTAACCATAGAAGAGAAGGCAACAAAAAACATGAGAGTTTCAGTCAAGTTGGTCAATTCTACGTCACAAAGGCAATAATACTAAATTTGAGGAACGAGATTTCGCAAATGGAACCGAGGAGCTGCCCCAAACATATTGTAGAAATGGAGAGACAAATTAATGGTTTTCCAGTATTCGCGCAGTGGAACTCTACCAGGTAGTATACTATTAAGCATTTTCGCTATACTATTAAGGCAAGCAACAACAATTGGTAATCGATAACCATGAAGTAGAAAGTGTTTTATGCCAGAGCCGTTTCGACAATGATATTATAATGACGTTATAACGTCAAGACGGCATTGTTTATGCGCCAAAAAATCCCTCCCCGGTTAACGCATTCTTCCTATGAACCATTACCTGATTGAAAGCGTCGCCTATAGATTACTTAGTTAGAATCACTGACCAGTATCAACATATACATTATTTCCCCTATTCCTAATTTGTCATAAATATAAACGTTTGCCATAAATATAAAGTTATTTATTACTTTACAATTAATTGTTAAATAATTCAAATTTTAAACTTTGGTCATTTTAGAAGTCGGAAGAATCGATGTGCGTGTATGACTCGTTGAATGAATGTGGAGTAAGCTAGTGTAGGACAGGATAGTGTAGTGTGACGATCCATTCTCTTTACCTACCTCTGCATGGAAACGGTGTGAAGGTTTGTTTGTTTGTTAATAATTCATATTTTGGTGCTTCAATTTCATATACATTCAATCCATATCCAGAGAACAATTTTCGATCAACGGCGTTTCGATCGAGAGCGAAATGTTGAACAGATTTTAATATTGTTTATTAAATTCATAATATGATTTCCTTCATTGATTATATTCAATTCAATTCAATTTCAAAGACGTAGAGTTGCCGTTTTCAAAAACTAATATACTTCTTTCTATATCATTCACATTAATCAAAAAAATATATATTCTTTGTATTTTGTTAAGCATTGTTTAATTAAATTATGTGTGTTTTAAAATGTGAAGAAAAATAAATACAAGAATGTTTATTCTAAATATATCGATTTATCAAAATTTAAATGTCGATGGTTGCAGCCCTACTCTATTTTATTCCAATGTTGCCATTATAAGAAAATAATCGTTATTCGGTAGGAAAATATATTTTTTTCGATCATTTTGTCCTTATTGTTTATTCAAATTTTGTATTTATTTATTAATTTTGCTCAAATAATATTGCACAAATTACAACGTCAATTCGATCGATTGTAGGTGTGATGAAAAAATAAATTCTTATACTAAGCATTCAAACTTTTTTAAAGTCAAATTTCTCTTTTAGTTAAAAATATAATGGGAAAATATATTAGAGCCAAATGAGTAGATTTTTTTAGATGTATGTAAAAAAGAAAATTTAAAAAGAAATCAATTAGTTTTTTATTCTCTAAAATTTATAAATTTACAATACTTTACAGATAAGTAATTTAATTACTTCAAAACTAATACAAAAATTATAAATAAATATGAATGACAGCAAAATAATTAATTTTTATTTTGTGGCTACGAATCTGACCCTGATATGGATTATATGTATGAAGCTGGTGGTTATCATTGAGGAAGACCGAGGAAAACGTGGCACGATCATATATATTAAATATTGAATGTCAGCCACATGAGGAGTCAGAGAAATCAATGTGTGTGCCTGATATGATGTATGAATATTAAGGAAGGGAGGGAAGTGTGCCATGCTTTCTGCCTACCACTTCGGGGAGACGGCGTGATGGTTAGTTAGTTAGTAAGTTGTCATAAAAATTTCTTATTAAAGTATTTTTTAAAATACAGATTAAATGTGGCAGCTATTTCCTTCTGTGTAGTTTCGTGTCAAAGAAAACAGAAGGGAAGTATAGATTTAATTTAGCGTAAAACCTACATTGTAGACATTTTACCTACTCATTATTAGTACTACAGATAATATAATACAAAATTAGTTTGTTGTTATTTTTAAACAATGATGTGAAACTTTATATTTAATATATAACACGGAAGAAAATGTATATTTTAAGGAAATATTCCAATATGTTTGACAAGTTTTGCTTTGCCAGAGAATCATTATATTTAACCCTTTTGTTGCTGAAATCTGATATTTTGGCTTTCACTACACAAGCGAGAACTGCTAAATCCAACAGATTGAAGCCATGATTTATAAAAAAATCATATACATTTTAAACAGAGTGTGAGGGAATGAGTCAGTGCTGCATTTGTATAAATGTTTAATAGAAAAAGCGTGTATAAAATCAAAAGATTTCATTAAATGTAAAAGAAAAGTGTTGTTCTTTGTAGTTAATAGGCACGGCGTAAAAAATAACAGTGGACAGTCAGCCACATTGGGTCTGACGTCTATCAGTTTTGTTTAGATCACATACATTTATTATACATTACTCGTAGTGTCTAGACTGGGCTGGGAATATTTTTTGCGCACTGAGATAAAGCTAAATTAATAGCACTGCTTAGCTTACAAATTTGACGGTGGTCGTAAGAATGGTGGCTGCTAGCTGTGCACTTTTTTATACCGTGCATAGGAAACTACAGTAGTAAGTTTTTGTGTTGCTCTCGGCCCAGAAATCCATGCCACCTGCATCTATGAACACCTGCTCTTCAAAAGAACCAACAAAATATAAAAATGTATTTGTTTTAATTTTGATAAATTAAACGATTTATTTTATAGACTGTTTATAAATTAAAAAATACATTAAACTTTTGAATTACTTTCTCTAAAATCGCACCTATTTTGGCATAGCAATTGCAAAAGTGCCGACAAACAAAGGGTTCATATTCTTCTAGCAAGACGAATTATGCCATTCTTTTAAAATAACAGTGTATGTAATAATGGTTTAAAACATAATATTAGAAGCATTTTAGGCATTTATTATCTAAAATAAAAACAAAAGTGTTGATAAATATGATTTATTTTTGAATATCTCAAATCATTACATAAATAATTGGAAGCAACAACTAATTGTAATACTTACATGAATAAACAATTATTAAAACAAATTATGCACATTGTCAGCATTCTAGCTTGTCGATATAATTAAAATCATTTTCTAGGAGCCATAAACTGGCCATCATCAATGACTGGACGTCATTATTTGTTAGACAAAAATATATAATAAGTTTGTTTCACAGCACAGAATGAATGCTTACAAATTAACACGGAGCAGTAAACAAGTGATTCAAACAATATATACATTTGTAATTAAAATAGTTTTTAACAACTTGTTATGGCATCATTAAAAAGTTCATTTAATTATTTAGTTCTATAGTTAACAGAGTCTCCTTCCCATTCAAGTAACTGAGCAACAAACAGATTTAAATGTAATTTCATTACAAAAGATACGTGGATCGTTCAAATAAACAATATTATTATATTGGTCCTCGTAATGAGTCTTAAGTACTTATGTAAATAAAATTTCCAAATCACTAAATTTTGTTCCTAAAGCATATTTAATGGAAATGTTAATGAAATGGAAATCTTCCTTCATTATATCACGCATTACATATACAATATATTAAACTATAAACTTGATGCTCACTGCCCGCTGTGGAAGGAAAAGTATACAATCAAATCTTCTATTATACATATTACCATTACTGTCGACAAACCAAGATGATTTTGTATAAAAAGGCTTTTATTTGAACAAAGATGGTGTATACAAAAAATTACTAAAAGGATTTTGAAAATTCAAAATTGTATATTTAAAGAAAACGGTACCACAATAGTGAAAAATGTTACTTGATCTCATATTATGTAAAAAAATAATCTTGTTTTGTTATTTTTTTCAATGCTCCAATCAAGGGAATATTTAAACACTCATAAATTCATAAATCAACAACACTATATGATATTTTCAATTTTTAAACTTACTCCAAGAGCACATAAGTAGTTAAACAAGTAAGTATAATATGTTTTTATATACAATACATTTGTAGAAGTACAGAGAAATAAAACAAGTAATACAAATGTTAATAAAACCAGATTGATTTGTGCTTTTTATAAAATAAATGCTGCATTGTATACCTCCATTATTCAGATCATTTTTGGGATTCGAAAGAATTATCTGATAAGATTTTGGTATCGCTCATTTGAACAGAAAGAATTGAATATTAAAAAAAAAGATAATTATACTTAGTTTTGCTCACCTCCATTCTTCAGGAGTTAGAGAAATCCATAAGTATAATGGGAAAATAATAATAAAAACATATTAATTTGTGTTAAAAAGTAGTTGGCAAGACCGTTTACACATAAAACACAAACATTTGTAAAATTGGCATGAATTTACAAAAGCACAAGCAATAGTATTAATTTTTGTATTTTGATTAAATGATTTATATTCTTAGACAACATGACCATCCACCAATCTCCCATAAAAGAGCTAACAAAATAATTTTACCTTGTATAAAATCTCTTTGGCAAAAATGGAAAACAATTATTATTTTTACCAGAAACTCAAATTGGCATTAAAATGTATTTATTATGTTTCATTGTGCTAATTTACTTAAAATGTCAAAATAATTTAAATACATACATAAAATGAGCTGACGGTTAGTGTTTAAATTGACACTATCTCTGGAAATAAATGATATTAGTTATCTTAGTCGATGATTGACATTTGAAACAGTTCAGAGATACAAGTTAATACAAATTGAGCCTGAATTAGACATTACATTTAACAAAAATATAAGGAAAGTTAATATTAGATGAAAAACACCAAATCGATTATATGGGTAAACTACACACAATTGACACTAGTTAAATCAATAATAGATGCATATGTACATTGGAAAATAAGAAAACACATTAAGATTAGATAAAAATAGAAGAAACTATTATTTTAATAAAATGAACCTAGACCAAATATAATTTTTTTAAAATCATTATTTGATGCGATTACTCTAGTCTGATTTAAAAAATATTATTATTGAAAGGATTAGTTCATGTAGTAAAAATAATCAGAATTCGATGAAATAATTGTCCTATTAGGGATATGTGTTGATTAAGTTTTTTTTAAACGAAACAAAGTCAATAATACGTGTTTGAAATTCTCTCTTTTTAAAAAAATAAACATAAACATGTGACATTTAAAAAAAAAAATTAAAAGTAAATTATCCATTAGATTGAAGAACAAATTGAGTGTATAAATTTTTTAAATGCATGTTTTTCTAATGAATATAAAAGTTGATAATTAATAAAATATGACAGTAGTAAATATTAGATTGTTTTACACAGGAAATTCAAGAAATAAAACCTGTGTGATTAAGCAATTTTTATTTAAATAAAATACACACCCTGTTGAATAAATGCGTAAGTTCAGTTTCAACAAACAATTAAAAAAAATACATTTACTCTCAGCAACACATATTGTCCAGGGTAAATCAGAGTAACTCACATGCGAAAAAAGTATAGTAAAAACGCAATTTAATTAACTAACTATTCAATGAAGAAACAACATCATCGTTATTATAATAAAAAAGATAACTAAATGTATAATAAATTTAAACAAAACATAATAAAATGTATCTTCAACAATTTACATACAGAATATTAGTACAAAGATAATACACACTATCAACCGATTAGAGAAAACCGATTTTACATTAAGAAAATTGCACATAAAAAGCAGACCTTAGAAGCTAACAACTCATGAAATAAACATCTTTCTGTCACATTGTCCGTAATAACTTTTTTTTGCTATCCTGTAAAACTTCTCTTCAACAACATACACTATATAAAATGAATTATTTTGACAATATGATCATTTGAATGGAATAATAACAATAACATAGATATCAACACCAATATAATGTCACATATCAATAATTATGATTAATATAAACTATAAAATTGCGCTTTGCAAAGTCAATAATAATTTGCCAATACGGGCAAAAAAACTCTTTCACTTTATTAAAAAAAGTTCATCACCCTTAGTTTTGTTTCACTATTTATAATGATATGAGATTAATTTTCACAATTATCACGCCAAGTTGGGAGTCACGGATTCATCGATATTTTCTTCTTTGGATGGTAGGAAATTATTTTGAAACGATAATTGTTTTTGCAGGAGGTCGTGCGCTTTCTCTTTCCACATTTTCTCATCTTTTTTTACTTGGAGAGTATTGTCTTTAACTTGGTCATCGGGGTTACCGTAGGTGGGGGGATTGGCATACGGGTTGTACCCCAGCACGCTCAGCATGGGCGCGATATCCGCCATGTCACGGATCACATCCGTCGGTATGGCGCCTACCCAGCGCGTGAGGGCCTCTAGATTCACCGGCTTGATTACCTGGTCTGAAGACCTCTCTAGCCTGGAATCACATTTCAAAATGTCAAAACATAAATAAACAAAAGGGTATGTTACAAATTATGTGTAAAATCTTAAACAAATGATTTTACTGAAATCTCTTGATGGAAGATTATTTTAAATAATAATTAAATATAAAATGATCAATTTTAAGAACTACTTCCACTTTTGTCTTTATTTCAACAATGACCGGTTTTGCCAGGCTCATTGGCATCGACAGAACCTTATGTATGAAAGTGAACCATGAAACTGGCAAAAAAAGCTAGAGACAAATGAGTGAACAATTCTCATACGATAGAGTATCAAATGCAGATATAAAAAGTGAATGAAGTGCGAATGAAGGTTCATTAAGATGGTTTGGAAACACGGAAAGAATGAATTAAATTGCTAGCTCTCTTTTTATATAAATTATATAAAAAGAAAGCGTACATTAATGATGTAAATAATGCAAGAAATAAAGGAAGTCTTAGGAAAATGTATCACGATCAAATCAATCGAACTTTAAATGTCGGCCACTTGAAGAGTTGGAGAAATTGACATTCATGCATGACACAATGTAATAAGGAGGGAGAGTAGTATGTTGATAAAGAATAGTTCAGTGGTTCAACTTTTTTGCCTGGCCCCTCGCCGAAACAAGGAAACCTATTTTGATGCTTAAAAATATTGTTATAACCGTTGGAATTATAATCGTTCATATTTAAATAATTAAAACAAATAATATAGTTATTAATAAATCTGGGGTTTTAAACACTGTGAAATTTCATAATGTTGCTTTTTTGTGAATTATATTAATATTTTTTTCATTGTTTTTTTCTCTCAACATATTTCGAAGGTTTTATACCTTCACCGCTGGAAGAACGATATAAACTAACTAAAAATATTTAATTTTATACTTATGTTGTTTAAAATATTTGCAGTGAGAGAAAACGTTTGAAAAATAAACTCAGAAATGGAAAAAACTTTTAATTCATAAAAAAATTGCTAAATAATAATAATTAAATAATATCTCTTCTGGGTTTTTGCAGGTTTAAAATAAATAAAAATAATGATAATTAATAAATGTACGATAACTTTCTAAACATAAGTAAAACTGCCAATGCCAATGATGAAAGTATAATACATTCGAAACATGTTGAAGATATTATACTTTCACTATAACGAAAAAATAAACAATAAAAAAACGTACTTTGAAAGAAGGATTCCATTGGGCTTGTTGATAAACTCTTCGTGGTGAAGTACAGATTCATTCCAAGGCACATCTAAAAACTTTAAGATACGTTCCATCTGCTCTCGAGGGTGGAGAACTAACTGCTCGTAGTTAACCTGTAAGAAAATGTTGAATTAATAGTGATTCAAAATAAAAAGAATACAAGAATAAGCCTAAAAACTGGGACATAAAGTAGAGAAGAAAAAAAATCTAACTCACATACAAATTATGTAGGTGAGCACCCTTGAGGTTAGTTACTCACTAAAATGGCGCTACATAAATTATTCTAATTATTATTATTATTATAAGTGTTTAAAATAAAGTGTATAATGACAATACATGTGTTTTTCGAGACAACCAGAAACAATTTACATAGGTGATTTGCAAAAGACAAAATGTATGTTTTCCTGGACTTAAAACCAGTTTTTTTAAATGTATCAATCCTAGGGATTGGTTTGCAACAAAATCTTTGTTGCAAACCAATCCCTCATTGCTGGTGCTTGGGATGCTACTCGGGCCGTTTTAATGTGGTAGTTTTCCATTGATTTCAACATTTTTATAATCAAGAAGTTATTTGAACCAAATTACTGAATGCATTTTTTTTATCTATTAATTCTCATGACATGTGATAGGCAGTGGCGGTACTCCCCTAGAAGCCCAGAAGCCCGGCTTGCGTAAGAATCAAAAACCTCTTCTGGCTTACAGAGGTTCACCTCTTACGGCTGTTCCTCTTACATCTGATGGGAACATTGTTGGGAGGTGATTTGGTGAGTTGTTGATTTATTCGGGGGCATGATTACTTCAATTTGGGGGTTTTGATTCAAAATTTCTTACGCAAGCCTGGGCTTCTATGGGAGTACCCCAACTGGTGATAGGTAGCTAGGCTATTGAAATTTTTATTGTCATGTGAATTCTATCAGTCCAAAGACAGTGGGAGGTTTTTTTATTTTCACACTGTCATCGCCTAGAATCGAACCCGGGACCTTCGGTGTGGAATTCATAGCTGTTGCCACTCAAAATTATCATGATATTATAACCAAAACCCGTTATTATGATCCAAATCAATCTAATTATACTGCTAAAATGAGAATTTTCGAAGTTTTTTATGCATTTTGAATACACTGTAGTTAAGATAATCTAATGATTTTACTGACATCTCTTGATGGAAGTTCATTTTAAATAATAATGAAATAAAACAATGTGTTTTTTAACTGCTTCTACTTTTGTCTTTATTTCGAGAGCGAGCCTGGTGAAACCGGTCACTGTCGAAATAAAGCAAAAGTTGAAGTAGTTAAAAAACATTGTTTTATTTAATTATTATTTACACTGTAGTTTATTTGATGTATGTATATAATTTGAAACGCAGCTATCAAAACTATTTATAAAATGTGACTTCTTACCACGATACACCTTTCTGGCCCAACATCCCTGCATTGACCGTGCATGACTTGGATTGCATTGTTCCAATTTGTCAAGCACTGGCGGTAGCTCGTCAGGTCAAAACCAGTTATAGTAACCTGTAAAACGATAAAGAAGGATATCTTTATTAAACTGCACTGCACATGAAGCAAGAAATGCATTTATATCATAAAAAATAAACCAGTTTCAATCCACACACGACAATTTCACATCAAAATCAACTACTACATAATAACTGTTGAAAGTTGGCAAAATTGGCAAATTTGGGTCTGCGAATTCATCACAATATTGCATCATTAATAATAAAAATAACACAGAATTAGTTGTGTGAAATTCATGAAACAAGAGAATGGCATTTTTCTTGCCCAAATTATTTATAAAAATGTTACACCACAAATTATGTGCTCCATAGATACAAAATAAGTATTTAATATTGATTAAAACATCAGTTTCAAGAAGTATTATTTTTTTTTAATAAATTTTTGGAAACATTGTATTTACACAACACTTTTTTGCACCTTTCACAAACATGTTTCGGGACACTAACATTCCTTCTTCAGTGTACGAATATATAATAGAAGAAAGTATTATTATATTATAAGGGAAAGAATAATAAATGATAATGTTCTAGCAAGGTGAAACTAATCACTCATTATTTTATCAATATTAAATACTTAATATTTAGGTACACACATTTGTCCGAGAAATGATAAATTTGATATAAACCTAATTTGTGCATAGTTTATAAACTTGAATGAATTAACTATGACAGGTGCAAAAAATTATGACAAGAATAATTGTTTTTTAAAGTGTCATAGCAAAACAAAACTTGTCAAGCTCATTCAACATTCTCATTCAATGTCAACATATTATCAATATCTTAATGAGCATAAAGAAAAAAACCTTCTATGTTTATGTCTTGGTTCGTGTTCCAGAAAATTAAATAAATTTCTCAAGTGTGTATATCACATGGATTCTTAACCAAATGATGCATACTAAATTAAATTGTGATATTTAAAAGATGGAATAAGAGATGAAAAGAAATGGAAGCGAGAACTCACTTGTCTCGATATAATGGAGTGCACAGTGGCACGTCCATCGCGAACCATGAAGATGAACTTGGCATTGGGGAAGAGCTCGAGCACGTAGGTGCCCATCTTCAGAGTCAGGGGGTCCTTGTTGCACAGCCGGGCAGCCGGCTCGCCGTGCTTGGCTATAACCTCCAAGCAGAATGCCGCAATTGCACTATCTAACACCTAAAAAGAAATTATACAAAATTTAAACAAATAATTTTAAGTCCATTGTTTTGTCCGAAACACTATAATACCTTAACATTTTAAACTGTTAAATTAAATAACTTTGTGTTTTGTATGACAATTGTATTTTATTTTACGCAACAGCTGTTTCATCAACATCATCAGGTGTTACAATAATATATCAAAGTCAAATTTTTGTGATTTTTCGAATCTTTGTGTGTATTTGTTCCTATGTCAATTTGAATAATTTCTTTGACATAATTTTGAAGTTCTTGCTGAAATTGAGTTAGGTACCTAAATATTTAAATTAAAATAACGGTTAGTTACTATTTATAGGAGAAATTATTAAAGGTGGAAAATATAATAATAAAATAATAATAATAATAATAATAAAATAGTAATTAGAAGGAACAATTACACATAGTATATATAAATTAAAAACGATAAACAATAACAGGAAGTATATTACATTAATAGTAAAGGTGACAAAAGTTGAAAGTACAAAAGTATTATTATTTTTTAGCTAGATTGTGTAGGGGAAAAGTTTTTAATGTACTAACATTTGATATATTATTGTAACACCTGATGATGTCAACATAGGTTGATGAAACAGCTGTCGCATAAAATAAAATACAACTGTGATACAAAAAACAAAGTTATTTAATTTACGGGTTTAAATTAATTTTTAATAAACTTAAGACCCACACTGTGGAATTTAACAAAATATGAATGGGTTAGTATTATATTTAAAAGTGTTTTGTTTTAATTTGAGTGAATGGTTGAGGGTTACTTATTACACAAAAGCTATTGATTAATCAAAGGAACTGTTCACATTTTAAGACATTAAGCAAATGGCCATTTCAACAATCAAATAAAGAAAACATCTTGATGAAGGTATAAAACCTTTGAAACATGTCTAGAAAAATAAACTCAAAAGTGCAAAAAACAGTGTTTTAATTGTAAAAAAATCATCATAAACAAATAACTCTATATACAATAAAGAAAATGAAATCTTTTTATTTTTAATATTTTCATGCGCATTTAAAAAAACTAGAATGTCTGTATAAATGTAAGACAATTGTTTATATTATAAAATTTTAGCGACAATTTTTGAATGTAGATTTTTTCATTGAAACCCCCGATATCATAAAATCTGCATGCTTTTCTTGTTAAACTCTTTTAAAATAATATTATAAACGTTTACCTTATAGTAATATCATAGATCCAGGATCCTACTTACTAAATTAAGTAAAACAATATAATGATGAGGATGGATCTAATTATTGTAGCAAAGACAATAATTATTGGTGCTATAATAGTCACTGGGTTGTTTTAAACTGTTTTTTTTGTTAGGACTTTTAATGTACATATTGAGAGGTTTCTGAGGTATCTTCACATGAGGGAGTATGGTAGCTATCCGTGGCTCTATTCCACGGCATTTCTTTTGGGAATGCTTGGGGCCAACTCTCTGCAGCTTCAAAAAGATGGGCATCTCATAACCCATTTCTTTAGATTACTCAGGGGATATTTCGAGAACTCGGCCGTGCTGGAAGGTGTTCGGCTTTTTGTTCCTAATAGATATCTCCGACAGCGACAGCGTAGATTGTTTTACCTACCGGCCGCCAGAACCAACCTGCCTCTGGTGACACCGGTGGGAAGATCAATTTATCTGCTGGGCGCGGTCTCCTCGGAGATCGACGTCTTTCATATTAGTAAAGTACGTTCAGAAGGCAAATACTCTTAATTCTGGAGAGTTTCCTGTCTTCCTAATGTCGAACCATCTCTCACGCGTTTCTGGTAGTATACTTTACACAATATATTATTTTACCTGTTCTCAATAGATGCCTTAAAAATAAATTTTGTAATGTCTATTGATGAAATAAACTGATTTGATTTGATTGATTGATCAATGTCCAACTTAAAGTAATTCCCATAGTTTTTACCTCTGCAATCAATTCCATGGTGATATATAATATATGAAGACTCAAGTGAAATGCATTCAAATAAACTTAAGGATGCAATCATATTCAAAATTTAGCAAGTGTTATGATGTCGACTTATAAGTCGACATCATAACACTATCGACATCATAACATCGACATCATTATAATGAAGGATACAGAAGAATAGATGACGAAAATTGTGATATTTTGGAAAAATATGGGGCAAGGAGGGTGCCTCCACGTGTTGTTTTACATTCTACCAAACCTTTCACCACAATGGCAAGAAAAATAAGAGAGATGAGACCATATTTAGGGCCATCCCTACGAGACTATAATACAAGATGTCGTACCGCTTTGGATACACCGGCTTCATCAAGTCTCATCGCTTCCTTTGGAGACCTAATCCACCTCGATCTGAGCTGCAAGATCCTGGGGATTACTCTGGTTTCCTGGCCACATCTGAAATTAACAAAAAAATAACATGTAAACAAGACATTAAAAACAATGGAACCTACGTTTTATTTTTATCGACTTAAAACTACAATATATACAATAACATTTTTTTAAGGATTAATTGTATCTCAATAGAGACAAAGATGTAAATTATTTGGAAACAGAATATGGTA
The DNA here is from genome assembly GCA_022606425.2 of Lepidostoma basale. Classification (NCBI taxonomy): domain Eukaryota; kingdom Metazoa; phylum Arthropoda; class Insecta; order Trichoptera; family Lepidostomatidae; genus Lepidostoma; species Lepidostoma basale. The sequence goes on along the minus strand of JAHDVF020000047.1, from coordinate 1,111,529 downwards.
GTCGAGGCGTTTACAGGACTTACGACCTGTCATTGGTTGGGTTAAGCGATCACTTTATGTTTAACAACATTCACCATTCCGCTCTTCTTACGTCACCACGTCTACCGAATTTTTGGAACTTATATACATGTTAATATTTTTTAATAACTTCACTGTTGGTAGGTCCATCTACACTAGCGCCATCTATTAAGATAATTTGTAAACATTAAGCAGAAAATCTTTATTAATGCAATGTGAAAGGCTTTTAGTGAGTGAAACTCCAATTTTTATGCTATTAACTTGTACCAGTTTTTATAGAATTTGTTTTTTTTGTACAAATACTCCATATAATTTGTCTACAAGTATTTGTATACAAAAAAACAAAATACAATAACAATTCATATAAAAGTTCTTTTCCCGTAGTTGACAAACTACTGAAAAATAACTTTTGTATGAATTGTCAGAAACTTCTCAAAAGAGTCACCGCACCACTTGCAGGATACAAAACCACAGCTTTCTACTGTCCACCCGGGTACTCTGTTGAACTACAATATATAAATGACTAGATCAGTGATTCTCAAAGTGGGAAATTCGGCATATATTGTGGGTGTAAAATGTGAATATTAAAATACAATAAATATCTCAAAAGTGGCAATGGGTCTAAAAATGTTAGGAGCCTATGGAGTAGATGATTTGGATACATCAACCATAATTAATCCTTCGTAACGTCATTTATCAATTATTATTTCTATGTATGTACGAGACTATTACTCAAATAGTCTCGCAAAAAATACACTTAGAAAAATGTAAAATGAGTTTTATTTAAATGTCTGTCATTAAAGAATCAAAATATCTAAAATGTTCATATCAGTTTTTTACTCGAACCACTTTGAAGGCAAACAAAATATAAGGAGTTCTGAATGAGAATTTGTTTTTAGATCATTCTTTTCAATTGTCAGTTCTGTTTCAGTTAGAACTACATATGTCTTGTGCTATTGATAGGTGAACATTTATAACACTTAACACAATATTAATCTTTGTGATGATATCCGCCGCCAAAACAAAATGTCTAACAATATCCAGATACCCTCTTAGATGCAAACTGGTTGTAGACGATGAACCCATAGTCATGAAGTTCAGATGTCTGGGTGTGGAGATATCTAGTTGCAACGATCTGTATAATGAAGTTAAAAAAACAGACTGATAAAGCAGCTGTTATCTCCGGATGCCTGAGGGACACTGTCTGGGACAATAAGCATATGCTAGTGGAAACCAAAATTAGAATCTATAAAACATGCATCAGACCCATAATGACTTACGGAATCGAAGCAAGAGCAGACACTGTCAGAACCAAACATCTCTTAAGAGTAGCAGAAATGATAACATTGCGACCTATTGTGGGGAGAACCCTTAGAGATAGGATACCCAATGAAGAAATTCGCAAAATCTGCAAAATTGAAGACAAAGCGATATGGAGTAAGCTGATATCCTGCATAAACAGATCGCAAGATCTACAATCAGAAGAAGAAGTAGTGTTTATATCGTTCATCGATACTTAAGCTTTCGTTTATAGCTTTTATGGTTTACGTTATAACGTATATAATACAACTACACGCGAACACAAATAAATTGAAAATAAAATTAAACACCTTTTCGCTCAGTATTAACCACTTAACTTGAGTAAGTAGCGCCAACCGGTTTCACTCTGTAGCGAGCTTCCTAAGGGCTATACACAAACTGTGTTTGTTTTCTGTAGTTTATCAATGGCTTCGTATCGAAGTTTTACAAATAAATTGATTTCCCGATGATTGAGCGTATCGTAAAAACGGTTATCTCATACAACAAAACTAAACGAATTTTTTTTTAAACTAAAGCGGAATTATCGTATATAAAATGGAAAATACTGCTTCGGATATAATAAATGAGACAGAACTCATCGCAGACATCGGCAGTTCGGACCTAATCTAAAATTAAATCTCTCCTCCCCCCACGGGGAGAGTTACAGCCCATCATGTTTTCACCCGCTGTACCGAGGGAGATGCTTATCCGAAGGACTTAATTACGCATCGATATTACCAAATATTACCTAATCAGTAGGCGCTGATCTAAAATTAAAATGCAATTTGTAATATTTTCAAACCCGAAAATCGTTATGTCCCTGAAGCCGTAAGCGATAACGGTGTACCCTCTTCCGGGGATGTTTGTAAACATGATAAGGGTAGGTATTCACATAATTTTCTACTGATGCCGCAAGGACTAAAGACGAGGTGGTATAGAATTTAAGCAGAACGGGCTATATCCAAAATTGTTAATTCTTAATTGTTAAAATTTGAAACACTTATGATTTATAAATGTTGAGGAATAGAGAGAAGCATGTCAGGAAAGAACAGTGTGGCGGTCTATTTTTTCTGCATGCCTATTCGGAGAGACGGCATGATGGTGAGTTAGTTAACAAAAACACCATATCATATTAAATAACGTAGTAATAATTATACCACTCTTACAACGAAAATAGTTCTATATCACAATTTTCATTATTTGTTGTAATTTTTTTTTTAAAGGCATACAAATTTTTTAAAACGTTAGTTTTTGAACGAGCAAAATAATAATGAAAAAAAAATATTTATAATACATCTTCTTCTTCACTAGTTTTCAATTCATGGGACTGGTTTGCAGCAAAGAGAAACATTTTTTGCTGGTTCTTGGGATGGTACTTGAGACTTTAATATGATAGTTTCTCGTTGCTTTCCATATTTGTATTCTCGTTGCTTTCCATATTTGTATACAGCAGGTTATTTGAACCCAATTACTGTATACAATTTTTGAGCTATTGATTCTCATGACGTGTGATAGGTAGCTAGTCTATCGCCATTTTATTGTCACGTGAATTCTACATACATACATATAATACAATACAAATTTTGAATTATTCCACCTATTCTTTAGTTCAACGAAGATCACAAGGAAATCGAAAGAAGAATCACAATTGGTAACAAAACATTCTTCTCTCTACTACCAGCGCTCAAATCAAGAAACGTACACTGGAAAACCAAAATCACCCTGTATAAAACAATCATCCGAACAGTAGTGACCTATGGGTGTGAGGCGTGGACAATGACAGCGAAATCTGCAGAGCGACTGGATACTTTTGAAGAAGGGTGCTGCGCAGAATTCTGGGGCCTGTGAATGACGGTGAAGGCTGGAGAGTGCGGCATAATGACGAGCTGTACAATATTTACAAAGCTCCCAGTCTCTCCACACAGGTCAGACTGAATAGACTGAGATGGGCCGGTCACGTGCAGAGGATGCCGTCATCGCGAACCCCAAAAGATTGCTGGAGTGGCACCCAGGTGGTAGAAGACCAATTGGACGACCAAGGCTGCGATGGGAGGATGAAGTTGGGAGAGATGGAACAAGATTGTTAAGAGTGTCAGATTGGAGGGTCGAAGCGGAGGACAGGAGGAGTTGGAGGCGAAGAATACTGGAGGCTAAGGCTCGATATGGGCTGTAGGGCCATCGAAGAAGAAGATTCTTTAGTTTTAACCTGTTTTGGCAGCTCGCTTCCATCTTTTGGGAGAACCTCCAGTAGATGGCACGAAACTGGTTGAAAATAAATAACGATCGGAATAAAACTAAACGTATTATATATTGTATAATTACACTTTTAATTATTTTCATATTTTCATTATCTACAACGAACTTCTACAAAGAAATTTCAATTAATAACATTAATATTGAGACTAGTAATCATTAGAAGAAAAATACGAGTACGATATAAACATTGTTTTGTTTCAGCCCTCGATATTTCAATGCTGACTGGTTTCGATACTATACGCATCTTGGCCAGGGCGATCATCGTGCTAAAAGTGTTTATTTATAATGTATTTGTGTTTGGTTGTTTAGTGACAGAATAGTTATTGTAAACTCTTCATAACAAGTAACTCAACTAATGTAGAGGCGGGTATCGGGTTTGAATGGCGAATGGAGGAAAAATCAGATGAGTTTATCGTTTTGAACAGTTTTCATTGACGTTAAAAAGGCAAAATTACACAAAAGCGATGTTAATATTCGTTACGGGCTTGCGATAAAATTAACGAACCATCACGCCGTCTCCCCGGAGGGGTAGGCGGAATGAATGGAACGCCACACTGTTCTGTCCTGACATACTTCTCTCGGTTCCCATACATTCATACATCTTGTCATGCACGCACGTCGAATTCCCCGACTCTTCACGTGACCGACATTTAATATTTGATTGATTTGATCGTGCCACGTTTTCCTCGGCCTTCCTCTATTTCTAGCTCCGTTTACATATACCTTCTTTACCATTCTGTCTTCACTCATTCTTTCCATGTGTCCAAACCATCTTAATGACCCTTTCCTTATTTTGTTCATAACACTTTCATTCGCACCACATTCACTTCTCATACTTGCATTTGTCACTCTATAATACACAGATTTGACACACATTCGTCTTAGAGATCTCATTTCTACTGCATTTATTCTACTTTCATCCTTCTTTTGCCAGTTCCATGCTTCGCTTCCATACATAAGGGTCGGCGCAAGAACACCATTATGCACTGCCATCTTAGCTTTTTTGGATAGGCTTTTGTTTGTGATGACAACTTTTTTTTTCTGATGAAATTAAAATTCATAAAACAGTGATATTTAAAATAAAATAGTGACATTTAAAATAAAACAGTGATTATTATATTGTGATATTAATACTAATTATTATAAATGTACACGCGCCAAAGAGCGGTGGAAAGTTAGCGTCACAATTAAGTTCTGGTCTATTATCGCGTACCGTTTGTGAAAGAAACAACTCGGACAAAGAGGTCAAGTTCTAAATTGGTTCACATTCATGGGCCGCTGTTCTTTTCCACGTGTCCCTCCTTCCCCACTCCCCCATCCCGCCTGCCACCGCGCCGCACCAGCGTGTAATCACTTATTCATCTCTCAAGTAACAATGGTAGATGTACTCACTATTATAGCTAGGGATGACATTCTTCGATAATAATAAATTGACATATACGTATAAAGGACAATGGAACTGTTGATTTGATTACCAAATATAATAGATTAACCTAACTAATTAACTAACTAACCATCACGCCGTCTCCCCGAAAGGGTAGGCAGAAATAATGGATCGTCACACTTTTACTGATGCGGCACTCCATCCTTCTCTTTTCGCTCCGCGGGAGACGCGGTGTGATGGGTTGCGAACATCATCGCCACCAATAGGCATCTCCTGCGCACACTTCGATCGTCCAACACCCACAAGATAAATCTTAAACAAATAATATAAAATACAATGATATAAAATAACAAAATAATAATAATTTAACACAAAATGTTCTTTTTAGATGGTGCATATATTGTATATTTAATTTATGTTCCACGAATCCACCGTTTTTTTTTAATTTAGCACATAATGTAATAACACATAATGTTTTTTTCGATGTTGCACATGTTGACATGGACGATCCGGACTTTTGTGTTTATTTAATTTATGTTACACGTATCCACCGTTTTTTAAATTAGCTGTAATTAGGCACTTAACCAGCAAGAACTTAAAAATAATATCGAAGAAATTATTCAAATTGTTCAAACCTTAATATAGAAATTATTTCTTCTTCTTCAAGTGCCCTGTCGGGTCCCCCTAACGTTGGCGATCACCTATACGAACCTGTCCCTGTCCTACGCCGCTCGGAACAGCTCCTCCATACTTCGGATGCTGGTCCACTCTCTCAAGTTTCGCAGCCAGGACATCTGTCTCCTACCGGGGCCTCGGCGTCCCTCGATTTTCCCCTCCAATATCAGTTAGAGAAGGTGGTACTTTTCCTCACGCAGTATATGACCCAGATGTGAGATCTTTCGAACCTTGATAGTTGATTACATTTCCCTGTCAACTCTAGCTCGCCTCAGACTTCGGTATTGGTAACCATGTCCGTCCAGGGAATTCTAAGCATTCGGCGATAGAGCCACATTTCAAATGCTTCCAGTCTGTTCCTTGAGTTGACTTTTAAGGTTCACGTTTCACATCCATACAATAGAACAGACTACACATAGCATTCATTCTCTGGTGGAGTTTCAAGTTTATGTTATCATTGGAGAAGAGTGATTTCATTTTATTGAATAACAATAATATATTTTGTGAATTAAATAAAGTTATTTTCAATTTCCTAAGTTTATTACAATAAAATGATTAAAATTTATGGAGAATTTATAAAGCATGCATAAGACCAATAATATTATAACATGACGTTGAAACCACGGGCAGATTTAGTTAAAGTTCACATAGGTTTATGGTTTCAAACGGTTTCGGCAGCTCACTGCCATCTTCTGGGAATTCATCCATTAATACTCGTATATTTTATTTTAATTATTTACAATGAACTTCTTGAAAAATATAGGATATTCATTTTCGTAACGAAAAGATCCTCTGTACTCCAAACAGTATTTTTTAAAAGCATTATGAAAAGCTTCTTCAACATTTACATTTTATGTAAAAGGAGCGTATAAAACGAATTTAAAACAAACTCTCACTAATGTAATGAATACAAACAAATAAGAAAATATGGCATCCCTAGTTAAGTACAAAACGGGGCGAGGGGTAATTGTTGGGAATTTGCCGGGGAAAGTGAAATGCGGACTGGGAAATGAATCCTATAAACCGACATACGAATTCCTAGTCACAAATTAGATTCGCCAAATAACTCTGTGCTGAATAGTTACAGCAAAACGCTCTCGGTAGAGTTAGAGGCATTGTGATAGGGCATAGTGTTATAACTTTGCGCTCAGCTTAGTATGGTCCTATTCACGTATTTATAAAATAATTCATAAAATAATTGATCCGAATAGTAAGTAGACGCACGATCGCGGCACAAGAAATATCGATCTTCCTCTATTTCTTATTCCATTAACATAGTTCACATATACTTTTTTTAAGATTCTCTCTTCTTTTTTTGTATAGATAAACTTAAGGCGTTAACACTGTGGGATTCCATATGACGGCGAGGAGTCGGCAGAAGGCAGTTGTCCTGGCTGCGTAATATAATGGATTGGACAGTAATGAGCAGAATAGAGAATCTGATCCAAGTGGCGCACGACAGAGATGCCTTCGCTGCAGTGATCGCCAATGCTGTGGGGATCTGACACGGTGCCAGAATAAGAAGAAAAATGTTTTTTACAGTTCACAAATTAAAAAAATTCGTCTCTTCTTACGTTTATCCTATCCATCCAAGCATACGTTTATCACAACGATTATGCGCCATGAGGGTCCCTTGCATGATATAATGGAAGGGATGGTTCAGGGGACAAATTATAGAGGGCGCCCCCGACAGGACTATCTGAAAGACTTCGCTGCAAATCAATTCTTAGGATTGAAACTGGGAAGAAGAAAAATAATCTGCCTTAGGAGCAGTTTCAGGCAAACAACACAACTTGTTAATCGTGAGAATCGGCATAATACTAAAGCTTCGGAATAGTAAGACGAAACTCTATGTAACGGAACCGAATTAATGTACTGAAGTAAGTGCGTACAGACTCCGCACGCACATCAAAAGAAAGTTCCCAATGAACAGACTGACCACTTCAGGGATCTTGGGCAAATGGGATTTCAGTGTTTCCAAACTACTCAGATGCATATTAGACACGTTTCAATGGTTCGTAATGGCGTGTAGAGATGGCATTTGTTTAAATAAATAATCAAGATTAAGTTAATTGAAATGATTAGAAAATACTTAATTTATAATAGAATCAGACAAAAAGTCTGGTGTTGATTTGATGCTTATGAATTGGAATCGTTGATAACGTTCTTATAACAATTTTTTATTTTTTTATTTCAATGAATTTAAACAATATAAAAACTACAATACAACATAAAATTTCTTATATAAAAATTCTAATGATGACGTCACTTCATATATTGTATTCAGTGTACGCCTGGATTGTATGATTTTAATTAACCAAACAAAAATAGAATTTTTAATGTATTAGGAAAAGGAAGTATTTATGATGTCACAGTTTTTAATGAACAAAAATTTCAAATCTTCACATGTTTATTGTTTTTTTTTTTAAACAAATGTTTATAGAAAAAATGCGTATCACAATCATATAATATTTACTGTATGCTATTTTTTTTCTACTACTACTTCTTGGCGCTACATCCAGGTGTGGGACTTGGCCTCCTCGACAACGGTCCTCCACTGACTATCTCTCTCCGTTTTCTCAGCTCTTTCCATTTTCTCCCAATCTTCTTCCGCGTAGTCTGCCCATCTTTTTCTCGGTCTGCCTCTTGGACTCTTTTCGCGGGGCACCCATCTGGATATAATTTTATAGTGTTCTTCCCTCTGGTATTCTTTCTACATGGTCAGCCCACTGTAGGCGTAAAGACTTGCAGAATCTCACTATTTTTTCCTGGTTAATCAGAACTTCATGTTGAAGATTTCTTTTGATTCTGTAAGTCCCATCCTTCTGTGTGGGTCCAAAAAAAATTCTCAGAATTTTCCTCTCATAAACGAGCCAGCCTGCCTTTCTCTCTCTGCGTTAGGGACCATGTCTCACAGCCGTAGGTGACTACCGGTCTTATAATAGTCTTATATATGACGTCGAAGACCTTTGTTCTGGCTTGTACGTCCTCATTTCTGACTCTGTCCCTTAACTGATACCCAATATGGCTCTATGTGTGACTCACAGTTTGTTGGAAAGTAGTCACCAGCATGTATTCTAATATCACTAGACTATCGTGTGAAGGGTCTACCTCTGCTTATTCCATCCTCACGAGCTAAGTAATTGAGTTAGTGTTAATAGATATTAAGTTATTCAATACAACAAGTCAATTCGCATAATACACACATTATCGTTTGGAGCATAAAAAGGGAGCTTATCCTATGTGAAAATGTTGGTTAAGATCCAGTGGACCGTGAATTCAATGCCGGTACAAGTTTTCGGATATCCTGGCAGGGCGTGCTAATGGGAGGAACCCCATTGTGGAGGGTCCCGGATCGCGGGTGACCGTATTATCACCCCAGATATTCCCGCTACACAATAGGTGCCCGGCATTCATTTTGTCGAAGGATCTTTGCTAACGAAACGGTTACAACTATCATTCTATTATTAAATATATAAGCTGGAAATTCGCATGTGAAATTTCATAACTGAGATAACTTTCGGTAAACAAAATACGTAAAAGCCTAAACGATGTTGACTAAACATAAAAACTTGCAAATTTCACAATGTTTGGTTAATATGTACATATTAAACATTGGATTTATAACTCAATACTGAATTATTATCAACTTAAAAGTAGCGATGTATAATATATAATATATTTATAAATAAAGTGGAAAATACTTTTCAATTTTGATTTTATCAAGGTATTATATACCATGATGGATAATTATATAATAACACCTCCTTATAAAATTATTATTGTAAATACATAGAATCTATTTATTGTTTTTTGAACAATGATGTAAAACTCCATATATAAAAATTAATACGAATGAAAACGTTAGTTTTCTAGAAGTTTTATTATATTTTATGGGAATGACATGTTTCGCCCTTCTAAGGCATTATGAAATGTATTGAATAAGCAAAGATCCTTCGACAAACGTTTGATAATGCCTTAGAAGGGCGAAACATGTCATTCCCAAAAAATATAATAAAACTTCTAGAAAATTAACGTTTTCATTCGTATTAATTACATAGAATCGATTTTACATATTTTTAAAAACGATCGTTAGTTATTACATTTTTATGCGATTTTCTAAAAACTTACAAAATCACAGGTTTACAGATTTTTATGTGGTTATTTATCGATTTGATTTAATAAGTACTTGGTTTTTGTATTATAATATATCATATCTTCTAACTGGAGTAAGGCGTTGTGCGGAGGCATTTTTTTAAGGATTATAATATATTACAAGCAAAATTTTATAAATTAACAATCTGGAAACCACATTTAGTTTTTACTATAACTTGCAACTAAATTGTTTTTTCCGTTTAGCTTATATTTCATTACATCAATATCTAAATCATTATTCTTGCTTTTTTGTGTTACATGGGTCGGTTTTTTTTAAATAATTTGACGCAACGTTTTTCGGAAGTAGGCATTTTATTCTTTAAGACCTAGTCTTCATGTCCTTCTGGACATCCATCAGCCAAATGTTTTGGAGTCTTCCTCTCCCTCTCTTCTTACTAGGGTGCTTTCACCGTTGCGGTTGGCGTGGAATAGCCTCCATGTTCGTATTAAGTACGAGAGACTACTAAAGACTACACTGTTTGGTCTATATTTTCCTAGTGCGCCCTTGTAATATATTTTACGGAAAGGTAATTTATAGTCTTCTCATTACGTGACCTTACCATCGAAGCCATATTTATACTAACATGTTACTAATACGCATATTTTATCGTTAGTGAGATATGTGCATGTATTTACCTGACTTCTGGGTGCGCGTCCAGCATGGCTCTCATGAGCGTAGTTCCTGAACGGGGAACACCCCCTATGAAGATGAGGGGCATCTGCCTATTGTAGGCATACACCTTTCGATCTGAACCCACGACGAATTTCTGCAACAAAATGGAAATAAACCAAATAAAAATTTAATTAAAAAAATTCAGACATATTATATTTAAAACATTTAAAATCAATTCACGTGTGTGGCGCGTTGTATGAATGTGGCGCGTTGTATGAATCTAGAGAAGTGTACCAGAATAGAAGAGTGGTGGTTAGGATGGTCCTTATTTTTTGACTTTTAAAAAATTAGCGGACACCCCATCATATGATTCTCTACCCTAAAATAATGACTATGTATATTTAATTTTTTTTGATAGATTTTAGAGGCCAATACCATAATTCAGAAAAAAAAGGACCACCCAAGCGGTGGTCCACTATTTTGGCTTATTTCAACGGGAGACAGTCGATTTTGTCAGTATAATAAATACAAGTAAATAAACATGTTATATAAAAGTTCTTAAATTTTGTGATAAGCATTTTTAGCATAAATAAATTTCTCTTTTTAATTTTTACAACTTCGGACATTGCTAACGAGTAAAAGATTTCAAAATAACATAAGTTTCCAGCGCTTTCAAATCATAATTACTATAAATTCTTATTTTTCTACTTAAAGTGCCATGCCCTGACGTTGAGAGCCCTGTGGCGAATGATTTCTCGCCACGGTAATTTCCGGGAAAATGATATTAGAGTAGTTTCCCGCTACCTTCTCCAGGTAGGCTTAATAACTTCTTAAAACGTTAATATATTCTTGCTAATAGAATATTCTAAGTTCCAAATAAATTCAATTTCGTTCCGAATTCAACAATACACAATACATAAAACAATCCACGATTCAATAAGATCGAAGATATTCGATTTCAAATAATGTTATTTCTGTATACGAAAAATATATCCGACATTACTTATGCTGATGTAAATTAAACATGTTGATATGCCAAGAGTACACGAAGGCGTATCTGTATTTTATGAAATGCCTGTCGCATGGAAATTCTTTTGTCGAAAACAGACAAAACGTATTATATAAATTGAATAATACAACAATCTTCCTAGTTTCTTAGAGTACATAAAGAAACAATGAGTTACGTGTAATTCATATAAAAACATAATTTTGATATTTAAAATTTCATGGTTGAAGTTAACTTTTTTAAAATGTATAGTCAAATCCACTAATTCGTTTCGGCAGCTCGCTGTCATTTTCTGGTGATATTCTTTTCTTCTCGCATTCCCGATTAAACCAAAGGTGTTGGGAGGCCGTTTTCTTTTTTACGTTTAATTTGATATACAGTTTTTTCAAAACAACTTCACTGACAATCTTCAAAAGAATTGTTTTTGTTATTTGAAATAGAATTGTAAATAATGAAATTAGAAAATGTTGTATTTAAAAGAATGAAATTTATATTTTGGTATGAAGCCATCACTTTGTGGAGTTATCAATATTTAAATTGAATACACATTAATTTGTGGTGTAAAAGTGGTTTTAACAAATTAATGTGTATTCATGTGGACTTTAAATGGCCGCCGATTGAAAATGGCACCTATGGTGCATGCGCTCCCGCAAAATCATCATTCCTTCGTAAATATCTGTTTTTTTTGGTGAAATTGTATCGCAATGTGTTTATGAGTGCCCGCTGCGCTGCTGGTAGTGTTATCCTGTAAAATTTTGCACGTTTTTTAACAATCTAACGTGATAGAAAAATCTTTGACAGATTTGATAAACACAAAAATACAAAATGGCGCCGAAGGCGCATGCGCTCTTGCAGAAAGTGTCAAGCTTCCTACAAAATGGCGCCTAAGGCGCATGCGCTCTTGCAGAAAGTGTCGATCTTCCTCTATGGTTTTATAGAGTCCACAGAAAAAGCAGCTGTTTCCGTTTTCTCCCTTTTCAACCTGTCAAATAGGATCGCGTGGGTGCCTACCTGTTTGTATGGATTATTTTGACTAATTTTTTCTTTTAAATATTTGACTTAGTGACATTGTGTCATGTGAGACAGTGTCTGTATCCGGATAGCCGTCATCCAACAACTCTGCTCTGCCTGCTTGCAAGCCATCAAAATGCTATACGGGCTCAACTAAGAACTCTAAGTTATCCTATTTTTATTTTGAAATTTTAGTGATATTAAGTTAATTTTGTAATATATTATATAATGAATAGTGTAATATATTGTAATAGTTTAATTTAGTTTAATATTGTTTAGGATAGTTGATGTGGATTGTAAAATGTAATTAATGTTAAGGTAGATTTTAGTGGTTGTGGGAAATGCTTAGAGACGGCGATGAGGTCCGCCACCCATCACGTTGCATTTTCCGCGGGGGCGAACAGAGGAGAGTGGAGTGCCGCATTGGTACTTGGAATATTAGAGGAGGTATGGAAGGGAAGTTAAGTGAGATGTGCGATGAATTTAATAACAAGTGTTTGGATATTTTGTGTGTGACTGAATGCATGGTTAAAGAGTGCGGATCTAGAGAGCATGATAATAAGTTCATCTTATGGTCAGGGGTATCACAAGAACAAAGGGGAGGTCAGGGTGTGGCAGCGATTCTAGCTCCAAGGATGGTAGAATGTATGAAAGGATACGAATGTATAAGTCCTAGACTGATGTGGATCCGCTTCAAAATTGGATTGACAAGAGTATTACTCATAATTGGGTATGCTCCTGTTAATAGCGAAGATGAAGCTGTGAAAGATGAGTTCTGGGATAGTGTAAACGAGATAGCAGCGAGTAAGAACGTGAACGAAAGAATTATTTTAGCAGGAGATTTGAATGGATGGGTAGGAATCCAAAGGACTGGTTATGAAGAATGTCTCGGTAAGTATGGTGATAGTAGGACGAACGATAATGGAAGGAGAGTGCTTGGTGTATGCCTGGAGTGGAGCCTCTTTGTGTCAAACACGATGTTTGATCATAAGAGGATCCATCAGTATACATGGGAGAGAGGGAATGAAAGGACGACTATCGATTACGTCATCGTTGACTCTAGATTACGGACGGACACTGTAGATACCAGAGTGTTCAGAGGGGCCGAACTCGGAACTGACCATTTTTTGGTGGTGACAAAGATAAACCTGTTCCGAGGTTGGCGCACCAAGAAGAACAAAACAGTGACCGCCCCGTCTAGAGTTAAAATAGAAAAACTCCAAATCGATGACGTAAAAGAGAGTTATATGACGAAAGTGAATGAGAGGCTGAGTGGTCGAGAATTTGAATTTATAAGTATAGACGAGATCTGGAACAAATTGAAAGAAAGTCTATGTGAAACAGCGAAAGAGGTATGTGGTACATGTGTGCAAGGAAGAAGGAATGGAGATGCTTGGTGGGATGACTGTGTAAAAATTCTGGTCAAAGAAAAGAAGGATGCATGGTTAAATATGATATCTGTGGATAAAAGATATTGCGAGAAATATAAAAGAGCAAAAGAAGCATACAAAGTTTGTAAGATGAATGTCAAGTTGAAAGTGAGAGAGAAAAAGGATAAACTGAAGGAGGAAGACGGTCTCAAGATGACGAGTCACTTTCAGAGCAACATAAAAATATTCTGGAAGGAAGTCAAAAAGGCCCGGAATCCTCCCGAAAATGGTTGTGCGAAAGCAATTTTGAGTTGTGAGGGAAGAATGATTACTGATTTTGACAGTATACAAGGAAGATGGATGGAATACTTTAAAGATGTATATGGCAGTGAAATGACTGAGAGTTCAATGAGAAGGAGCGTTACAAATGTGATTTGTACGAATAGCGAAAGAGATATGACAGAAATAAGTTTGAACGAAATAGTAAAATCTGTAAGCTGTATGAAAGGTGGAAAAGCTGTTGGTTATGATTGTGTCGCTTTGGAGTTTATTAAAAACGGTGGGCCGGTTGTTGCAGCGTGGTTATACAGACTCTTTAACCAGTGTTTAGAGGAAGGATATACGCCGCTTGACTGGAGGAGAGCTGTTATCATGCCTCTATATAAGGGAAAGGGGTCTCGTATGGACTGCGGAAATCACCGGGCAATAAGTCTGTTAAGCGCCGTTGGTAAACTCTACGGCCGAATTTTAATAGAAAGAGTAAAAAAGACGACGACTGAAAGAGTATGGGATGTTCAAGGCGCTTTTATGACCGGAAGAGGATGTATGGATCAGATTTTTGCACTTCGAACGCTTGCGGAAAAGTTTATGGCCAAAAACCGTAAGCTTTTCTGTGCGTTTGTCGATTTGCAAAAAGCCTATGATCGAGTGAACAGAGATAAACTGTGGTCAATCTTGTCCGAATACGGAGTGAACACAAAACTGATACGGGCGGTTGCTTCTCTCTACGAAGGGAGCACTGCCAGTGTTAGGGTAAATGGAGACATCACGCCTTGGTTTGATATCACGAAGGGTGTTAAGCAGGGCTGCGTGATGTCTCCATGGTTGTTCAATCTGTATATGCTGGTGCTAAGATGAGTGATCTATCTGTAAACTGTCTGCTTTACGCGGACGATGCCGTTCTCGTTGCGGATAGTGCGGACGAATTACAAATCTTGGTGTCGAGAATGAATGAGGTATGCAAGTCAAATGATTTAATGATGAATGTCGGAAAGTCAAAGGTGATGGTTTTCGAAAGGGAAGAGCAAATGACAGTTTGTAATATAAGTGTGAACGAAGAGAACTTGGAACAGGTGAGGGAATTTGTGTAATTAGGTAGTATGTTCACAGCAGATGCCCGAACGGATAGTGACGTCGAAAAGAAGGGTTGGTGCGGGTAACAAAGTGAATGGAGCTTTAAAAATAGTTATTGGAAACAAGAATTTATCAATGAAAGCGAAAACGGCCGTTCACAATGGAGTTCTGGTCCCAACCTTAATGTATGGAAGCGAAGCATGGAACTGGCAAAATAAGGATGAGAGTAGAATAAATGCGGTAGAGATGAGGTCCCTAAGACGTATGTGTGGTAGAACGATATACGACAGAATCTCAAATGCTGATATAAGAAAGAAATGTAGAGCGGAAGAAGGTATTATGAACAAAATTATGAAAGGATCGCTGCGTTGGTTCGGACATATGGAACGCATGGATGGAGAAAGAATAGTTAAGAAAGTATACGTTAATGATGTAAATGGGGTACGAAGTCGAGGCAGACCGAGGAAAACATGGCATGACCAAATTAATCAAATTTTAAAGGTTGTTCATGTTAGAAGTCGGAGGAATCGACGTGCGTGTATGACTCGTTGTATGAATGTGGAGGAAGCTAAAGAGGTTTGCCAGGATAGAGTAGTGTGGCGGTCCATTCTCTCTGCCTACCCCTGCGGGGAAACGGCGTGATGGTTTTGTTGTTGTTGTTGTTATGTGTATTCAATTTAAAAAAAGAATGAAATTTAGTTAAAATCCGCTAATGTTTGTGTCTTCGCCGGTTTCGGCAGCTCGTTGCCATCATCTGGTGATCAGAAGTTGATAACGAGCTGCCGAAACCGGTCGAAGATAAAACATTAGTGGATTTTAACTAAATATACATTTTAAGAAAAAAAATACATGTTTTAAAAAAAATGTAATTATATAAGATATGGAATTAAAAACTAAACGAATAAAATAAAACCGCTCAGTAAAATAAGCCGAACACCTAAAAAAAAAACAAAGAGAATGAATAAATAAAGAACCTCAGTGAATATAATAATTATTTAAAAATTACACTTGATTTTTAATAGATATAGATAACGTGTAACAATATAAAAATATTTGGAATAACCATAATATTATGGGAGAGGCAGCATCGGAAGTTTTTTTTATCTTGTAAAGGGGGCGGTGGTCTTAAAAAGCTTGGGAACATTTGGTCTAGAGTAGAGGTTCCCAACCTTTTTTGTCCCGTAGACCCCTTGCCTATTTTTTCTAATTCGTGTAGACCCCCTGCTTTCCTAGTTGATTTTTCGAATTGATTGCAAAAAAATAGTCCCTGCCGATTTCTACTGGCCGGAAGTCGCTGTCAAACTAAAAAATAAAAAAAAGGTCGCCGCCGAATCCTCTACCTACTGACCGGAAGTCGCTGTGTCGAGCTAAAAAAAAGGTCGCCGAAGATTTCGATAATCGTTTTGCGTTTCAATATTCGGCTTCAATTCACTTGAAATAACTCGTTGACTCCAAATTTTTTTTGCAACTGTCGTAGATCTTCTGCAAGTTTTCGTGGACCCCTAGGGGTCTATATAGACCACTTTGGGAATCACTGGTCTAGAGTATTCAAGAAATAATAAGAATCAAAACTTTCTTATACGTTTGTAGTATCCACTTAAGTCATATTTGCGTCGGGACAATGTAAAAATAGGAAGAAAATTTTGAAAATACAAATGCACGCAGAGAATATAAACTCGCTAAGAAAACTAAAGAAAAAATAAAATAAAAGGCACCCAAGGAAGTCATTCCGCATTCCACGTATCTGCAGCAAAGATTTCGGGAATTCCCTTCCACGATCCCGCACACGGATAGAACCAAAAATATAACAATAAAAAAATAAAAATACAAGACTCTCGGTATAATTTAACGTTGCCATTTTTCCGAAACACGGGTCGCTCCCGGAATCTCCGCTGAATGGCTATACGACGTCCCGTGTATATACTTTGGAATTACGATGTATAAAAACAAACCGGCTGTATAAATATGCCATAAAAAGAATATTATTACAGCCGCCGCGCATAAAGAACTCAGATCATAAGGGCGGCATATGTGGGCGAGCCGTAGCAAAGAGGTGTCGGAAGCTAAAATCGTAAATTATTTATTTTTCCACTGTGATGGCACTACACAAGATGACGCACTAAAAGAAACGCATTCCAAACAAACGAATACTGTTTTTATGCCCGAGAAATAAAGTCTGATCTAAAGCAAGTAGTATTTCAGGTACTTTTCACTCAGGAATTTACTTTGTCTCCCTCCCCCCGTTCCAGTCCATTCCAGGGATCCTCCCAGGATAACCCTGGAGATATTCGGTGTAGTCATACAGTTTCTAGTATCATAAATCATTCCTCAATAAAGGAAATGACAAGAACCCACGGAAGAAAAATGTTTGTAAGTTTACGAGAAAAGAATTTGCCACAAATAAAAGCGTACATTTTACAAAATTTGAAATTAGTTACAAGCACCAGTATAATTTGTGAATGTTACATATTATGTATCACATGTAATATTATGATAATCAAAAAAGGTAAAACTAACGTAATATATGTAAATTTACATTAATTTTATATATTTTTAATCCAAAACATCTAAGTTTTTTTTAAGTTTTGCTGATTCTTGAGATGCCACATAATGTGGTAGTTGCATTCTATATTTTTGTATATAATATGTTATTTGAACCCAATTACTGTCTACATTTTTTAAGCTATTGATTTTTATGACATGTAAGTAGCTAGTAGCTAGTAGTAGTAAGTAGACGTAGGTAGCTAGTCTATCACCATTTTTATTGCCACGTGAATTACCAAGAATTACCATTAGAAGGTATTATAAACAAAATTATGAAAGGATCGCTGCGTTGGTTCGGACATTTGGAGTGCATGGATGGAGAAAGAATGATTAAGAAAGTATACGTTAATGATGTAAATGGAGTAGGGAGTCGAGGTAGACCGAGGAAAACATGGCATGACTGTTGGTCATGTTAGAACGTGCGTGTATGACTCGCTGCATGAATGTGGAGGAAGCTTAAGAGGTGTGCCGTGATAGAGTAATGTGACGGTTCATTCTCTCTGCCTACCTCTACTGGGAAACGGCGTGATGGTTTGTTGTTGCTCTTGTTGTGAATTACCATACCAGACCCAACACAGCATGATTCTTTGCATACTGTCATCGCCGGGAATTGACCCGGGGACCTTTCGGTGTAGCAGTCAAGGTTATTGCCACTCTGCCACGAAGATAGTCTAAGGTATAGATAGTCTAAAAATTCAATAAAACTAGTTTCTAAGCAGCGAAATCAAATTTCTGACAGTGAAATAGTTTAAGATATTTTGAATGTCAACAATTTCACATATATTAATAATTAAATTAATACACGTGAACAAGTAAATACCGTATACAGATCTATGTAGTCACAATTAGTAAATTTACAATTCACAAAGCGCGCTAAAAGCGAACTCACTAGTTTTAATACGAAAATGTCATTCCATTCATGAACTGTCAGTCCCAAACAAGCGAATCAAGTTACAGAATCAACACGCGTAATTAACAGTGCCAATTTGACAAGGGCTGAAATGGAAAATTTTCCCGTGAAATACACTAGCCTAGAGAGGAAATTACACTTCGCAGCTAGGCACGGCGCCGGCGCCCCCGCGGCCCGGAGCGGCGCGACACGGCCTAGTGATAATCACGTCACATCCGACCCCGGGGAAAATACTTAATAAACTGCCAATCATCCCTCTTCCAACAGAAGCTGTCATAACACGACTTTACTTCAAATGGGCCAGGGAAACTAATTTCATACATTCACTCATCCATTAACGCACAATCAAACTAATCACCTAAGAGATAAAACCGTTTTAAAATAACGCCCTCAAATATCGCACTTATAATTAAGAGTTTATTATGTATACGAAAACAACTGAAAAAGTTCAGTAATACAATGAAAAACTAACAATTTAAATTGACCTATTTCCAAATGCACAGACTACAAGTATCCACTTACGTATGTTTTCTAGAAGTTTCGCGCTATTTTATGGGAATTATGTGTTTCACTCTGTTAAGGCAGACATTTGATAATGACTTAGCAAGACGAAACATGTTATTCCCATAAAATATAAAAGAACTTTTGGAAAACAGTCGATTTTAATCCACTTGATTATTATTTTTCAACGTTTTGTATCGTATTTGCAATGTATATTATATACTTTAGAAAGTTTGTGTTAAAAATGTAAACAGAATAATAACCGAAGAAGACCAAGAAAATAACAATCAAAATTAAATGTCGGCCACGTGAGGAGTCGGAGAAATCGACTCGCTTGCACCACACAATATATGAATGTTGAGAAATAATAAAATTATGTCAGGAAAGTGCAGTATGGCGGTCCGTTTTATCTGCCTACCCCTTTCGCGAGATAACGTGATGATTAGTTAGTAATTATATTTTAGTGTATTGACTCTATATATATTGGGGTAGTTTATTCCATATTGCCGATCCTGTGATGTTGAAGGCACGTTCTATGAAACTTTAAGCTCCTGAGTGCCATGGGAAATGAAGTTTATTTGGAAATTTAACTTTGAATTGTGGGGCTTTAGATCCAAGAATTTGTGGAGATCCATTGGGTGGTTGTATGTAGAAATTTGTGAACATGTGCAAATAGCTTATGATAATATACTAATAAGTCAGTAGATCACCATGGTTAGTATTTTGTCAACAAACATTAACTGTAAATTTGTAACATTAAACACTATTGTTTAGTGCTTTCACTTGGATTTAATTTATATAAAAAAATATATAAAAATAGTAGTGACAAATTATTGTATAAATTTAATCCAAGTAAAACCATTAAACAATCGTGTCTACTATTATAAATTAATAATGGAGTTTTACGAAACTAATATCTCAACCATCAATTTACTGTAAAACTAATTATTAATTGCAATCTATCAAGTTATTAGTTTTTTATGTGATACAATGGGGTGCATCAGTACCCTGTCAGCGTGGCCGAGGGTAAAAAAAGGAGCGTAGCAAAAACACCCAAGAGCGAGGTTTACAAAGACAGTCTCCGGAACAAGAGAATCACGGAAGATAATAATAATTATAGAGTTTGAAGTGTTCCAGATAACAATACGAATTCGGCATCACAGTTCAAAGGATAGCCTTTAGCCTGCGATCTCATTTTGGCGATAAAGTTGAACTGAATTAACACCCCGCCCGCCGTCCCAGTCCTCCACCCCGCTGACAGTGGTCGGAAAAGCTAAAAGTTCTAAATAAGGAGAAATCAGGGATGCGATAATCTAGTGTACTCGTATACAAGGTGACACGCGAAATAAACTGCGTTCTCTAAAAGTATGCTCCACGAACATATATACATATACAACTTCATAACCTTTGGAATTCGGCAAAATTTCTGGAATATTTATTTATTTACTTGAAACAGTACACATGTACACAACACATGTTCTAATAAAAACAATTAAACATTCAATTATTTAATTACAAGGTTACATTTTGTTTACATATTTATTTAATTCTATTCTAAATTTTTTTATGCTCGGCACACTTTTGACATCCTCCGGTATACGAGTATCTTCATAAATTTTAAATGCTTTATACATAAGAGAATTCTGAGATTTGGTTTTTTTCTGAATGGGAGTCTTAGTTTTTTTTTTTTCTTGTTTCATATTGATGATCATGTTGGTAACTTTTTATCTTCCTTAAAAATTCTTGGGAGGTGTGCCCATTAACAATTTTGTGAATTAGTAATAAAACGTTAATGTAATTATTTTTTTAAATGGCGTAATTTTTAGCTCTTTAAGCATCACTTTAATTCTGGCATATCTGCTTCTTCTCAAAATTATTCTCATTGCTTTATTCTGGAGTATGGTTAATCTACTCATATCTTCTTCATTTGCTAAAAATAGTATGCTGCTACAGTAATTGATATGAGGGAGAATGATTGCGTTATATACAGTCTTGCATGTTTCTGCGCTGATATATCGTCTAATCCTGCCTAGAAGTGATATTTTTTTAGCCATCTTTTTAGTAACAGCGTTCAGCGACAGATCAATATATCTATCAAATCAGATTATTTTCTCAAAAGATATAAGAACCTGAATTAAGATTTAGCAATGATGAGCTGTATTCCATGTACCAGGCCTCCAACATCTTCACACACATAAAGCTACAAAGATTGAGATGGGCTGGACATGTACAGAGGATGCCGAACTCACGGGTCCTCAAACGCATTATGACTGGACACCCGGGCGGCAGGAGAAGGGTAGGAAGACCAAGACTGAGGTGGGAGGACGAAGCAATGAGGGATGCAGCACAACTTCTTCGGGTGGACGACTGCTGAGGACAGGGACTGCTGGAGGCGAACGTTGACGGAAGCCAAGGCTCGATATGGGTTGCAGCACCATCGGAAGAATAATAATAAGAAATTAAGGTTAAAGGCATATTTTAAGACCAAGTAAAATATAATGCTCATATATGGATAGGCTCACTTGGGATGATGTTAGGCATCAGGCATGCGATAGAGTCGGGTGGAGAAGGTTCCTCGAGGCCCTAGGCACCACGGAGGTGTGACAAGACAAAAATAAGAAGAATATGTCATTAATACTGTGAAATTTGATGGTGGTCTAGAAGATTTGATTCCTTTTTCATAATAATGAGCTATTAGATTTTAAATCGTCAAAATAATTCGACGTAAATTACTCGTACAAAGAACACAATGTTACGAATGTGCATATATTGTACATATATCTATTATACAATTTTATATGGAATGTATTGAAAATAATTAGTAATTCATATGTATATATTTAATAGATAAATAAATTACTTAGATCAAAGTTTGAGTAGGTATATTTACGTCAGTCTTGCGATGTTGAAGCAATTTGCAATATTCATGCAGACACCAATATTCATGCAGACACCAAAAGACACCAAAGACAAATATTTATTAAATATACTTCGAGATGGTGAATGCTATATACCAAAGCCTATCCAAAAAAGCTAAGATGGCAGTGCACAATGGTGTTCTTGTGCCGACCCTTATGTATGGAAGTGAAGCATGGAACTGGCAAAAGAAGGATGAAAGTAGAATAAATGCAGTAGAAATGAGATCTCTAAGACGAATGTGTGGCAAATCTGTTTATGATAGAGTGACAAATGCAAGTATAAGAAGTGAATGTGGTGCGAATGAAAGTGTTATGAACAAAATAAGGAAAGGGTCATTAAGATGGTTTGGACACATGGAAAGAATGAGTGAAGACAGAATGGTAAAGAAGGTATATGTAAACGGCGTGAACGGAGCTAGAAATAGAGGAAGGCCGAGGAAAACGTGGCACGATCAAATCAATCAAATATTGAATGTCGGTCACGTGAGGAGTCGGAAAAATCGACGTGCGTGCATGACAAGATGTATGAATGTAGAGGAAGCGAGAGGCGTATGTCAGGACAGAACAGTGTGGCGTTCCATTCTTTCTGCCTACCCCTCCGGGGAGACGGCGTGATGGTAAGTTAGTTTTTTAGTTTTATGATAATACGAGTATATAATATTTAAATGTAAAATTTTAACTAGATTTACAAAAAAATGTATTTAACCATTTCAGTTAAATGATTGAAGGATATTTTTTAATGCATAAGAATTGTAAAGAAAGCTATATATTCACAAATTATAGCGTATTGCTTTATTTCAAATCTTTGCTGCAAGAAATTCTTTAAAAATAAAAATAAAGTTTTGGTTCGAAAAATAATCAGTCAAAAGTAAAGAAGTCAAGATAAAAAACGAGAAATGACGCGAAATATTTTCTACAGAAAGGCAAATATGCTAGACGCCTCCCTGAAAGAACAACCCTACCCGGATCAAAGCCTTTGTCGCCTTAGCGAGTCGACACTGAGCCGATATTTCACTCATTTGATCTTTTGTCGGGGTCTATAGACTGAAAAAGTTCCGACCGCATTTCGGGTCGGCGATAGCCAAAGTTCAAATGACAAACCGAAAAACTTTTCAATTTGAGGCGATTACCGTTTTGGCAAATTATCAAGAGACATTCAATGGCGGATCGCGGCCCGAACGCTTTCACCCGCTCACCCAGCGCGGGTAAAAAACATTGCCTAAACTTCGGCCGGAGAGCAAATTGAAAAAGTTAAACAGAATAACATCAACCGATGGAGCGGCGCGAATAAGATAAACACGAAAACAAATTATCAAATTGGATACAAATTTGGGGAGACAACGGGCCAGGAGTTTCGAAGGGGAAACGATATATTTTTTTACTAACGCGATGCAACAGATGAATGCTTGGACTTGGACTTGGATCTTCTGGCTTACAGAGGTTCAGCTCATGTGGCTATTCCTCTTACGTCTGATGGGAACATTGTTGGAAGGTGATTTGGTGGGTTATTAGTTTATTCGGGGGCATGATTTGTGTGGCCCGGAGTGTTCCTCTGAAGGAGAATCGATTTTGGGCGCTTGTGGCGGCTGGAAGTGTTTGGGTCGTAATTAGAGAGGTCTTTTATTGTGTGGTTGGGATGTGAAGGGAGTCCTTTGTAAAAACGTTCGGCAAGTTTCAGAATGAATTCATCTATCATCGGGATTCCCGATTCTAGGTGCAGTTGTGTAATCCTGGTCCATGAAGGCGCACCAAGCGATAAACGGATAGCCTTATTTTGCAGGATTTGGAGTTTTTGTATGTGACTCGAAGCTGCATAGCCCCAGATTGGGGCTGCATAAGTGAAGATCGGCCTTATAACCGTTTTGTATATCAGGAGTTTATTGTCGATGCTTAGTTTACTGTTTCTAGCTAACATTGGGTAGAGGGCTGAGATTGCTTTTGACGCGGCTTTGACTTTATTTGTAATGTGTGGCCTCCATGTCAGCTTAGAATCCAAGGTAACCCCAAGGTATTTGATTGTTTTGGTCCAAGGAACGTCTTGGCCGAACATTTTTATGTTGGGAATGTTTGGAGGAATGTGTCTTTTACTGAAAAGGGTCGCTGCGCTTTTACTCGGATTGATGGTAATGCGCCAGTTTCTGCACCACACCTCTAGCACATCGGCCTGTTTTTGCACCCTGCGGGTCGCGAGAAGCGGCCTTTTAGCACTGGAGATGATGCCCGTATCGTCAGCGAATTGGGCAATGTGGGTGTTCTGATCTCGGGGAAGAGGGATATCACTGCAGTAGATGTTGAACAGAGTAGGAGCCATTACTGAACCTTGGGGAACTCCTGCTCTGATAGGGCGTACAAGGGATTTGGCCTTGTTGATTTTGACGCTGAAAAGGCGATCGGACAGAAAGCTGGCTATGAGTTGAATCATAGGCAGTGGGATGTTTGCTTTTCCCATTTTGTATAACAGGCCGGTGTGCCAGACGCGGTCGAATGCTTTACTGACATCTAGGGAAAAGAAAGTGGTGAATTTGCGCGTGTTAAAGTTTGTGGCAATAAGTTCAACTACACGAAGTAGCTGATGTTGTGTGGAGTGTTGGGCACGGAAACCGTGTTGAAAATCTGGAATGGTACTCTGTTCGTGAAGTGTTGTTTTGAGTCTTGATTGTATGAGTTTTTCCAACAATTTACCAGTGCAAGGAAGAAGACTAATTGGTCTATGATTTGAAGGAGCTGTTGGGTCCTTGCCTGGCTTGGGAAGAAGGATAACGTCTGCGATTTTGTAGGGTTTCGGGAAGTATCGGAGTCTAAGGGATGCGTTGAAGATCGCTGTCAGGGCACAGATGCCTTTGAGAGGGAGAGATTTGAGAATTTTGTTAGATATTGAGTCAGGACCTGGTGATTTGCGGGTTTTAAGATATTTTATTTGTTGTTTCACCTCTCTAGGTGAGGTGAATGGGATCGGTGGGGATGAAGGAGTTTTGGCTAAGAGTTGTGAAACGTGAGATTCGATCGAGGCCACGAATAATGGATTGTCATGTTCGTTATTTGTCGTGAATTGATCTTCTAGGCTCGATGCAAATGTTTCTGCCCTGTCGGCGTCGGAGTACACTAATCCATTTGGACCTTGTAACGGTGTGATTCTTGAGTGGGGTTTGCGAAGATTTTTGGATAATTTCCAGAAGGCTGTCTTGTCGTCATCGTTTAATGACTCTAGATAATCCATCCAGCGGTCATTGCGTAAGTCGGTGATGGCTTTTTTGACGTCAATGTTTAGTTTGTTGAGAAGTGTTTTATCCTGAGGTTGTCGATATTTTTGCCATCTTTTTCTAATGGTATTTTTGTGGCGTATTATCTGTTGGATATCGGCAGGTAGATTTGGTCTGTATATGTCGTTGTCTACAACTGTGGTTGCATTTTTTAGAGCAGTCTGTAGGATAAATGTCATTTCATTCGTGACCTGATCGAGAGATTCTGGGTCTGGAATTTTTGTTGGGATTTTGATCATTTCGTGGATGATTTCGGGAAGAGAATACCAATTAATTTTATTTCTGGTGGGGAAATGGGGGTCACGGTGGAATGGTTCATCAGAGATGTAGATAAGTATAGGGATATGATCAGAGGATAGTTCGTCTACTACCTGCAGGGTGAGAGGGAGGGTAAAGTTTTTAGTCATGACAATATCGATGACGTCCGGGGAATGTTTTGGATTTTTATTGAAAATTGTCGGAGTATCGGGAGCTGTGATGAATATGTCTGGTCGATTTTGGAAATAGTCGAAAAGATCTTTGCCTTTCTTATTATCTTTGAAACTGTGCCAGGCGCCATGTTTGGAATTTAGGTCTCCAGCTAGGACTGTGGGAATGTTTTCGAAGAAAATATCGTCCAGTTCTATTGGAGTGAATCGTCTACGAGGTGGAGAGTAGGCGGAAATGAATTTAAGGGGACCAGAATTTTTTGTTTGTATCACTATAGCAGTGGTTTCAATATTTATGTTAGAAGGTGTTGTTGAGGAGCAATGCTGGAGGGATTTTTTTATTAGGATTGCTGTACCACCTCCTTTGTTATCAAGGCGGTCGGTTCGGTAGGTGAGGTAATTAGGGATAGAGTAGCGAAAGCTAGGTTTAAGCCACGTTTCTGTGACAAGAAGAATGTCAAGGTTGTAGGTCGAGAGGAAGTGTTCTACCTCCAGGCGGTGTGATCGCAGGGTACCACCCGCGTTCCAAAATGCCACTTGGAGGTTGGTTGGTAGGGTAGGTGTAGGGTTAGACATTAGATGGGTTGATGGCGTTGAAGGTGACAGTCTTTCTTAGCTCATTAACCAAGCTTGAAAAACCTTGGATTAGTGCATGGAAAGGATCAATTTGTGGAGGGAAAATTTGTGGAATCGATGTTTGTGTGGGGGGGCTAGTTGATGCGGCCATCTTGGCATATGAAGGCGCTGGCCATTGTGTGTTCACGAAGGCAGGGGTACTTATTATTTTAGATGGTGATGGCTGAGGGTTTGTTTGTCCGCAAGGCTGGGTTCTTTTCGGGTGCTTTGGACACCCACTGAAGTTGGCTGGGTGTGACCCTGCGCATAGGGCGCATTTGGCCGGAGTATTGCGAGATTTTGTGCAGGTGGAGGTGTGGTGCTTCTGTCCGCACTTCACGCACCTCGGATCAGCGTGGCAGCCCGAAGTTGCGTGACCGAACTGTTGACAGTTGAAGCACTGGCTGGATTTTGTTTTAGAGTGGGGTGACTCCACCCGCACCCTAAATTTGTCGACCTCTTGGAGGTCGGAAAATATTTTTTTGCCTTGATCCGATCGCTCCAGGTCGACCATCATCATGGCGATGGGTCGCCTTTCGGGACCGGCTTTCATTCTCTGGACTTTAAGAATGGGAAACCCTAGTTCCTTGAGCTGGTTGTGGAATTGGGTGGTGGAGACCCATTCGGGAACATCTCGAATGACAGCTTTTAGTGGCTTATCGCCATTCAATCTAAAGGAATGGAATTTTTCACCTCGCTCAATCAGGAGTTTGGTGGCCATTGTGTGGGCGAGGGCGGATTTGGGAGTTATATTGATACAGTCCTTTGTGTTTTTGGCGACGAAGTCAACACCATTTTCGATCAGGGCTGCGTTGATGGAAGGCCAGTTGATGTTGGCCTTGTAAATTATGATTGGAGGCACTCTCGTTATTTTCGAGAGAAAGTCTGATGGGAGAGAAGAGGAAGAGGAAGGGGGAGGAGAGGAAGTGGAAGGGAGAGAAGATGAAGTGGAAGGGAGAGAAGAGGAAGTGGAAGGGGAAGTGGAAGGGAGAGAAGAGGAAGTGGAAGGGGAAGTGGAAGGAAGAGGAGAGGGAGTGGGAGATATAATCGTGTGAGAAGAAATTTTGTTTGGCGAAGTGTGGAAGGGGCTTTCAGATGAAGAATTTTGGTCATGGAAGGCAGATGTTTTTCGTTTCCGATTGTTTGTTGCCGTTTCCCATTCCATAGAATGATCAGAGGTTGGTGGGGGTGAGCACGATCTTGATTGGACAAGGTGTTTGGCGGGAGTGGAGATAGTGCTGGTAATTGTGGTAGATAATGAGTTGGTCACAATTTTTTTGGCCGTATCGTTTGCGGAGAAGGAGGAGGAGGGCGCGGGAGTAGTAGAAGGCGTAATAACTGAATGGTTGTTAATGGAGGGGCCATTGATGGAGACTTGAGATTTCTCATTAACTGAAGAGTGGGATAAAGGGGGTCTTATGTCAGGCAAGGATGCCAACATTTCTCGGTAGATAGGGTGATTGTACGACACTGAATGTCCCTCCTCGATAACATCCTCCCTCTCGAGAGAGCGAAGGAGAATCTCGCCGAGGACCTGAACATCGGTATTTTTCATTTTGCGTTTCTCTGTTATTAGTTTTATAAATTTGTTCAGTTCGTCCATGTCAGTTGCGCTAATTTTTTTATGCATTTTGAGACACTGGTATACTGTTATGGAGATGGAATGTGAGTGATAGCGTATGTGATGAGGTAATGCGAGTGTTTGGATGGTGGAATGGATCAGGCACAGAGTAGACTGTTATTTCACTGATTGTCACTTCACTCGCGATGTATGTTTCAAGATGGCGGGCAAGATGACAGATGAATGCATTACTTAGAACAACTTACAAAAAAAGTTTTGGGGAGTTTGCTGTGATACAAAATCAGCGTAAAGAGGTGACAGTGATTTTGCATTACTGAATTTTTTTATGTTCTATTAAGCGATTAAACATTACAACAATACTCTTACTTTTTTGTCGGTACTGAAATATTTTTTTTTAGTTAAATTACTAAAATACATGGGTTTTATTATAATTAATTTTGATATTGAAGTTACGACTTTGGTAAAATAGTGGATTTTTTTTATTTATTAAAATAAAAATGTTGTCTTTCACAAAAAAGAAAAACTCTGTTTTTCAGAGCTTTGAGATAATTTTCTTGAAGATATTTGACTGTCTTCACTAGGAGAACGGTATAAACTTTATCAATATTAAAAAAAACTGTTCTTAATTTTTGAGTTTATTTAAACATTTTTATCGTTCTGCGATGATGAAAGCAAAATATCTTCGAAATATGTATTTAAAAATGAAAAAAAAAAAACATTTGAATTTAAAAAAAATCAATATACTAAATATTATTAAAAAATGGTTTAAACCAGTTATACTAATGTTTCATTAATATAAAATAATTTGAACCATAAAACATATAAATAATTAAATGATTTTACTGAAATCTCTTGATGGAAGTTCATTTTAAATAATAATTAAATAAAATGATGTTTTTTAACTACTTCCACTTTTGTCTTTATTTAGATAGCGACCGGTTTCGCCAGGCTCGATCCAGTCTGTCGATGCCAGCGAGCCTGGCGAAACCGGTCGCTATCTAAATAAAGACAAAGGTGGAAGTATTATAGTTAAAAAACATCGTTTTATTTAATTATTATACAAATAATTAGAAAAATGCAATCGTATAAAGAACTAAAAGTATCTGGGAAGACTTCACGTAATCGTGTAGGGAACACCATAATCCGAGAGTCTGTGAGTTCCTAGATGTGGTCAGATAGGGACGACAACGTCGATGGTACTGTTACAAACATGTCCAGAGAATGAATTCCACAAGAAAACGTATATGGCTTTGCTTGGAATACCAGATAAACGGCGTCTGCCAGGGAGACCTCCAAAACGATGGATAGATCACTGGAGCAGCATCACAATAGGAGAATACTGCAATAACAAACTCTTAAGTCTATAGAAAATTTTCAAATCAAATCAAATCAGTTTATTTTCTCAAAAGATATTACAAACAACAATTATATTATAGTTTAAGACATCTATTGAAAATAGGTATTTTTATTAATATTTATTTAATACATAATACCAGGAATGCATGAGCGATAATTCGACTTTAAGAATACAAGATACTCTCTAAAGTCAAGAGTATGTTAATTGTCTTCTGAACGTACTTTCACGAATATGAAAGACGTCGATCTCCGTAGCGATCATATTCAACAGTTTGATTGCTTTCCCCATCGACATCACCGAGGCTGGTTCGTTCTGCATGCTGGAAAAAAAAACAAGCCTCCAAGATGACGAAATTCCCAAAGAATCCCCTGAAATGTCTGAAGAAATGGGTAAGTGTGAACCAATCTTACCTTATCTATAGATTATTGGTCCCCAGCATGCCCAAGAGGAATGCAGTGGGATAAAGCCACGGATAGCTACCAAACTCCTTTCATGTAGAGATATCTCAGAAATCTTTTTATAGTTCAGAAGAATAAAAATATCTCAGAAGTTGAATGAAAGGAGAAGCGTTAAGAACCAAGGAAACATAATCAGGTATTATGGGCGGGCTAAAGACTATAACGATCTCGACATATTTCACGGGAAACAATAAAACTCCGGGACAATGGAGCAGGAAGGCAGGTGAGAGTAACTTGATAGCGGAAAATAAAAATAATATTATGTAAGTGAACGTAAATATTATCGTGGCGCTGCTAGGAGGAAATACGGCGACTCGGCCGCGGGGTGCTGTGTGCGGGGGCTGGCGAGGGAGGCAGGCGCGCGTGATGGGAACCCTGATCAGATTAGGCCACGGCACCGACTGCCGTAATATACGGGAGACTTTCCCAAACATTTTCTCCGCGAGCGTCCCTCGTTTAAACTCAAAGATACACCCGTCTCAATTATTTAAATGTGGAACGTTAAAGAAAACTCAACCTGTCATATAAATAACGCTACATAAATTTAACACTTATACAGCCGTGGCAGTGATATGTAACTGCCATCAATTGTTACCAATATGCCGTGGCATTCATATGTAACTGCCAACGGTTGAATTAAAGTTAAAAAATAGCTATAATTTATCATTCCCATATAAAAATATATAATATACAACAAAATTTGTATGGCGACACAATGGGTATTAGTTAGTTAGAAAGTTTCAATCCTGGGATTGGTTTGCAGCAATTTTTTCTATTATTCTCTTCCATTCTTCCCTGTCTCCATTCTTCCCTGTCAGCGCACGTCCACCAACAGGTCCTCCAGGTACTCTCGGCGTGGGCGTCGCCTAGAGTTTATCCCCTCGGTCATACCCTCCATTATGGCATGCAAGAGGCCTTCTTGACGTATTACATGGCCGATCCATCTTGCACGCCTTTCGGACAAGGTCCTGAGCAGGTGCCTTCCTCCTTCGATTCTTTGGAGAACATCCTCATTTGTAATGTGGTCTCTCCAGGAAATTCCTAATAGTCTTCTATAGGACCACATCTCAAAAGCCACTAGTCTGCGTTTATCTCTTTCGGATAGGCACCATGTCTCCCAGCCGTACATCAAGATACTCCATACATAGGTCTTAATGAGGAGTATTCTCAGTTTACACCATCAACGCGTAAAAAACAACGCAACCTCCCTGAATACGTTAAGTGTAAGCTCCTATCTAGGGACAAAAAAGTAACTAACTAATCATCATGCCGTTTCCCCGGAGGGGTAAGCAGACAGGATGGACCACCACACTGTTCTATCCTGACATACCTCTCGGGGTTCCTCTATATTAATACATCGTAACCTGCACGCTCGTTGATTTTTCAGACTTCGTTTGTGACCGCCTTTTAGTTATTGATTTATTTGGTCCTGACACGTTTTCCTCGGCTGTTTGCTAAAGCAAATAAATTTAATCAATAAGGAACAGCCTTAACACGATAGGAAGGGTTCTTATACCCGTTTTTTACTAGTAGTGGCCGGTGGAAAGCGTATAAATACCTTTATCGCGGGCTCAGAATAAACTGTTGGAAATGCATTTTTAAACCCAATGTCGGTGAAAGTCGATTTACATCAATTGTTATGATTAAATATAAGCTGCGCGCTATGCGTAGAGATAATGTGAAATTACTTAAGAAAACAAATAATAATCATCAGTGCATATCTCATGTACTGCGTGGGGAAAATTGAGGGACTCCGAGGGCCCGAAGATGTTCTGGCTGCGAAACGTGAGGGAGTGGATCGACATCCGAGAGAGGATCTGTCCCGAGCGATGCAGGACAAGGACAGGTTCGCCGAGGTGATCGCCAAAGTTGGGCGGACCCGACATGACAGGGCACTTGAAGAAGAAGAAGAAAAAGAACATATCCGAATAAATATCGCTTGATATAAATCAAAGATTTTCAAATAGACACAGAGTTTGGGAAGCGCTGGCACGGAGCAGCATATAGAATCAGCAACGAGACACGAGGGTTAAACCACTCGCTCGACAAAAGAGACATAGCATTAACTCTCTGTCGTGTATCCTGTAACGGGAAGGACGAAACTATTTTTGTCTTTGAAAAATATGACGACATCAAGGATATTCGTAAGGACATTAAATGAAATTTATGACTGTTCGAATAAAAAAATGAAAACAGATAAACAAAATTAGAAAATACTGTAAAGCAAAATTACAAAGGGTGGGTAGAGAAAACTAATTTTCTAATAAAAATTCCTACAAGTAATAAAAAATATACGTTTATTATATCCGACATGGTGAGTTTAACATTTATGTTTGAGAAACACTATAATAACATAATACTGCGTATAAACCATATCTTCGTCTTTTTCTTCTTCCTTATTGTAGACCTATGCGGTCTGTTCTCCAGCCTTATTCAGCCATTCCAGAGTGTTGCTCCTCCTGTGAGGTAGATTCCCAGCTGTCCTTCCATCTTTTAGGAGGTCTTCCACGAGGACGAGTCCCATGAGGTTGATTATGTAATGCAATATAGAGGAGTCTGGTGGTGTCCATTCTTTGAACATGACAGTACCAGTCCCTTTTTCGCTCTCTTCTCCATCTTATAATATCCTCAACCTCACATATCTCTTTTATTCTAGTGTTCCTCACGCGATCCCTCAGTGTCTTGCCTGCTATCGTCCTCAGTGTCTTCATTTCGGAAGTCCTCAAAACTTGTTTGGTCCTTACTGTGTCTGCCCTTGCTTCGACGCCATATGTTATTATTGGTCTTACGCATGCTTTATAGATTCTCATCTTACTCTTAATGCCCATGTCTTTGTTTTTCCATATTGTGGATTTTAGAGCCCCAGAGATTGCAGCTGATAAACCATATGATAAACTCAATGGGTTCATTTTGTAATTTTTCAAAAATTAAATCTATTTTTCTCTCACATAAATGAGACTAATCACCTCGACATTCAATGAAAGTTTTATGACTTTATCATTCGTATAACGATATGGAAATCGTAGAACGGACGTCGTCAAATTTATAAAACTCCAACGGCTTAGATGGGTAGGACATCTGGTGCGAATGAAGGTACTATCAACACCCGCACAGTTGACATTTATAAGACCGGGGTGGAGACGCAGCGTGGTTTGGCCGCGGCTTCGTGGGCTAAACGGTGAAGGACCTGTAATTG
The DNA here is from genome assembly GCA_022606425.2 of Lepidostoma basale. Classification (NCBI taxonomy): domain Eukaryota; kingdom Metazoa; phylum Arthropoda; class Insecta; order Trichoptera; family Lepidostomatidae; genus Lepidostoma; species Lepidostoma basale. Next base: position 1,078,620 of record JAHDVF020000047.1, on the reverse strand, counting down.
TTGGGAGTCAGACTTCCAGGTTTGGCAAGATAAACATTTTGTAGGCGGCCAAGGCCCACCCGGGATTCTAGAGCCAGAGATGAAGAAGAAGAAGGCAAGAAGAATGATATGAAATTCTATAATCGAAATATACCGAGTAAAACATACAGACAGATGAAAACCTTTTTTTTTGATTTCCTTTACTATACTCAACATTACTTTGTGTTGCGGATTCATAATTGAACAATATTAATTACAAAGTAATAAATATTATTCATGGTTTTAATTATTTATTGTTTCTTGAACAATAATGTAAAACTCCATATTAAATTTTTAAAACGAATTAAAACGTTTGTTTTCTAGAAGTTTAAATATATTTTATGAGAACATAATGTTTCGTCTTGATAAGGGATTCATAACTCCGCCAGAGAATGGTCAAATGCTATGTGTGGTCTGTTTTATTGTACGGGTGTGAAACTTGGACCTTGAAAGTTAACTCAATGAACAGACTGGAAGCATTTGAAATGTGGCTCCATCGCAGAATGCTCAAAGATCCTGGACAGACATGGTTACCAATACCGAAGTCCTGAGGCGAGCTAAAGTTGACAGGGAACTGTTATCAACTATCAAGGTTCGAAAGATCTCCCATCTGGGTCATATACTGCGTGGGGAAAAGTACCACCTTCTTCAACTGATATTGGAGGGGAAAATTGAGGGACGCCGAGGGCCCCGAAGAAGACAGATGTCCTGGCTGCGAAACGTTAGAGAGTGGACCGGCATCCGAAGAGTGGAGGAGCTGTTCCGAGTAGCGCAGGACAGGGATAGGTTCGCCGAGGTGATCGCCAACGTTGGGGGAACCCGACAGGGCACTTGAAGAATAAAGGATTATCTAATGTCACATTAGCAAGGCGAAACATATCATTCGAATAAAATATAACACATGTATAATATTTCTATTAAATATACGCTTTCATTCGTACTGTTTTAATTCATAAAAAATATATAAAATGGCAAAGACTTAATAGAAAACAATAGAAAAAATCTAGAAAAGATATCCCAAAAGCAGAATGCAGATACATATATTTGGCTCATATACCCTCCGGATATGATTATTTTTTTATTAAGATGACAACCCTTTTCTCCCGGGCTAGTCGAAATCACGGACCCGAGAAATCCTCTTCAAGGAGTTTAATCTCTTCCAGTCTGATGGCTAATAAGAGCAACACAAAAATGGAAGTCGAATAGTACACCAAGCGTACTGGAAGTATCGGTTCGATTGCCAAGAAATAAATAATGTAAATGCAAGTATACGTATAATAGTAAACTTTCTGTATACCAACATATAAGAAATACTGTAATAATTTTTGAAAACCCGCATTTATTTATTTATTTATTGACCATTTACCAAGTACATGGTTTTAATACCTCCCAACTAGGGTAACCCGTTCTAGGGAGGCATTTTTCGCACTCTATATAATCTCAAAACATAAATTACAAATTTAGGGAACAATTAATGAACAAGTGAGTTAATTCCTTCTGCAATGACACGGCTGCAACGAAGGAATGTCGAAAGGTGGTACCATTGCAGAAAGCAAGCACCAGAGGTTTTTTTAGCAGGTAGGTCTACCCACGGGCAGGAGTCCTGCAATCTGCCATAAAGATTTCACCCCCTTGGGACAAAAAGGTTGGGTTTCGCTGATCTAGATCATAACGAGGATAATTTGAAGGAAAAACCTATCTAAAAACGCTAGAATAGCAGTGCACAATGATGTTCTTCTACCGACCCTTATGTATGGAAGCAAAGCATGGAACTGGCAAAAGAAGGATGAAAGTAGAATAAATGCAGTAGAAATGAAATCTCTTAGACGAATGCGTGATACTCTGTGCATGATAGGGTGTCGAATGAAAATATAAAAAGTGAACGCGGTGCGAATGATGGTGTTATGAACAAAATAATAAAAGGATCATTAAGATGGTTTGAACATATGGAAATAATGAATAAAGAAAGAATGGTAAAAAAATTATATGTTAACGATGTAAATGGAACCAGAAATAGAGGAAGACCGAGGAAAACGTAGCACGATCAAATAAATCAAATATTGAATGTCAGCCACAAAGACAAGAGAAATCGACTAGCGTGCATGACACGATGTATGAATGTTGAGGAAGCGAGAGAAATATGTCAGGAAAGAAAAGTGTGACAGTCCATTCTTTCTGCCTACCCCTTCGGGTTGGGCGTGATGGTTAGTTAGTTCTTCTTCTCCGGTCTCAATCTAATGATTGGTCTGCATCAAGGCGACGCATATCCTCTATCACTCCGCTCGGTCCTCGGCAACTCTCTTCAACTCCGCATCTGGTCTAGGTACTCTTGGCGAGGTCGTCCTCTGCCAATCTATCCCTCGACCATTCCCTCCAACACATTATGCAGGAAACATTCGTGTCGCAACACATGACCAATCTCTCTTAGTTAGTTGAAGCCGTGCCACACTGTTTTAAACAAGCTCTCCACATCAGTCTCTACCGGCACGGCGGTTTAAAACTGTGTAGACACTTGTTTGAAACCAAAATTCGTTTGACCTTCAACAAACTTTGTGGACGGACGCGCATAGTATGCGTGTTGTAAACTGTTGTAAACACGCATTCCACATGTGGGGCTCCACATTCCACCAAGGTCACCCTTGTGGAGAGCTTGTTTCAAACAGTGTGGCACGGCCTTTAGTTAGGAAACCGTTATTTTTTTTAAAAAGGTTATGGAACGAACCTCCTGTGTCGCCATGAGCGGGTCGGCTGCCTCCTCGGTGCAGAGCCGGCCAGCGCGGTAGAGCAACGCCAGGGTCGCCACTAGGCACAAGGCCGCGCCCGCCACCAGCCGGCGGCCTGGTGCTCCCCGCATCCTGCACGCCCGTAGCATCAGCGCGTGCGCCGGCGCGCACGCCCTTCAACCTTCGCCTCTCACCGCCCCTGGAATAAATTAAATGATCTCTATGTTAACAGTCATTAAATTCAATTTTTTGTGTACTATATATAGGTTTTATCAACCCAATTACTGTTTACAAATCAAATAACTTAAATGAAATAACTAACTAACTAGCCATCACGCCGTCTCCCCGAAGGGGTAGGCAGAAAGAATGGACTGCCACACTTTTCGTTCCTGACATATTTCTCTCGCTTCCTCAACATTCATACATCGTGTCATTCACGTGCGTCGATTTCTCTGACTCCTCACATGGCCGACATTCAATATTTGATTTATTTGATCGTGCCACGTTTTCCTCGGTCTTCCTCTTTTTCTGGTTCCATTTACATCGTTAATATATATATTTTTTACCATTCTTTCATTATTCATTCTTTCCATATGTCCAAACCACCTTCATGATCCTTTCATTATTTTGTTCATAACACCATCATTCGCACCGCATTCACTTCTTATATTTTCATTCGACACTCTATTATACAAAGAGTATATTTACACATTCGTCTAAGTGATCTCATTTCTACTGCATTTATTCTACTTTCATCCTTCTTTTGCCAGTTACATGCTTCGCTTGTTGTTCCATGCTTGTTTTTCTACTTTTGGGTTTATTTTCTCGACATGTTTCGAAGGTTTTAGACCTTCATCATTGAGAGAACGATATAAACCAGTTTCTATCGTTCTCCCGATAAAGTTTGCTTAATTTTCAGTTTGAATGTGGGCTTTGCAAATAGTCTAAATTTCAACGAAATTATTCAAATTACTCACGTCGGAAATTTGGTACATTCGAGAGGTGAATATTTTCCCTCCGAAGAGAGAGAAAGAGATCATTCAGCCGGATAAAATATTCAAGAAAAATGCCGGAAAATTGTTATCGTGATAAATTCGACAAAAGAACAACCGAGAGAAAGTATAAAATATTAGGTTCTCCCGGCACTATTCATTTTCTGAATCGATACTTATTCTCATACCAACTTTAAAGCATACCCATAGTATATGGAATCACAGAATTTACATTTTGATACGCATATCTTTATTCCTATATAAGTATACATGCATTCAAACTGCGATATGTACGAATATTTCATATTTTCATATATTTCTCTCAAGGAACGCATTAATTAAATTAAACCCATTAAACGCATTAAACTATCTGGTGAGATGTCGGTTGGAATTTAGTTCCATTATCTGGGCGCCACATGAGGTTCGATGTTCCCTGATGGTGGAGAGGGTGCAGAAAAAAATTCTGCGATACCTCTAACTTAGGGAGTATGGATATTACCCGTGGCTCTTTCCAACTGATTTCTTGCTAGGGATGCTTAGCTACCAGTCACTCGAGAGGAGACGAGACATTCACTTGGGTGTCCATTTCTTTCGACTGATAGGCGGTTGTATACACAACTCAGAAATCCTGAGTGATGTAGGTCTGTTCGTCCCTGATAATTGAGGCCACTAGGACAAGAGTGGTCTAACCCACATTTTTTTGAAAAATTGAGTTACTGGTCTAACCCACACCTATTTGTGACCTACTATAAAAGAAAAATTAATCTAACCACCATTTCCAAGTGGAAACATAGATATCGCCATAAATACTTCTTTTTCTCTGACAAAAAATCAAAATATATGGAGTCTAATGTGGTCTATTATAAGTAACCATCAAAAAATATCCTTAAACTTTATATTTCCCAATATTTCAAATACTATTCTAAAGACATTCACCAAACAAACAAGGTTTATCACTAAAGAAGACCCTAACCCTTATAGTTTTAAAAAAAAATGGGGAAAAAACGTCAAATTTTCAATCGCATTTATCTCCATTGTCTAAATTTGGGGTTAGACCACTCTTGCCCTGGCGGCCTCAATTATCTTCGACAAAGGGGCTATAGATTGTTTTATCTCCCACGATGCAGAACCAACCTGCCAATGGTTATGCCGGTAGGTAAAGCAATATCTTTGCTTAATCGTATCACCTCGGAATTTGACATATTTTGTGATAGTTTGGTTCGTCTGAGGGAAGTACTATCTTTATTATAATTGTATGGTATATTTATTTTATTAATTTGTCATGCATATTACGTTTCTCGCTCTTTTTATTAATATATTATGTATTACTTATTATTGTGTATCTCTAACTTTTGTATCTTGAGTGTATTGGAAAAAAAATCTGTAATGCTTTAGATATGTTTAAAATAAATAAATGAAAAAAATTCCGCTCTCATCTCAGTCTGCCACTTTCATGTAGCTATTCTGATTCGGGGTGGATAAAAAAGCCTTCAAAATGATATCGGCAGTCTGCGAAGTTCGATGCTCTTCAGCCGTGACGTAGTGCGTTAAACTTTAAACGTTTGACAGGCACGGGCGCACATACTGCGACTTGGAGGGGACTAAGCAAGCATACAAGTTTCAAAAGCCCTAAGAATATTCCCCGAGGGACGCGCCGGTAACATTTGCCTTGCGTTCCTGGGGTCGTCAAAGGGAAATGTCGACTTTGTATGTTAATACGCGCGGGCGGGCCGCGCAAGCACGCGGGATCGGGCGCGGCGCACACTGGATCCGTTTGGCAAAAACATGGACTTAGGGGTCGAACTCCGAATTTTGCCCAGATTTTTTTACATTTGAACTTTCCTTGATATAACTGCTAATTTCCAAGAAAAAAAATGTTATTGTTTTTTTTGTATGAAGCAAAATTGATTTTTGCAATTATTTCGGAATCAGTTGGATACGTCAAAACCAAACTTAGTAGGGATTGTAGAGGACATAATCTTCTTCATTACTTATTTCGACATCTACTTCATATCTCTGCCCGTTTAAAAGCAGCAGACATTATAAATTTTAATTAATTCTTACGAGTGGTTTCGGATTTTTTGTTTGATGCATAAATGACCACAATTATGCTAAAATCACTCCATTCTTTTGTAAAGGAACGCTCGAACGTGAAAAAATAAGTACCGGCGGACGGACACTGGTCCCATTTGGCAAAAATATGGACTTAGGTGTCGAACTCCGAATTTTGCCCTGATTTTTTAAAATTAGGTCCCATGTGTGATTCCAAACCACTTTTGTCTATTAATTTTTTTTGATGTAACTGCTTATTTCCAAGAAAAACATTTTTTGCAATTATTTCGGAATCAGTAAGATACGTCAAAATCAAACTTAGAAGCGAATAATAGAGGACATAATCCTCTACATTACTTGTTACGACATCTACTTCATATCTCTGCCCGTTTAAAAGCAGCAGACATTATAAATCTTAATTAATTGTTATGAGTATAAAGTGGTTTAGGATTTTTTGTTAGATGCATAAATGATCATCGCGTTCCTTTACAAAATAATGGAGTGATTTTAGCATATTTATGTATCTAACAAAAAATCCGAAACCACACGTAATAATTAATTAAAATTTATAATGTCAACAAACAAACAAACCATCACGCCGTTTCCCCGCAGGGGTGGGCAGAGAGAATGGACCGCCACACTACTCTATCCTGGCACACCTCTCTAGCTTCCTCCACATTCATACATCGAGTCATACACGCCCGTCGATTCTTCCGGCTTCTGACATGACCAACTTTTAATATTTGATTAATCTGGTCATGCCATGTTTTCCTCGGTCTACCTCGACTCCTTACTCCATTTACATTGTTAACGTATACTTTTTAAACCATTCTTTCTTCACCCATGCGCTCCATATGTCCGAACCAACGCAGCGAACCTTTCATAATTTTGTTCATAATACCTTCTTTCGCTCTACATTCCTTCCTAGTATCAGCATTTGAGATTCTGTCGTACATCGTTCTACCACACATACGTCTTAGGGACCTCATCTCTACCGCATTTATTCTGCTATCATCTTTCTTCTGTCAGTTCCATGCTTCGCTTCCATACATAAGGGTTGGAACCAGGACTCCATTGTGAACGGCCATTTTCGCTTTCATTGATAAATTCTTGTTTCCAATAACTACTATTTTATAATGTCTGCTACTTTTAAACGGGCAGAGATATGAAGTAGATGCCGTAATAAGTAATGTAGAAGATTATGTCCTCTATAATCCCTACTAAGTTTGGTTTTGACGTATCCACCTGATTCCGAAATAATTGAAAAAATCAGTTTTGCTTCATACAAAAAAAACAACAACATTTTTTTTTCTTGGAAATTAGCAGTTATATCAAAAAAAGTTAAAAGACAAAAGTGGTTTGGAATCACACAAAGGACCTAATTTAAAAAAACCAGGGCAAAATTCGGAGTTCGACCCCTAAGTCCATGTTTTTGCCAAATGGATCCAGTGTGCGGCAGCGCGTAATAGTTCGGCGCGCGGATTGCAAATGCCTAATTCCGGAGGCGGCCCATTCCTGAATCTCGGATCACGCTCCTCGGCGTAGGGTCATCTCAATCATTCATAAATTTCAATAAATCGTAATGCAGTGTTATCTTCGGAACGCATTTGAATTATTTAAGATTAGATAATGTGATATAATATGATATATTATATCACTACTTGCCAATAACTCAATGTAATTACGAAATAATACAGGAGGAACGTGAAAGGCCATTAATACCTGAAAATTGATTATGCAGTATAAATAATTATATTTAAAACGACTGTTAGAGTTTCTAATACCTTCGTTATTTAAAAAAATATAATATTTAATACAATTACTTAATTATGGATAATTGGCATCGAAACAAGAGCTGACACAGTTCGCACTAAATCACTCAGTACCACAAAGATAAAAACCCGCGGAAAAAACAGGCTGAGCTCTACGCGAGATATCCAGGATGTTGGCAGATTGGAGACAAATAAGAAGGTACTGAAGAGACCATGTGGAAAGAATGGACGCCCAAAGACTACCATACCTTGCCTTATATGGGACACCAGAGGAAGGAATGATGCCTAAAAAAAAACCCCAAAAGATGGAGACCACATCACAAGAGGTAGTCAACTCTGTAGTAACAGGCCCTAGGGGCATTCGGCCAGTATAAATAGAGGAATAATCCATCTCTAAGGTAGTCTTGCAGATAGACGGTGTCCGAAGGGAATTTTGTAAGCGGCTGTATATGCGAGTCTGTCACTATTCATTCTGGCTACATGGTCTCTCCGGTAACTTCTTCTGGATCTACTCCACCGAACGATGATCTCTATTTCGCATTTTTTGCTTATCATTGTTCAATAAACTATAAATTATGACAATTTATATCTTACATAAATAATTATGAAATATTTACGAGTATCTTATGTAAGTATACAATGTAATAAGTTATAAAGATGTAATAGCAGTATTGAAAAATAATATTTGGGAGGGTATACGAGTATATGACATAACATAACGTAACTAGAAAAAAATCTAGTGGAAAATTGATAATCTGTACGGGTAATCCATACTAAACACGTGAACCGGCTGAGTGTCAGGGGTAGGGCTATTTGAGGGGGTATTTTGCGATTCCGACCCGCGTCCGCACGCCCGGCGGGGGCGCGGCGGGGGCACGGCGGGGGCGCGGCGTGCGCGGCCCAAATTTGGCCAATTTGTCACATTATACGCGCGAGGACGGCGGGAAAGCTGGCCATTATTTATTTTCCGAAAATGATACGGGCGCACTATGCAAACAGCCAGCGGTCGGGATCCGATGGCCGGGCCTGGCGTCCGCACCTCACACGTCTAGATTAAATCACGTTCTAGGCTGGTCGGTGAAACAATATGGATATCAATGCGTTGAGATTTTTTTGATGAGCGTAAAGCGTTTTCCGTTTTAAAAAAAAATCACAAATAAGGATGATCTACAGCAGGGCTATCCAAAACACGGCCCGCGGCTTATATTTGTGCGGCCCGCGACGTTATTTTGATCTACTGCAAATACGAAAATTTTTACAAAATTTATTTCGTAAAAAGTAAATATTTTTTTTTGCAGAATCGTAAAAGATAAATTAATGAAGAACTAACAAAATTACTTATATTACAACAATGATATCCTTGTATTTTATTTTTTCCTTTAAAAAAGTTTCTGTTTGTCTTCGGTCCTCCGATTTAGTTATTTGGATTGACTCGGGATCGTATCTGGTTTGGACAGCCCTGATCAACAATGACGAAGATATTGTGCGACGTGAAAGATTGAGAAGGGGTTACTAGAGAGATCAATTGGAGAAATAGTGATAAGCAAAGCGGCAAATCAAGTACCAACAGCCAATAGACCTCCAGGAAGACCTACCAAAACATGGCGAAACAGTTGGACATCAATATGTCAGGAACAGGCTCCGAGAAATAGCAGGACTCATTTCTAAATAAAGTAGAAGAAGTATAACGTTCATATCGAAAATCTATAATTCAATTTTTTTAAGAATTAAAATACATTTCTTGCAATTTTAGATTTTTTTCCCGATGTATTTCGATGGTATTATACCTCTATCATCGGAAGAACGATATAAACTGGTGCACCATTTAATATCTCCGGATGATGAAGATATAAAACCTTCGTTACAAAGTGGAAAAACAGGTTTCAATTTATAAAAAAAACGTTTTTAAAAAACACTTTCTGTAAAATATCTCGGAGATAAAAAATTCGATAGATTTTGAAATTCTTAATTAAGAATACAAAAATGGACTTTCATAAAATGATGAATACATAATATAAGATTAGTATAATATATAAATAGCTTATTATGTGAATGGAATAAGAAAATTATTGATAATTTCATACGTAATTTTTCGAACATACAATTATATTATTTTTTATTAAATAAAACTAACTATCACGCCGATTCCCGGGAGGGGTAGGCAGAGAGGATGGACCGCCACACCGCTCTGTCCTGACACACCTCTTGAGATTCTCTCACATTCATAGCGCTCGTCGATTTTTCCGATTGAATGTGGCATATTTAGTATTTTCCTTGGCCTTCCGCGGCTTCTCTCTCCACTCACACTGCTTGTATACAACATTTTAACCATTCTTTTTTCGTCCATTCGCTCCACATGTCCAAACCATCTCAAGTATCCTTTTTTAATTTTACTTAATTGTGATATTGGAAGAGGCCTATATCCAGCAGCGGAGGGAAGAAGGCTAGCAAAGAAGAAGAAGAAGTGATATAAATTATAATTATTAAATAAAACGGAAAATAAACGTGAAGATAATTGATATATCGCACGCTGAAAACAAAAGTGACACTAAACAAAATTTTGTGATATTGAGTTAGAGCTAGATTTAGAATCTACCGAAAAAACTACGTCGTCTCCAAAGATCCGCTTCCTAATATCTCACTTAGATATGGTTTGATGTCAGCATGTGTCACTTCATACTTCTAGGTTTTGTGCTTGTTCGTAAGTGCAAAAGTGACACATTTTGTTTAGTGTCGGTTTTGTCGTAACTTTTCGTGAATTAATTATAAATAAGTGAATCCAACAATGACATATTTTGAATAGTGCCGCTTATTGCGTAAGGTAATTACCTCAATTGTGTGAGGTTATACCAATAAACGGCACTATGTGTTTAATGCCAAAAAGGTTTTTCCAGATAGACTTTTCAAACAAAGTTGTGAATATAGCTGTAAGCTAAAATGCTTAGAAAAGGTATCAGAAATATGTATACAAAAACTATTTGAAAGTTACTGGGACACGGCTTCAATTGAAAGACAAAGAGAGTACATTACTCTTAATATTGAAAACATAACCCCCAAATATCAATACAAAAAAAATAATTCCACTAGAAATCCAAAAAACGCTTTTCATAAGTCAACGGCACCAAAATTAGAGTCGGTAAAAATTTCTTCAAAAATACTTCGGATTTTACTGACAGCTGTATCAGGACTGTTTTGCAAAAGAACGGTGAATTAACTGGTGTAATAGAAGGAGAAAGGAGAAGAAAGCATCAGAAGCATAAACAATTGGTAGATTATTTGATTGAAAGAGTTAAAAGTCATATAAACAGCATTCCGCGTATCGAAAGTCATCACTTTCGTCAACAAACCACCAGAGAATTCATAGTTGGAGTAAAAACTGTGGTAGACCTATATTAAGACTATAAAAAAGACTGCAAAAAGAATGAATTACCTTGGGTTATTGGAGCTTGCTTTATTTGTGCCCAAGAAAGACCAATGCGAACAATCCACAATTTACAAGTTGTCTATTGGTTCTCAAAGGGAAGCTCTGGAGGAAGATCATGAAAAACATTAAAAAGAGAAAGAAAAAAGCCGAGAAGAAAAGGCAAGCGATAAAGAAAAAGTGTTTTCGTTACATGCTATGACTTGCAAGCAGTAATGCCAGTCCCAAAAGGTGAAGTATTGACTTATTATTATAAGTCTTAAATAAACTGTTTCAACTTTACCATCTCAGAACTAAAATCTGACAAAACCGAATGCTACTTTTGGGATGAATCTCAAGGAAATCGTGGAGCAAACGAAATAGGGAGCTGTGTTTTGAAGTTTTTGCAAAAAAAGGCTTCAGTTGCTAGTGACGATCTTGACATAGTTTTCTATTCGGATAACTGCTGTGGCCAGCAGAAAAATCAGCTCATCATTGGCATGTACATCTACCCAGCCTCATAGATGCAGGATTGATTCCAAAGTACTATAGTTCCTATTATGATAGCATTTTCAACTAAATTTTAAACGCTTTTAAGTGCATAAGTGTTATGTTAAGAGTTTGGTACTCTCAAAGTACACAAAAAGACTGACGACCTTACCTCAATTTTTTTTTATAATACAGACTATATTTGTTATTTTTGTCGATTTTTAAATAATGCGCCTGATAATTAAGTATTTGAATTTTTTTTTGTTCTTTAAAAAACCTTCAAAATGTTTCTTAAGTTTTTTTTGTACCTATGTATAAGTTTATTTGAATAAAGTAATTTTGTAATAGTTTAATGGTTAAGCAGCCAAATAAATAGTTTTTTTTTTATTATTATTCTTACATCAATTTGTCTTATTTCAATGATTTTCATTGATTTAATTAATAAGGTAGATTATTATTTAGGGGTCGTATAGGGCACTAAGCAAAACAATTGTTGACAAAGTGAGAACAAAAGTGGCACTATGCTGAACTTTTTTTTAATAATTTTTTTTTGCCAAACCTACTTATTAACCTAATTAAAATCAACTAGATTCTGATAGAATAATATCTGAACTAAAATATAAAATAAAAACATTAGATATATTTCAACTCACAGTCAAGTTATTGACCTCACAAAAATCATAAAAACTTTAAATGACCGTACTGAAAAAATGAGATTTTTGTATAGTGTCACTTTTGTTTTCAACGTGCGATATTATGAAGCCTCAATACAACATTATTATGCGTTCAGTGTTCAATGAAGTATAGTTTCTAACATCACGTGAACGCTGAGAAAACGACGACCTTCATGGCAGAGTGGTAAGAGCTCTGACTTCCATACCGAAGGTCCCGGGTTCGATTCCCGGCGATGGCAGAGTGATTGTCACACTGTCTTTGGTCTGGTGTAGAATTCACGTGACAGTAAAATGGCGATAAATTGGCTATCTATCACATGTCATATAATAGCTAAAATAAATTGTATACAGTAATTGGGTTCAAATGACCTTTTGTATGCAAAGAAAACAATATTAAAAAAATTAAAAAATAAATAAATACTGAGAAAAAAAGACGGAATACGATTAAATCTTAAAATCAATCGTGATCAATTACATACAATTCCACCCCTTTTTAGCACGTTACAAAATGAACATAATAATTCTAACTATTAACTGTAATAAAGGGTCACGTGAGATTGTCTAGAGTCTCATTTAAACACCGTGACCTGCTTATAAAATATGAATGGAAACTAAAGAGCCGTGGGTCATGTTGTAAACGAAGCTTTATACTGCGAGGGAGATTCATTTCGCGAGTGCAAAGGACAGCAAACAGCTGACACACAAGTTAAACTAAAACTCCCACTAAAGAAACCCTTAATTCTAAGATGCTAGTTGCAACCCGTGAAATATTCACGGATTTCTACCCATTAAAAAATTGGTTCACTGTACTATCGTAATCAGTAATAAGTTATAAATTTTAATGTAAATCGTTTTTATTATTATAGAAGAGGTAGCTGGCCTGGGACTAGGTTATAAAATGGGCAGTAAAACTGTGAATGTCATTTGCTATGCGGACGATGCCGCATTAATAGCAGAGTCTGAAGATGACCTGCAAAGAATGTTGTACAAATTCCACACAGTATCCCAAAGGCTAAATATGGCTATATCAGTCAACAAAACAAAAAGTCTCACTATATCTAGGCAACCTGCAAGATGTAAACTGACTGTTGATGATATACCTGTGGAGCAGGTGATGAGTTTCAGGTATTTGGGAGTGGAGATCTGCAGCCAAAGTGACCTTTATACCGAAGTACGTGAACAAGTCAGTAAAGCCTCTGCCGTGTCAGGATGCCTGAAGAATCTGGTCTGGAAAAACAAGCACATGCGTATCGACAGCAAGATCAGAATATACAAAACATGCGTGCGACCCATCATGACGTACGCTGTAGAGACGCGGGCTGACACTGTGCGAACCAAGGGACTACTTAGAACATCGGAGATGAAGGTCCTAAGATCAATCACTGGAAAAACCCTCCGAGACCGTGTCCGCAACGCAGACATAAGGAAAACCTGCGAAATAGAGGATATCGTTCAGTGGAGTAGATCCAGAAGAAGATACTGGAGGGACCATGTAGCCCGAATGGATGGTGACAGACTCGCGTATACAGCCGCCTATGAAATCCCTTCCGGACACCGCCCACCTGGAAGACCGCCTAAGAGATGGAGGGACAGCTGGATCTCATCATCCGACGAGATATGATTTCTGTGTCACAGATCGTCAGATCTATCAAAAGAAGAAGAAGAAGAGAAGAAGTTTTTATTATACACACGTTAAAATTTGAACAATTAACGATACCAAATTTAAAACTATGATACTTCAACATTATTAACTGTTAAATTTACAACACCGTTATTATATTATCACAAATTTTTATTATACACTTTTGGAGAATGTCGCGACAGCTGCTGCGACAACTGATGTTGGCATCATCAGGTGTGACAAACAAGACAGTAGCGGTACTCTCATAGAAGCCCAGAAGCCCGTCATGCGTAAGAAATTTTGAATAACGTGGAGTACAGTTTTTGGCATGTAGGACAAAGGACGAGGTTTAGGAAGCATTTCATAATATTAAATAAAACCACTGCACAAATTATTATTATGGCCAAGAGGGAGAGGAACGAGACCCGTCACAGAGGGGCAACCTCCCTCTCCCAGCTGGAAAACAGCGCATTTGTCTCCTCTGCCTCTCCTGTTCTTCCCGCTGTATATTCCTGTGGTGTATCATTATTTTTATCTTTTATATAATGTTCCTAAAATGTTCATGTATTATATATTATGCTTATTTATTTATTCAATAAAGTACAGCGGAGCATAGAAGTGAGATTGAGTAGATTAAATGTGGTCTGGCACCCCCTTGTTGTTGCCGTATTTAAATGCAATTCCCGGATGGACCGGGGACAGGCCCAGGGAGTGTACGAGCGAGGCTGATAAAAGGGCGCCGCTACGCCCTATAACAGCCTCGGGTATGTGGCGGGAACTTCAATGTTCCTTTTAAAAAAAAAAAGAAATTTTGAATCAAAACGCCCAAATCTAAGTATTTCATGTCCCCGCATAAACCAAACCACCAAATCACCTTCCAACAATGTTCCCATCAGACGTAAGAGGAATAACCATAAGAGCTGAATCTCTGTAATCCAGAAAAGGTTTTGATTTAAAATTTCTTACGCAAGCCGGGCTTCTTGGCATCTATGGGAGTACCGCCACTGCAAACAACTGTCACGGGAACTATCAAGCGAAACAGCTGTCGCGAAATTCTCAGAAAGTGTATAAAAAAAATTGTGATATTATAGGGTTGTAAATTTAACAGATCAAATTGTTCCGTTTTGTTTCCTACACCTCTGTTATACAATCATAATCAGAATAAAATGCAAAATAAACTAGAAACGTTTTCGGGCATGCGCATCTTGGCCATTTCGAATTACTTTCAGAGAGAATCGAAGTATTCCTCTCTCACTCTCTTGTATTCTCACATTCTTTCTTAACGATATCAGTTTATGCCTATTTATATTATGATTGTATACAAGCTTATTAGACAAATAAGAGTATAAATTTATACATAATACAAAAGCAAATATAATAGGGAATAATGAAGCTTATTTTAGATGCGAATTTCATAATAGATTTTGCCTTGATTATTTGGTATGTATAAGGTTTCCAAAATTCTTAAGAGGAAGACGGAATCTAATCTTCAGCTTCTTTGAAGGGTGTATTGAATCATAAAGGAATTCATATGTAGCTATTTACGTAGATTTTCCGCAATTTGTTGTATTCCTTCTAACCTCATGTCGAAAATTGTTGAAAACTTACACCATAAAATGTCACATAGATAAAATGAACTTTGGCATTTTATTGTTTGCTAATTAATATCTTATATTAACGTTTGCAAGATGAATTTTTTTTTTTTTTAAATTCATCTTGCATTCATTGACTACAAAAAAGCCTTTGACTCTGTAGAACAGTGGGGAATAATAAATGCGCTAAATGAAGCAAGAATTGACTCCAGATACTCAAGGCTGATCAAATTTATCTATGACCACGCTACAATGGATGTAAGGATTGACGAGGACACAAAAACGGGGAAAATCAATATCAAGAGAGGTGTAAGACAAGGCGATACCATCTCACCTAAACTTTTTACGTTAGTTCTAGAAAGTATCTTTAAAACATTAAACTGGGAACATAAAGGGATAAAAATAAACGGAACATATCTGAGTCACCTCCGCTTCGCAGATGACAAAGTACTCATCAGTGATGATCTGGAAGAACTTCATACCATGATAAAAGAGCTCCACGATGCCTCCCTGAAAGTTGGTCTACAGATGAACATAAATAAAACCAAAATCATGAGTCCATCCAACAGCAGTATCACAATCGATAATAAAAAAATTGAACCTGTTGAAGAGTATATTTATCTTGGACATAAGATCAAATTAGGGAAAGAAAATCAGACAGCGGAAGTACCCAGAAGAATTGGACTAGGTTGGGCAGCCTTTGGGAAACTCAATCATATCCTTAAAAACAAGGATATTCCCATGAATTTAAAAAGAAAAGTGTTTGAAACATGTATCCTCCCTGTGCTTACATATGGTCTGGAAACTATCACCTTAACTGCGAGGACCATATATAAATTAAAATGTACACAGCGATCTATGGAGAGACAAATGTTAGGCATAAGTCTGAGAGATAGAATCAGAAATGAAGAAATCAGACGCCGGACAAAGGTTGTCGACGTGGTGGATCGTATTGCCAGGCTAAAGTGGCAATGGGCAGGTCATGTTGCCAGACAGGGAACAGACAGATGGGCACCCAGAGTCCTAGGATGGAGACCATGGGACATGAAAAGAGGAATAGGCCGGCCTCAGAAACGTTGGGCCGATGATATTGTCCCTGTCGCGGGTAGCAGGTGGATAAGAGAAGCCCAAAGAAGAGAAGAATGGAAGAGGTTGGAAGAGGCCTACATCCAGCAGTGGAGAGACGGCTGAAGAAGAAGAAGAAGATTAACGTTTATTTACGATTTTTTTAATGAATTAAAACACTGCTTTTTCCACTTTCACCCAAGTGGAAAAAACGGTGTTTTAATTCACAAAAAAATTTCGTCATTATGCAATTCCATAGTGTTCACGCTTTAAGTTTATTTTAAAAATTATATTATATTTCCTATCAATCTCTTCTTCATTTTTACTGGTTTTGGGATGCCAAATAGACTTTCAATGAAGTAATTTCATATACAGCAGGATATTTGAATCCAATAATTGTATAAAACTTTTTTTTATTCCCATGACATGTGATAGGTAGCCAATCTATCGCCATTTTATTGTCACGTGAATTCAACAATATATAAAAAATCATAAATATGAGAAGGAACCCAAATATGTCGTCGTCAGTTAGGCAGTACTCTTTACAGAATTTGCAAAAGATTTTTTTATGAACTCTGCCTCACTGACACTGAAAATGTCAAAATCCAAGATGATTAGATTCAATGTCCGAATTGCTCTTCCTACTGGCATCACCAAAGGCAGGTTGGTTCTGCGTGGCGGAGCAAAGAACAATTGATGTCGGCGCTGTTGTAGGTAATTATCAGGAAAAAAATACATTTTTTTTCAGAACACAGGGGTTCTCAATAGAGCCCCGAATCAGCTTGAAAAAATGCGTTGCCATTAATCCTTCCCTTCTCAGTTCGAGGGAGTTATACCCCAGCATACCAGCATAGAGCCAAGGATATACCCCGTACTCTCTCATGTAGAGGGCTCTCAATAATTTCTTTTGAACCCTCTCGAACATGAGAGAATACTGAGCCTCATGAGGACTCCATATCACGGCACCTCCATCGAGCCTGCTTCTGACTAAGGAGGTATATAGAGTTCTTAGGACCCGGGTGTCACTGAAAACCATAACAGTTCGAAGAATAAAACCCAGCATCTTCAACGAAACAACATTCGGTGTGACAGTCACAGCTCTTGCCATTCTACCACGAAAGTCGTCGATATATCGAGATATATCACCCTCATACCATTTATATTCTAGTTCTAGTTTGTACATTTTAAGCATTAAGAAATTACTTACAACGAATCACACTTTGAAAGCAAAACTGTGTAATATAACTTCCTTAATATTAGAAGCGGGTAAAAGGGATGATTCGGGACTTAATATGCCTTCCTACATGTCCTTTAGTGTCCTATCACGTAGGCTAGGTACACTAGCGAGGCTCGTTTAGACATGACATCCTGGATATGAGAATTTGTCAGCAGTCGAAATTTCACATGAATTCCTATATTATAATATTAAAATAGAGATTCAGCGTGGAAATATGTATAAACGAACATTCTTCTTCTTATTCTTTTAGACCTTTGGTTTGTTCCTGTAATCAGGCTGGCCTCTCTTGGGAGGTCGAATCCCTGCTATCCCTTCATCTCTTTGACGGTCTTCTTCTTCTTGGGGGACGGTAGCCGGCAGGAATCTGATGCGTCACAGCGTGTGGGATTCCGGAGGGATCCATCCTTTGCACGTGCGTATTCCAGAATCTTCTGCGTTGTCTGCCTAATCTCACGACATCTTCCACCTTGCAGATTTTTCACGATTTTGTTTACTTTAATCAAACGAAAGACGCAGTTTTGAGGATTTAATATTTCGTATATGTTTACATCTAAAATATATGTAAGGATGTATGAATGTGGAGGAAGCAAAAGAGGTATGTCAGGACAGAATGGTATGGTGGTCCATCTTCTCTGCCTACCCATCCGGAGAGGCGGCTTGATGGTTAGTTAGTTAGTTATAAAATAACTAATTACTTATGACACATTGCGGGCTTGTAGTTCATGCTCGTTGTCTGCAAGTAGCAGTGTCGTCCGCATACAACAAACAGCTTACTGACACACCGTTCATTTTTGCACCACAAGAGTAGTTGTAAATGAGCCACAACTCCCAAAAGGATGCAAATTACCTTGATATTTTTTTACATTTTCCATGCGAAAATTCTGTCTAGTGTGTTAAAAGGATAATTAAATTTGAAGTGTAAAATGATTTGACGCATTTCCCTTTTGGGTGTTCTAACGGAGCGGGCCTAAGCACACACGAAATAATAACAGGCCGCCGCGCCGGAGGGGCGCGAGTGCCGGGGTGCGGGGCGTGGAGTCTTTGTGCCAGTCCGGAGCGGGCCGGCACAGGCCGAGGGAAATAAACGAAAGGGAAAAACTCCCTGTCGAAAATTGAACAAATTAAGCTTACCCACACCTCGGCTGGATTACCCGGGCAAACAATTAAGTAAATTAACTACTGGGGAGATAACGAAAACAGTAAATTATACTCTGACAGAGGAAACGGTTTTCTCATACTCGTGTCTGTTACAAGTTCCGTTTCACACGTGCCCCACACTAAATCATAATATAAATAGGCAAAAACCTATTGTCATCAAGAAAAAGTACGAGAATATTTTGAATACAAGAGAGCGAGAGAGGAATACTTCGATTCTCACCGAAGGTAATTCGAAATGCACACGATGCGCATGCCCGAGAACGTTTCTGGATTATTTTGTTATGATTATTTGTATGACAGTAGTATAGAAAATAAAAGAAGAACAATTTGGTCTTGTGAATGGTAAATTTTTCGAAAAAAAAAAAAGTTTTAGTGAACCAAGTTTTTAAACGGTAGAAAATCTCTACTTCCGTGAATATTTCACGGGTTGCAACTATTCTACTTAAATCGTAAAGACAAATATTCCATTGTATACTTAGTGTGGCATTGTCATCGCAAACAAAAACCTATCCAAAAAAGCTAGAATGGCAGTGCACAATGGTGTTCTTCTACCGACCCTTATGTATGGAAGCGAAGCATGGAACTGCCAAAAGAAGGATGAAAGTAGAATAAATGCAGTTGAAATGAGATCTCTTAGACGAATGTGTAGATACTCTGTGTATGATAGAGTGTCGAATCAAAATATAAGAAGTGAATACGGTGTGAGTGATGGTGTCATGAACAAAATAATGAAAGGATCATTAAGATGGTTTGGACATATGGAAAGAATGAATGAAGAACGAATGGTAAAAAAATTATATGTTAATGATGTAAATGGAAACAGAAATAGAAGAAGACCGAGGAAAACGTGGCACGATCAAATAAATCAAATATTGAATGTCGGCCATGTGAGGGCTCAGAGAAATCGACGCGCGTGCATGACACGATGTATGAATGTTGAGGAAGCAAGAGAAATATGTCAGGAAAGAAAAGTGTGGCAGTCCATTCTTTCTGCCTACCCCTTCGGGGAGACGGCGTGATGGTTAGTTAGTTAGTTAGTTTTTATTATTGTTGTATGACAGTAGGGTAAAAAAACAAAAGGAGAACAATTTGGTGTTGTGAATTATGAATTTTTTAACGTATGTAAAAAAAAAGTTTTAGTGAACCAAATTTTTAAAGGGTAGAAAATCTCTACTTCCATGGATATTTCACGGGTTGCAACTATTCTACTTAAATTGTAAAGACAAATATTTCATTGAATACTTAGTGTGTCAACTTGCATTAATTATAATTAAATAAAACGATGTTTTTTAACTACTTCCACTTTTGTCTTTATTTAGACAGCGACCGGTTTCGCCAGGCTCGCTGGCATCGACAGACCGGTCGCTGTCTAAATAAAGACAAAAGTGGAAGTAGTTAAAAAACATCGTTTTATTTAATTATTATTTAAAATGAACTTCCATCAAGAGATTTCAGTAAAATCATTTGATTGCATTAATTATTATTATTCTTATTTTGTTGAATCGCTCTTTACATCATGACAGCATGAGCCAAATCGATGTAAAGGGTATTATAGCTATCATAGTGATTCTCGTGACATGTGATAGGTAGGTAATCTATCACCATTTTATTGTCACGTGAATTCTACACCAAACCAAAGACAGTGTGACAATCACACTGCCCTTGCTGGGAATCGAACCCGGAACCTTCGGGGTGGCAGTCAATGCATCCTGTTTGATAGCCGTTACAATATAAATATTAAAAAAAACATTATTAGAACACATGCCTAAGCACTTGCTGTTGCAATAACGTAGGTATAATGAGTGTTATATTAGTACTACATATTACAACAGAGATTTAGTTTAGATTATTAGAATATCACCTGTCGGTAAGACCATTTTCGTAATGTTTGTGTGTAAACAACAATGTTCCTCGATACTCTATGTAATCGTAGTTTAAGATACGTTAACATACTCGTAGACCATAATTAAAACAAAGTTATAGCGAAGATAGTAGAAATTACATAAGTGTTTGCATTTTAAAATGTCACACCACAAATTAAATGATTCCCATGAAAATAAATTAAATTTTTTTGCATTATAAACATATTTTTTATATATTATATTATTGTCAAAAAATAATTCATTACAAGTTTCGGAGATAAACTCATTGTTCAGGTGAAACTTCTTCTTTAAGTGTCGTCTCCTCTGCAAAGGTTGGCGAACATCAGGGCTATTTCCACCTTGTTGACTGCGGCTCTGAACAGCGATGTGGTGCTACTTCTGAACCATTGTCTTAAATTGTGCAGTCAATAGATTATTTTCCGATCTGGTCCTCTTTTTCCTGGTATTTTCCCTTGAATTATCAGTTGTAGGAGTTGGTATTTTTATCCTCTCATTACGTGACCAAAGTATTACAGTTTCCTTGTTTTTACACCGTCGAGAAACTCCAGATGCTTTTTCATCCGTTGGAGAACAATCTCACTGCGAACCTTGTCTTTCCAAGTAATTTTAAGTATGTTTCTATATATCCAGAGTACAAATGACTGTATTCTCCTCTTCGTATCAGTCAGTGTCTAGGCTTCCATACCATATAAAAACACTGGAAACACATAGCAACGGACAATACGCATTTTGAGATCCAGATCTTTATTGATCAGAATGTCTTGCATCTTCATGAAGACTCCGCGTAACACTCCAAGAAGAGTACA
This sequence comes from Lepidostoma basale, assembly GCA_022606425.2. Lineage (NCBI taxonomy): Eukaryota > Metazoa > Arthropoda > Insecta > Trichoptera > Lepidostomatidae > Lepidostoma > Lepidostoma basale. The sequence goes on along the minus strand of JAHDVF020000047.1, from coordinate 1,057,138 downwards.
CTCCGTAAGACTCCACATAAAACAGGTGTAACTATAATAACTAAATTACAATTAACTTATTCTTGTTCTACTTCTTCCTTGTTGTAGACCTATGTGGTCTGTTCTCCAGAGTGTTGCTCCTCCTGTGAGGTAGAATCACAGCTGTGCTTCCATATTTTAGGAGGTCTTCCACGAGGACGAGTCCCGTGAGGCTGATTATGTAGTGCAATATAGGGAAATCTGGTGGTGTCCATTCTTTGAACATGACCGTACAAGTCCCTTCATCGCTGTCTGCTCTATCTTATAATATCCTCAACCTCACATCTCTCTCTGATTCTGGCGTTACTCACGCGATATCTACTCGTATGTGTCTTGCCTGCTATCGTCCTCAGTGTCTTCATCTCGGAAGTCTACAAAACTTGTTTGGTCCGTGTTTGCCCATGCTTTTACAATTAATTACAATTGAGTTACCTTTAATATATCCATTTTTTTTAAAACATACACAGTACGCAGTCAAAATTATGAGCGTGTATTAAGTACGAAACGTGGGGTATACAAGAAAGGGGAATTTGGATATTACATCACAAAAGCAAACTGGTAAAATCGATATACAGAAAGCTTGATCATTTATTCAGCCAGTAATTTGTACTTGGCACCGGGGATTATAAATAAATCTCGGAATGACAACAATCCCCGCGAGCTGATCGCGCAGGTATAACAATAATGTGTGCGTCGATAAATTATCAGGTATACGGAACGGTGCCGCAGACACACGCCCTACAGACTCCAAACGGCGTGGTGCGTGCTTCGTTTTGGGGTAAACACGTGAAAATTGAGATAATCCGCACTAGTGATGGGTACGTCCGAGTGAAACAATCGATTTCATTCATTGCTGCTGGGAAAATGCACGTTTTGTTATGTGTATAATATTTCGTTGGGGCGAAACTTGTCACACATCATCAGATATAACTGTATTAAAACTCCATATTAAATATTACTTAATGTGGAGTTAAAATAATAAAATATGGTAAAATGGGCCGAATTCTAGATATTTTATTTTATTTATATAAGAATAACATACGTATATCGCCTTACTTATCACTCAAGAAAACTTAAAATTTGTTGAAAAAATACGTAAAAATTATTTATATAATCACATTCACGTCATTGTGAATGTTAAGAAAAAGTTGAATATAATTTAATTAATAATTTAATTGTGAAGATTCATATACGGTACATAAAACACATACAATTATACAAATGAATTCCGATAAAATAATCCATTATTCTAATAGAATGTATAAATCGATTGGATAAAATTTTAGAACTGAATATTCGATTAGAAAAAAATCCGATTGCGATCATCACTAATCCAGGGAATACACGTGAGACCATAACTTTGCTTACTCCAGAGAGAAAATAATATCACGTGGTATAAGTTAAGTAATGTACAGTGGCGACTCATCTTTTCCGCACAATGTATGAACTTGATCACAACATAAAACTCTTGAATAAATATGGCTGTTCGAAATAGATAACGATTTTTCTTCTTGTGCCATATCGGGTCTCCTCGACTTTGGCAAACACTTAAGTAAAGGTTTCTCTGACTTGCGTCATGTAATTCGGTATAAGGGTCATTATGGGCGCAGATCTCTACTCCCAAATATCTGAAGCTCTCATTACTTGCTCCTTTATAATAAGAAATGAAATATTCTTAATGGATATTACAACTAACATAAAAATATAAGTCAACATATCTAAATGATATAATGAAATCGGAAACAAAGAATAGCTCGAATATATTGAATTCCTGTTTTTTTTTAAATACCTATATACCACGTGTCCTTTGTTAGATTATTTAGGTCAATTCCGACGAAATGTTTATATTTCAAAAGGTAATTATTTTCAGATTTTTTTAAAATTCAAACGTAATCCAAATATTTTGAATCGTGAATAAAACATTCTGTCTTGTAGGCCAGAACATCATTCGAAAATACATAGAACTAACAAAGTTCTAATGACATTTTCAATTTGATGATGCTGATTTAAGAAAAAAGCATATTAAAATGTAACCCTACCATAAATACCAATGGAAAAAGTACCGAAAGAAGACGTGTTTGAATAAACAAATACGACAAATTGTAATTTATACGAATGAAAACGTTTATTTTCTGGAATATGTATTTTATTTTATGGAAATGACTTGTTTCGCCTTACTAAGACATAATTAAATGTAGAGAGAATCAAGTGCACTATATGTAAGCGCGTTCCATATGTAAACAAAACGCGCTTGATTCTCGCTACATTTGATAATATATTATTAAGGCGAAACATTGTCATGTCATTCCCATAAAATATAATAAAACTTATAATAAAAGGACGTTTTCAAGCGTATGAATTATTTAATATGTAGTTAAACAATACTGTTCAAAAACTAATAAATACGACAAATGTTGATTATGATAATTAACAACTCAAAGTGAAAACGACTAGAAAATGAAATTTTCATTTGTTTTTTTTAATGGAAAATAGAAGACTGCAATGCTTGTAAAGGGAAAATACTATATAAACGTTATAAATTAACGTCGTTTAGACATGTTTAAGAGAGGAAAAACAAGACCAAAAAAAGGTTTTACCATCGAATTAAAGTGTGTTTTCACGTCACTCTAATGAAATGTGGCCGAGTTAACGCGTAAGTTGCTACAAACGCGGGTTGATTTGGGTCTCGGGGGGATGTAATGACGAGTTTTAAAATTAGTTTGGAACAATCGGAAAAAAAGTCACAGCCCCCCCTCTCCCCGCCACTGATCGGGAGGGAGTAATATAATTGGGAAAACAGGGCGGGAAAAATAACCACAGACATTGTAGCGGAACAGTGGACAGGGTTGTCTGCCGCTAAAAGTAATATGATTATTTACGACGGCGAATTTTCGTAATTCAGTAATAATAATACATTATAACAACTCGAATGGTATTAAATCATATGAATGTTGCCATAAATGGCCGTATAATACAATCTAAGACAAATGGTGGAAAATATATTGATGTTATTTTGGTAATGCGAGACAAACAAAAGATAAAGATTTAATCAAAGTAAACTTATTGGAAAAAAACAAAGTGATCTAAAAAAACAACGTATTATTTTATTTTGAAAATTATTTATATAATAATGTACATACGAAAATTAAATAAATTATCATACTTTATTCGAGAAAAATGTTTGACCACAAATTAAATGCGTTTAATATCACTTTATTTCCCTGAATGGGATAATCCACTACAATACGAACAAAATTTATTTAAAAAAAAGCGAAATACAATAATAACATCGATGTAATAAATTGATAGGTAGGGGGATAAATAAATAATACGAATGAAATAAAATTGGGAAATTAACTTTAACTTAATATTTAAGATTGTATGAGCCAAATAGAAAGCTTCATTTTGAATATACGTTCTTTTTAAACTTCCAAATTTATTAATTATATTTATTGATCATTTACCAAGTACATGGTTTTAATACCTCCCAACTGGGGTTATATTAAATATTTTATAATTGAGAGTAAATTCAAATTCATAAAACAAATAAAATCGGATGTTTTTCATGTACAATCAGTAATTTTATTGTTTCTTGAACAATGATGTTAAACTCCATATTAAATAATTAATATACCATTAATGAAAACGAGTTTTATTACATTTTATATGGAATGATATGTATACTAATATAATATTATATATTTTACAAACAGTAAAATAAAATTAATATATTGAATTTGAATATAAAAATTCATTGTAAAAAATAATTTTAGTATGGAGTAAAGAGTGGCGAAAAAAAAGTGTAAGTCATGATAGTAAATTTCATACAGCGTCACATCATGGGATTATTCACGTCAAAGACGCTCAAAATCTGTAAAATATAGTTTTATAAGAACGCTTGAAATTTATTGAGTTGTCTTGACAACATCAATAGTGTCGACAGGAAATCAGATCAATACTAGCACGTATAAATTATTACTGGGAGATTGGTGTGTCTCGTGGAATCCTTTTCAACCAACATTTCGTATATCGTTAGATACTCTATTCTAAAAGCATTTGTATCAATATAACACAGATTCGTAAGATGGTGGAATGATTGTAATTGTATTATGAAACTTAAACTTTAAAGATAACCTACAAAAGAATAGCATGGACTGTGATTGCTGGGAAAAGACTGCAGAAGACAGACCTAGGTGGAGAACAACAGAACATAAAGGCACGCAAGACTTTGAAGCACAGCGCAGAGATGACGGAAACAACCCAGAGAGGAGGAGGAGGAGAAAGGAGAGACCACTGGGAGACGGTGACAGATAAATTACAAGCGCCTTCCCCTGCCCCAGTCGCCCCAGAATTTGGGGGTCCAGGATCGGGCTCTTCAGTCACATGCGGACCCACAACCGTGAATGACAGTCTTATTCGGACACGAGGGACAGCCGATGATGGTTATGAAACTACAATAAGAGAAACTTTGGGCACACAAATGTAAATTTTAATTTGGATAAATAGTGTTTTTCAAATTAAGAAGTGTAATAAATTCTGGAGTAGAATAAGAATGCGTGGGTTGTTAAGGTTTCAAGTAACATTTTTTAGTGATGTTCCTCCGTCAGAGCTGAGCTGGAAATATAATGACTAACTTTAGATTAAAGTCACATCAGTCTTCATTAGGACTTCTTTACGGAATTAAATTTACGAGGATTTAAGTTTTCTCTTTGATGCTAAGTTAACAATGATGCTTTATGCGAGGGTCTCTATTAAAACAACGTATTGTAGATTCGTGATTTATGTACAAAGTCTGCGTCGCACAGGCATATACATACGTTTACACATACGAACATACAATAGTATGTACTTAGACACGTAGTACGCATACCAACGTAGGACACCCGCAGCTTTGGCACTTATCGTACCTACCAGTGGCTGTCCGTAATTTTATTTGCAGGAGAAATAAATCGAGTAATTTATTGAGAAGCATTGTACGGAAAAAGTATTTCTTCATCCTTTCACAATCAAATACCGGAACATCATTTATTAATTAATGAATACGACTGAAAGCGTCTGTTTTCTAGAAATTGGTATAATTTATGGGAATGACTTGTTTCGCTTTTCTGAGGCATTATCAAGGCATTTGATGACAGCGACATTTGATAATACCTTAGAAAGGCTTAACATGTCGTTCTCATAAATTATAATAATACTTCTAGAAAACGGACTTTTCATTCGTATTAATTATTTAATATGGAGTTTTACATCATTGTTACTCATAGACAATTATATATTTAGCGGATTTTTTTTTACATCGCATTCATAACACAATCAATTAACATTAAATTGTACGTGTCACCCTAATGATGTTCAGTTTAAAATACTAGATCTTAAAGTGAGAAAATATCTATTGTAATTTATATGAATTTAAGCACCCTAATTCCATAAAACCTTTTTTTGTTTATTTTTCTCGACATATTTTACATAAACTAAAAATAACACAAGAACGTTAGAATGTAATATGTGCCAATTAAACTTAAACAAAGCATCAGGGAAAGAACAGTAAAAAGAGCTAAATGGATTAATATTTTACGATTTGGATTCTTTTTTTAGAATCAAGAAACAAACGTCACCCAACGTACAATTTTAATCCTATTAAACATCCCTAAGAGCACAGCATAAAAATTAATTCAAGTTTTAATCCTATGGATTAGTTTTCAGCAAATCTAAAATCTTTCCTGTTCATGGGATGCCACTTGGGGTTTTTTAATGTGGTATTTTCCCAGTTGTTTTTCACATTTGTATATACAATATGTTATTTGAATTACAGTTAATCTATACAAATTTTAAGCTATCGCTTATCATGACACGTGGTAGGTAGCTAGTCTATCGCCATTTTTATTGTCACGTGATTTCTACCAGATCAAAGACGGCGAGAGATTTTTTTCTCACTACCATCGCCGCGAATCAAACCCGGAGTCTTCGGTGTCGCAGTCATAGCTGTTGATAATCTGTCACGAAAGCCGTCAAATAAAAATATTAATCTGAAAATTTATATGTAAAAAATTAGAACATGAATTATATATACAGTAGAACGTCGTTTATCCGGACGTCAGTTAACCGGAACGTCAATTATCTGGACAAGCCGAGATGATGAAGTGTTCTGTACCATGATCTACGTATGACTAAGTTTACCCCACCACACCTATACAATGTTGGGTTTGGGTTGCACCATATTTTTCCTCCCTCATCCTCTTGTTCTCCCCCGCACCCCACGGACAGTCAGTCTCCCGCTGTCTTCGAGTTTCAACGTGTCATCTTTTAATTTCAACCAAATAAAGAGCCGAGGAAAATTTTTTACACTTTATTTTATTAAAAGAATTAGTGCCTGTTTGATTATTCGGAAAATCGGTATCAGGAACACTTCCGGTCCCAATTAGTCCGGATAAACGACGTTCTACTGTATATGTATATTTTTTTCGCTCGAGTTCTCTTCAGAATATGCTTTCATATTGAGTTATTTAAAAAATAAATATCTGTTATGGTATAGGGTGTTTTTTTAGAGGTATACAATATCTACATATTCAAAATGAAAAAAGAAAACACATTAAAATAATGTTGATGTCTATGATTTTGGCTTTATTTAATAGATAATTTTATGCCATTATTGTAATATGATTTCGGGCATATGAGCGCCACGGCTAGCTTGAATGAAGCGAAATCGTGAAATCCAATTTTCGATAATTGTCGTCTTTGTGGATGCGAATTTATCTACAAGAGTGTGTACGTGGCGCGAAAACGATCCATGGTCTTCCGAATAACTTGCTAGGATGGACGATTATGTCGACCGTAAAATCGAAGTAGTGCACGATAAGTTTGGCGAACCAAACCATGATTATCGAAATAAATTTGCAACATTTGCAAGCGCTGTTCTGACGTCAGTCTACTCATGGTGAAATGGCAAAACGTACTAACTACAAATCAACTGTCATCTCGTCACCTGAGAGTAAGAAGGTTCCAACTGACAAAAGTAAAAAGCTGAGAAAAATGAAGTCAAAGTTTTGTTGGTTTCGGGTGTGTATCTTGGAATTAAAGGGGTTTTATTCCAATTTCCAGAGATTCTTTTACCGAGAAACGTGTAAATTTTGTCTGGCAACAGTTGGAATAATAAAGTTCTAAGTTTAAATGAATCCTTCTTCAGTGAATCGTGTGTCTTGAATGATCAGATGGAACTTGATTATTTTCGTAACATAAAAATGACGATACAATTACATGTTTTTTTTTATTATTGTACGTATAGATAAGGTTAGTAAGAACCCTTTTCACGAAAAAAAGCCAAATGTGAAATTTTGTTAGTTGGAACCCTCTTACTCTCATGCGACGATCTGTCAAATTGACTGTCTGTAGAAACAATGTTGCCAGTTAAAAAACCAAACCTCTAAAAAAAAACACCCTGTACATACTTGTTTAAATATTGCATTTTTCTAACACAGAAACTATTAAGCCTCAATGTGGTTAAAAAACTTGTCACGAACCACCCCTGTGGACATACTCACGCGTACAATAGGTTTCATTATAAGATCTGGATCTCATTGTACCTGTGTAGCGGTTTTAATTAATATTCCACGTACAAATTACAAGGCGTGCTCTACTGTACTTAATCCAGATCCCGGGAGTTTAGATATCAATCAAGCCCGCGGGAAACTTAATGAAACGGTCTGCTGCATATGTGTTGAAGCAGAAATATTTACTTATAACACGGCGATCCTTTTGGTTAGGTTGTGATATTATTTTAAAACTATCCGCTCCCGGTACATAAACGTGGAGCTTGATTTTCTCAAGAACAATGATGAACGTTATAGCGTGGTGGCGAAGCGTGAAGGAAATGGATTCAAAAATAATTTATATTTCAAGGAATAGTACTAACATTGTACTTAACTTAGATCCTGTTTAACATATTATATAATTCAACGAAAACATTTGGTTTTAATACATTGTAAGACATACAAATAATATTTTAATATAACTTGTAAATTATGAGATAAGTGTTTATTTTTTTAAATGCGATAATAACAATTACAACAACAATAATAAATCATCACGCCGTTTCTTAGGAGGGGTAGGCAGAGAGAATGGACCACCGCTCTACTTTATCTTGATATACCTATCTAGATTCCTTCAAATTCATTCAGCGAGTAATAACATAATATGCGAATGAAAACGTCAGTTTTCTAGAAGTTTTATTATATTTTATGGGAATGACATGTTTCGCCCTTCTAAGGCATTATCGCCATAGGTGAAATGACATCTGATAATGCCTTAGAAGGGCGAAACATGTCATTCCCATAAAATATAATAAAACTTCGAGAAAACTGACGTTTTCATTCTAATTAATTATTTAATATGGAGTTTTACATCATTGTTCAAGAAACAATAAATAACATAATATGCGTTAATACTGTGAAATTCAAAGCACTGTTTTTTCAACATTTGAATTTTTTTATCTCGACACGGTTTAAAACTTTTACACTTTCATCTTGGAAGAACTATACCTATAAATGATGAAAGTATAAAACCGATGATGTATTATGTCGAGAAAAACAAACGCAAAAGTAAAAAAAAGCAGTGTTTCATAAAACAAATCGTCATAATAGGTTCCAATTAACTTCTTCTTCTTCTTCCATGTTGTAGACTTATGTAGTCTGTTCTTCAGTGTTGCTACTCTTGTGAGGTAGACTCTCAGCTATCCTTCCATATTTTAGATCTTCCACGAGGACGAGTCCCATGAGGCTGATTATGTAATGTAATTTAGGGGAGTCTGGTGGTGTCCATTATTTGAACATGACCGTACCAGTCCCCTTTTCGCTGTCTGCTTTATCTAATAATATCCTCAACCTCACATATCTATCATATCTTTCAGTGTCTTGCCTGCTATCGTCCTCAGTGTCTTCATCTCGGAAGTCCTCAAATTTGTTTGGTCTTTACTGTGTCTGCCCATGCTTCGACGCCATATGTTATTATTGGTCTTACGCTTGCTTTATAGATTTTCATCTCTTAATGGCTTACTCTTAATGGCCATGTCCCATATTGTGGATTTTAGAGCGCCAGAGATTGCAGCTGCCTTGTTTAGTTGGGCTTGTATTTCTTCCCGCAGATCAGCTGCTCCCACCAGGTTTATGCCTAGATACTTGAAGGTCCTGACCTGTTTTGGATTAACTTAATAGTGTTGTATATTGCATTCATTCGAAATACGAAACGCGTTGGTAAATTCGTAGATTCGAATAAATAATCTTAAAAATTCATATTCAATGATAATATTTTGTACGAGTATAGTAAGCCTGTAGTCCGCATTTGGTGTAATTAATTTCACAGCTTACACAGGATACCAGCCACGAAAGAGGTTCTGAGAGTTCAATCACAAGGAAACATACCCAGAGAGGGCACAGAGCACAATGATATTATGTACCGTATATCAGTGGTCTCCAACCTTTTCGTCGCCGCGGACCGGTCAACGTTTCATAATTTTACCGTGGCCCAATGGGGGGGGGGGGGGGAGAGGGAGGGGACACACATTGAATACAGTTTTGTTTATTTGTACAATACATATACAATTTATTTGTACAATATACAATAATAAAATTTACAACTGTGGTACATAAGTTATAGTGACAAATAACAGTAGAAAAAACGTAAGGTTTGTGGGAAAAATAAAGAAAAAATATATACTATAATAACAATGAAGGATTATTAAGTTTTAGATAATTTAGTATATAGGTATCCCAATTTTTACTTTTTTAAGTATCGATAAGATCTCAAATCTCGATCGATAGACGTCTCGACGCGATCTTCGATCGACAGAGGACAACTTTTGACATCTTATGTATAGATATAAAGTATATAAAATATATAGTATTTGCCTTATTATGGTAACTTAGCGTGAAGGGGTTTTCTACGGAATAACTATTTTAATAATAATAATAATAATATGCTAACTTTTATAGCGCCGTTTTTGTGATGTAATCACCTCAAGGGCGCATTAAGACGTGTTTTAAATCTAAAAATCAAAATTTTCGCGATCGGTTAAAAAGTATAGTGGAACAAAGTATAAATTTTAAATTGGGTATGAAATATGAAAAAGATGGGTTTTCAGTTTAGATCTGAAATCTGTCGGATCATTTATGCATCTGAGGTGAGAAGGGAGATTGTTCCAAGCTGATGGACCGGCTACCGCGAACGCTCAAGCTAAGCTATAATTAAGTTTTATTGGGTATGTTGGATTTTTCAAAAGTAATTTAGATTTTTACGCAGGCCCTTGCGCGGCACAGTATCATTTGGTCCACGGCCCGGGGGTTGGGGACCACTGCCGTATATAATACTGAGAGTCTTATAGAGATGTAAGTGTTCATTCGCAAAAGCCGGACTCCCCTGAAGAGCGAGCGGTATACCGACCTGACTTAGTAGCGCCCCGGACGACAGATCTACGGCTGCACCCTTCAGTAAATATTAAATTGTTTTAGTTTCGCCGTCTACTCGTATATTATAGGTCAAACTTATTCGGGACAGTTAACTTATTGGGACAGCAATATTTGATATCATTATTAACGCCGAAATAATTTTGAAAGCGAAGGCACACAGTGTGAATATGCGATACACGCCATTTGAGTACGCAAACGAATTTCGTGTTCAATAAATCCTTACATATAACTTTATGATAATTAGGTTATTTGCTTCAAATATTGTAATTTTACGGTAAAGATTCATTGGACCATTATACACTGTTGTCTTAGCAATGAAGATTTTAAGAGAACGGGTTAGTGTTTTTAAAAAAAAAAAAGTTTTAGATGAAGAGTATTATTCGTTATCTCGACGATAATAAACTTTTAACGAAAACCGCCCTTTTTCGTTCGAGATGAAGGTCCTAAGACCAATTACTGGAAAAACTCTCCGAGATCGTGTCCGCAACGTAGACATAAGAACAACTTGCGAAAAAGTGGATATGGTTCAGTGGAGTAGATCCAGAAGAAGATACTGGAGGGACCATGTAGCCCAAATGGATGGTGACAGACTTGCATATACAGCAGGTTATGAAATCACCTTCGGACACCGCCCACCTGGAAGACCGCCTAAGAGATGGAGGGACAGCTGGACCACATCATCCGACGAGATATAATTTCTGTGTTACAGATCGTCAGATCTATTAAGAGAAGAAGAAGATTATAAGAGTTTTTCAATACATTTTTATACTATATAAAGGCTTTAGTGACACGTGACCTAGCAAGGGTAGGGATATCCGCATGTGTAAGTATATTTTTAGATGACCCCAAAAAGGATAATATGAATAAGAATTTTTAAATTGAGAACGGTTTAAATTCCTGAAAGGACTAGTAAATCAATTGTTTAGTAGGTTCGCAAGTGTATATTTGAGCGTTATTTAAACGCTCTACGGACCCAATATATTATCTGCGGCATAAAAGGGTCTTTCGGCGGGGTTGACAGATCGGTTTTGCGACCTGCGAGGCCCGAGACCCTAAAAACCCTATGAATATGCTGTAAACAGTGGTGCTAGGCTAGATATCGGTACGTACGGCGGAGCAAAAAGTGCGACCCAAATACTGGTGGAGAAGGGCGGCTTCGGGCCCCACGAATATTGATTGATGAATATATTATATTACGTTATTATGTTCAATATTTGTAAAGAAGCTATTTCAAGACACTCTTCTTTACCATAACGCGTGTGTGCGTTAGTTACAAAGGGAAAATCAAACGAATTAAAAAAACATACAACCCCTCTTTTTAGGCAGAAGCGATGAATACCCACATACTTCCACTCTAAAATACCCTTTTTTCCTCCTTCAAATCTTGCGACACACACGCGCGTTGATTGTTCCAAATTCGATCAGATAATTAACTAATTTATATTACAATATAATAAGAGAAGAAGACAGAGGAAAACGTGGCACGATCAAATAAATCAAATATTGAATGTGGGCCACGTGAGGAGTCGGAACAAAAACGTGCGTGCCAGACACGATGTATGAATGTTGAGGATGCGAAAGAAGTATGTCAGGAAATAACAGTGTGGCGGTCCATTATTTCTGCCAACACCTTCGGGGAGACGGAGTGATGAATGTTGAGGTATCGAGAGAAATATGTCAGGAAAGAAAAGTGTGGCAGTCCATTCTTTATGCTTACCCCTTCGGGGAAACGGAGTGATGGTTAGTTAGTTAATATTTGTAAATCAAGCTAAGATATGAAAACAATTATGAGAATCATTTAAAATGAAATCTCACAGTAGTAGTCCATATTGATTTATAAAAATCTAATATTAAACATTCTTTTAAAGGTTGTTTGATGATACTAATAATTTTATTTGTGATTCAGTACTACTCGACACTTTTTCTTTTTTTAAATAAATCCTTTGAAAAAATACCGTTTTTAATGTGTATAATATAATAAAAAAAAACACAATTCAAGGACTTATATCCCGAAGCGTTATAGCGCATATTTCATTAAGGGTCCGCGAGGGCGTTCGTTTAAAAAGATTTTAATTCGAACAGGATTACATCTGAGCGCGGACTGAGCGGGATCGCTTAATTTTATGAATCAGAGTGTATTAACCGGCTTTCGTCTGCTCAATCTCTGCCCGGCAATTAATATGAAGGGTTAAACGAATAAGCTCGTAATCACTACGGATAACACGACCCCGGGCCCAGCGCTTCGCCCCCACCCGACCCGCGCCGCCGATTAAACTGTAGCACTCGCAAGTAGCGTATAAAGTTATTACACGTCATTTGAACCGAGGTTTAAAGACGGTTTGACATGTTTACGTACATGCACGTACAGTAAATATCCCGGAGATCTGCACGGGATCCGGGCCTGGCAACGGATTGAAGAATGCCGGGCGGTTACGTTGCGCAGATCGATCAATCGGCATTTACGCAATTTTAAACTTATTTAACCCTTAGACTGGGTTCACACGGCATTGTACTGTTCGTTTTTTGCAGTATACGTTTAAACGAATAAATAGTGGCGCATGCATCGTACACCGCTAAATGCGTTTAACGAATACTCACCGAACTTGTCAGGGAAATCGAATGAACTTTAACGTATTCGGTTGTAGTAGCGCAAAGTATTACACAGTCTCTTTGAATGTCATTCATACGTTTTTTATCGAATAGCAACCGAACAAGCGTTTAGTACCCAAGCATCTTTTACATATTTTGGCCAAATAATACCAATTATATAATACTATTAAAATTATAAACTGTTTAATTAAAAAACGTTGTTTTAACCGCCCTACCTTCAGGTAAATTTTCCGAGAAACGTGCAAACAAAAGCAGGTTTTTATAAATTAAATTAAATTTCGACTCGACCGCACACTTCGCCTGCCCCTTGTTAAACTATCATATTTGTGAAGACTTGTACACAAGTGTTATTGGCACACGCACGTATCCTTAATAGTTTGTACATTTTAGGTACATTACTTTTTCTCGAGCGCGTACGTGATACGGGATAGCGCAGAATGGTACAGTCAAAGTGAACGTATCACGTACGTTCAAATACGTAGGGTGGTTAAGTATCACAACTGTATTTTTATTTTACGCGACAGCTGTTTCATCAACCTATGTTAACATCATCAGGTGTTACAATAGTGTTGCGGCCAAAACAATGGATTATTTAAATTACATTAATAAAACTTAAACAATTTTAACCTGTGTATGTTTATGTATGTAGTACCCACATTATACAGACAGTTAATTTCATTTTCGTACTGATGCACTTCGGCATATTGGTATATTTTTTGGTGGGTTTGAATTTAATCAATTTTTAAAACGTTCAAAGGATATCAGAAAGTAATTAATTTTTTTTCATTGTTTCTAAGTTGTTGTATAACTTTTGAATTGCGTAAGTACGCACTGATCCTTGATTTATACGATACACTCAAAAACTTCTGTTTGCGTCTTCGATACCAATATAAAATAAAATCGTGCATTTAGAAAAAAGGGCCAAAAACGTGCAGTATAGTTCCGTATTAATACCCTGCTGATTGTGCGCTTAAAATCGAATACGACAAAAAACGTGCAGTACAATGCCGTGTGATCCCAGGTTTAGACCGCCAAGTAAACGTTACTCTATTTGTCATCGGTGAGCGGCACATTCTTTGTCGACGCATTTTGAATAAAATGTCGCTTTTAACCTGTCTGGTGGTATGCTAGTACAGGTACTGTTGCATCTACAAATAATTTATTATTTAATTTCAAACCGAATACCGAACGATACTGGTACGTGTGAAGTATTTGTCACGAGTGTTCGAAGTTTTTGTGAACACTTGTGTATTACAAAATGTGAATAGTAAATATGAAAAATAAAATGCAATGATACAAATATAATGCCTATATGAATCTTCTGAAAAAATATTACATAATTTATTTCAATAGCACGTAGAGGTGAGATTCGTTTGACGTGTGTGTAGTAAAACGCGTAAAAAAATCAAATGCTGATATAAGGAAGGAATGTAGAGAGGAAGAAAGTATTATGAAGAAAATTATGAAAGGATCACAGCGTTAGTTTGGACATATGGAACGCGTGGATGAAGGAATAATGGTTAACATAGTATACGTTAACGATATTAATGGAATGTGGAGTCGTGGGAGACCGAGGTAAACTTGGCATGACCAAATTAATCAATTAATAAAAATCGGTAGAAACGACGTGCGTGTATGACTCGCTGTGTGAATGGTGAGGAAGCTAGAGACGTGCGACAGGATCGAGTAGTTTGCCGGTCTATTCTCTCTGTCAACCCCTTCGGAGAAAAGGCGTGATGATTTGTTGTTGTTTATTTCGAAGTCGTATATGTCATTTAAATATATACTTGCTGACCCGGCGAACTTCGTACCGCCACAGAATCAATAAATGTTGTGTTAACTTATTTGTTTAATTAAATTCAGTTATTTATTAAGTTAAAATGAATACCCACAAATAATCAAGTTCAATAAATGTAAAAAACCAAAATGAAAAGAATTTGAATCACATTGATACGAATGTAATTCACATGGCAGCAACGAAATGATTCGTGTAGCATTGTTGCACTACTTTCTGTTGAACTATTATATTCGCTGGATAGGATGCACTCATGTCGATTTTTTCCGATGTTTTAATAGTTATTTTGCTATTTGGGATGAAGACAAATCCAACAAATCAATGATCATCAAAATCGGTCCAGCCGTTCTAGAGTTATAAAGGGTGTAACTAACAGGACTTTGTTAGATATGGTATACATTGATTTATTATACAAAAATGTTCGTTTGGTCCAAATACTATATTCATCGGTCCAGATGTAAGAAGACGCTTTAATAATCAATATTTGTCTCGTGAAGGTCTCGAGACACATCAATCACAAGGGTGAATATGTAATGCTTGAGATAAATTAATCCAAGGGATTTGTTGTCGGTGTGTTTAATTATGTAAATGACTAAATAATATCAACCTTTCTATATTGGATCAAGCCAAAGTCAGATATTCTATAATATTATTTGTTACATTCAAACAGTTAACAAATCCAAATCAGAATATAAAAAGATGCATATAATATATCGTGCCAACTAATATTGTAATCTAAAGGTGATCAAATTTTAAAGTTGTATTACATAAAGCGATCGCTTAACCCAACCAATGACAGGTCTTAAGTCCTGTAAACGCCTCGACCACCATATTCTGTTTTCCAAATAATTGACACCTTCGTCTCTATTGAGATACAATTAATTCTCTTAATAATTAACCCGTAATGGGTTAAATCCAGTATTTATCTACAAGTATTTGTATACATTCAAAAAACAAAATGTTGTATAAAAACTGGTCAAAGTTAAAAGCATATAAAAATTTGGATGAGAGTTTAATCCAGGCGTTGTCTAGTAATGTTTGATAATTGGGTTGATAGCCTTTCACATTACATTAATGAATATTTTCTGCTTAATGCTTACATCTAATCTCAATTGATGGCGCTAATGTAGATTGAACTAAAATATGTGAAATGTTTCTCAACATGGTAGCATATATACAACTTTAAAAAAATAATTGTCAGACGTGGTGTTCGTAAGAAGGGCGGAATGGGGAATGTTGTATTACATAAGGCGATCGCTTAACCCAACCAATGATAAGTCAGAAGTCCTGTAAACGCCTCGACCAGCATATTCTGTTTTCGAAATAATTTACATCTTCGTCTCTATTGAGATACAATTAATTCTAAAGGTCGGCTATGTTAGAAGTCGGAAGGAAGCCAACCTGAAGGAAACCAACCTACCCTCTCGGCCTACCCCTTCGGAGAAACGGCGTGATGGTTTGTTTGTTTGTTTTATTTTGTTTATTTTAAAGGGTGATATTTGGGATAAAAGAGGGAAAAATTAGTAAAGAGGAAACATCTCTAGGACATAGGTTCCCACCTTTTTTGGATCACCACCCCCTTTTTACAAGAAAAACATTTTCAACGCCTTCTCTTAATATTAAAATTTGTTAATACAATTGTCTATATCTATTCATAATTACAAAGTGGAAAATAAAAATATCAACATATGTATCAAACATTAGATAGTTTCATAATTTTTTTCTGGTCCCATCCCTAATGTATGGAAGCGAAGCATGGAACTGGCAGAAGAAGGATGAAAGCAGAACAAATGTGGTAGAGATGATGTCCCTAAAACGTACGAGTGGTAGAACGATATACGACAGAATCTCAAATGCTGATATAAGAAAGGAATGTAGAGGGGAAGAAAGTATTATGAACAAAATTATGAAAGGTTAGCTGCGATGGTTCGGTCATATGGAACGCATGGATGGAGAAAGAATGGTTAAGAAAGTAAACGTTAATGATGTAAATGGAGTACGGAGTCGAGGCAGACCGAGGAAAATATGGCATGACCAAATTAATCAAATTTTAAAGGTTGGTCATGTAAGAAGTCGGAGGAATCGACGTGCGTGTATGAGTCGTATGAATGTGGAGGAAGCTAGAGAGGTTTGTCAGGATAGAGTAGTGTGGCGGTCCATTCTCTCTGCCTACCCCTACGGGGAAACGGCGTGATGGTTTGTTTGTTTGTTCATATTTTTTTTATTCGAAAAAATATAGCTGTTTCACTAACCGATTGTGGCATGATCAGGTGTTACAATCAACACCTGTAACACCTGATGATGCCAAAGTCGGTTGGTGAAACAGCTGTGGCGACATTCTCAAAAAGTGTGTAATAATAACTAACTAACTAACTTACCATCACGCCGTCTTCCCGGAGGGGTAGGCAGAAAGAATGGAACGCCACACTGTTCGGTCCTGACATACGTCTCTCGCTTCCTCTACATTCATACATCTTGTCATGCACGCACGTCGATTTTTCCGACTCCTCACGTGACCGACATTCAATATTTGATTGATTTGATCGTGCCACGTTTTTCTCGGCCTTCCTCTATTTCTAGCTCCGTTCACGCCGTTTACATATACCTGTGTAATAATAAATAAATAAATGAAAAAGTGATCATAACAGTGCTGTAAATTTTACAGTAAATAATGTTGAAGTATTATAGTGTTACGGCCAAAACAATTGACTGTTTTTAATAATTAAAATGAATTTGGATAATCAAAACATATTCGAATTTTTTTTTATGTTGGCTATACAGGTATTTTTTACCTTGCTAATAACCCAACGAGCACGTTACATTATTTTTACTTGAAACGCAAATTTGTTTTTTTGCGTCAAGGGGAAGGAGTCATAAATAACAATAACGATTACTTTCACAGGGCGATAAAAATTTCCGTGTGCGAAAACAAACTAAGGCCGCTGAAAGTAATGGGCGTTAATTAAGCAGTCTCTTCGGGGAGAGTAAACAGATTACCACCCCCGTCCTACAAGGGCGGTGAAACATAGTCAACTCGTTTGAAACCGAACGGAGCGTGACGAAATGTGAATCCCGAAACTCGTTTCGCCAATAATATAAAATGAGTTTAAATTAAGTCAGCTATATATTATAACCATAAATGCTAAAACTGAGAACACGTACTAGCCGAGAATGATTCGAGGAGATGAAGAAAGGTTGTTTGGTACAGTATAGAACGAAAAAAAGTTACCACCATGACCCTGAGAGATCGCGGCAGGAACACCAGAATTAGGGAGATATATGAGGCTTAGGATATTATAAGATGGAGTAGACAGCAGAGGAGGGACTGGTACGGTCATGTCCAAAGAATGGATACCACCAGACTCTCCTATATTGCACTTCATGATCAGCCTCACAGGACTCGTCCTAGTGACTTCCTAAAAGATGGAAATACAGCTGGTAATACATCTAACAGGAGGAGGAACCCCCCGGAGAACAGAGCACATAGGTCTTCAACAAGAAGAAAGAAGAAGACGAAGAAGAAGACCATGACTCTTCTTTTCTTTAAAAAAAAAATACTAACTCTAAGGATTTGAATCAATGGCATTAGAAATTATTTTATAATCTTCAATATAAACAGAAAATAGATCATTATTATAACGAAGGAATCTGGTCATGTCCAAGCCCATATCCCCTAGATCAGGAGCCATGCGTTCTGTCCTCTAGACACCACTCAACTTTCCCTTTTTCATTTCGGTCGGCCCTCCTGACATGATTTCTCCAAGATTCCTTGCCTTGTGTCAGCTCTCTCTTGAGTTCACATTTAGAGAGAGTGGCCTTGATAGATGACTTTCATGTGACCAAATGTATTCTTCTACTCCTCTGGATTGTTGGGATACGAAGAGAGGAATTTATTATGTGGTCGTCTTCTCGGCGCATGACGTGGTCAAACCATCTCAATCTGGCTTTCTTAACACTATCTAGCTGATCTAAATACATTAACTACCAACCGTCAACGACCAAACACCGATTAGTCGGTTTTTCTACCATACGTACAGGAAAAAATTCTCAATTACGTAAATTTGAACTATTCCATTAAAAAGGATATTTATTACGAACTTAAATTTTTAAAATAAATATGTTCAAATTTAAAAATTCGTTGGTAAATGAAGCGTCGAAATTTGTAAACATATTACGTAAAAAAATAATTTTAATATTCGATTAGGTGGTTCAGAATGTTGGCCGCGACTGTCCCATCTGGCACATAATCAGTCCTCTCTCAAGCACCCGCCGCGCCGATTCGAATCACACACTTCGCTTAGCAATAATGCAACACCCAAATAACAATAAAATCGACGGGACACGATAAAACAATCACAATATGAGCTTTCACGAGGCATTTATTTGAATTACACTTTTGTTTTGTTATAACAAATACGCAATATATTGAAAATAGGAAAAGTACAATGTCTTGTGGTTAAAGGTAGTGGTGAAAGGTATGATGTCTCTTTTACGATTGAAAATAAAACCTAATTTTGATTTTTATAATCCACGAGTGCGGTTTTATAATATTTTGGTTTGTTGTCAAAAGTTGTAAAAATACAATTATTTAATTAGTTAAACTTATCGAATCAATTACCAAAGTAATAGATAGTATAATCAAATTTATCGATTGTTAAAAGGCGGCCATGTTTGAAGTCGGAAAAATCGACGAGCGTGAGTGTTACGGTGTATTAATGTAGAGGAGTTTGAGAGGTATGTCAAGACTGCGTAAGTAGCGGTCCATCATCTCAGCCTAGCTCTCCGGGGAAACGGTGTGTTGGTAAGTAAGTTTGTTAATTACTAAATCTATTAAAGTCGAATGTCATTTAGTAATCAAATGTAACTAACTAACCATCATGCCGTCTCCCTGAACCGAAGGGGAAGGCAGAAAGAATGGACTGCCACACTATTTTTATTCCTGACCTATTTCTCTCGCATCCTCAACATTCATACATCGTGTCATGCTGATATCTCCGACTCTTCACGAGGTCGACATTCAATATTTGATTTATTTGATTATACCGCGTTTTCCTCGGTCTTCCTCTAGTTCTTGTTCCATTTACATCGTAAACATATACTTTTTTTTACCATTTGTTTTTTCCATGTGTTCAAACCATCTTAACGTTCCTTTCATTGTTTTGTTCATAACACTTTCATTCGCACCGCATTCAATTCTTATATTTTCATTCGACACGTTATCATACACAGATTTTTCACACATCTAAGACATCTAATTTCTACTGCATTCATTCTACTTTCATCCTTATTTTGCCAGTTCCACACTTCGCTTCTATACAGAAGGTATTACTTTATATTATGATAATTCATGTATAGAATTTAAATTGAATGAAATTAATTGATACATAATAAAATGAGACCAATCCGACTGTTGGCAAAGGCGTTAGTGACGTATTTTCCCATTAGTGTCAAATCATGTCCGGGTAAAGGGTGGGGGTGGCTGGTGGACGGGGATTACAGTTTCCCAGCGTGTTGTCTGGCGCTCAGTACAGGGTTACACTTATTGGACTGCTAACAGTTTACGTGATTGCTCTAAATTGTATCAAACACACGGTGTTTCCGAACTAATTCTCTGAAAAATAAAAATAAATACTGAAATGAGATGATTTATCTTCTTCTTCAATTATATCGGGTGATTTGTTATCTCAGAATTTGCCTCCTCTTGCGATGCGGAAGACCAGCTATCTATCCATATTTTGGGTGTTCTGCCAGGTTGGTGTTGGCCTTCGTGTATCTCATTTGCAGAAGTGTATGCGATTTTGTGAGTGTCCATACGGTTTACATGATCTTCCTAGAATGGTCTCAAAAATCATAATATTTTTGAAATTAAACATAAAAAAATATTTTTTTAATAAATAACTCAAAAATCATCTCGATCGTCAGTGTTGATGGAATTTTGTTTTCCGGGATCTTGGATATGTCCGTGTATCTTAGTTGAATCAGCTACTCCTACTGCACGGTCCACCATGAAGACCATGGAGTCATTATCACGAAGAAAGATATACAAAGAGACACAGATATACCCAAGAATGCAGATAGATAAAACACATATTTATCTTCTCCTTCGTCTGCTTCTTCTTATTCTTAGTTTAGCTCGTGTGACTTGTTTTTGACGGTAAACTGTCCTGGGAAGATGAGGTCTAGCCATCTCTCTATCTCTTTGGCAGTCTTCCTGGTTATTTCATGCTGCTAGAGATTTCTTCTTTAACAATTTTTGCAATTCGTGTTTTATCGATATATTAATCAGTTTCCAGACTTTCGAAAATTTTAAGAAAATAATAAAAATAGGTACTTGTCTAATCGATATAGATGACGATTCTGTTAAACAAGTTAAATCAATTTATAAAAATAACATCATGATAAAAAATAAAATATACAAAACTGTTGACAGTAGGTACCACATTTTTGCAACACCGTGTATATTTAGAGTAATCACGCGCAAAGGTGTCTATTTCTATATATAAAAGACACATATAAGAAGATCTGAACAGCGTTTCTATGTAATTAGTTCACGTACTTTACGTATAGGAATAGTATTACACATGTCTGAACAAAAAAGAAAAGAAAAAAGATTTACAGCTAAAACAAAGTTCAGTGTTATGCCGACAAGTGTTAGATTTATACTCTGTACAGTTTTCAACTTTTGAGTTTTGAATTTTCCTCGAAATTTTCGAAGGTTTTACACTTTTATTATCGGGAGAACGATATTAACATTCAAAACACGTCGAGAAAAATAATCTCAAAACTGAAAACAGTGTAATAATTGAAAAAATTCAACACTATGGAATTCCATAGTGTTAAAGCTTCAAGTTTAACAGTCTCAGTTCTAAAGTGTTAAAAATTATACAATTTATTCAAAAAAAAATCACGCTGCCAATATAGGTTGTCATGGCAATTTCATAGAAAAAAATTTGTGTTATTATAGAATGTTTCAAAAGTTAAAAAGTTTTATGCCTTCTTCGCTTCGTTTCCTATATACTCGTATAAGGGTTAAAATCAAATCTCTATTGTGAACGGCCATCGCATTTTACGTGATAGCTTGTGTAAATAGTAATCTTAAAATTTAATTAGAAAGTTTAAATTTGATGGTACGAGTTAAATTCTTTTACAAGAATAGAAAATAAAATACAATGAAAAGCTTTAACAAAAAAAAGAGCCGGGAATAAAAACAAATGAAATGTCTTAATGGGCCAAAGTTAAAATTTTTCAAATTAAAAAGTAAAACAAAGGATGACGAATTCACGTCAGCGTAAAGCCAAACAAAAGGTCGAGTTAGGGCTGGGCGAGGGTGGGTGGGAAGAATCCAGTAAACGTGAAATATCCCAGCTGACAGATATATTAACCACTCTGCCTTTTAGCGGATTCCTGGCGATTTAGCGCCTCACCGGGAGAAGCGTCAGGGAGGAATCCGAAAGTGAAAAGCCCGGGAAACAGAATTGGAGGATACTAAACGAAAACACAAATAACTACGCTGTGGTGATGCCACGTTCACAGCGGAGCCGTCACTTTCTGAAGTGTTACTCGGGCCGGGAACAGCCATGGACAATACAACGAGTATTTAATATTTAACGGTAAAATTAACGCTCGGTCACATTGGTAAAGATTATTGAATTATGAAGTGCGTTATTTATTGGATCTTGAACAATCGTGTAAAATTAAAAAAAAAAAAACGAACTAACCATCACGCCATCTCCCCGAAGGGTTAGGCAGAAAGAATGGACTGCCACACTTTTATTTCCTGACATATTTCTCTCGCTTCCTCAACATTCATACATCGTGTCATGCACGCGCGTCGATTTCTCTGACTCCTCACATGGCCGACATTTAATATTTGATTTATTTGATCGTGCCACGTTTTCCTTGGTTTTCCTCCATTTCTGGTTCCATTTACACCGTAAACATATAATCTTTTTACCATTCTTTCTTCATTCATTCTTTCCATATGTCCAAACCATCTTAATGATCCTTTCATTATTTTGTTCACAACACCATCATTCGCACCGCATTCACTTCTTATATTTTCATTCGACACTCGTATCATATACAGAGTATCCGCACATTCGTCTAAGAGATCTCATTTCTACTGCATTCATTCTACTTTCATCCTTCTTTTGCCAATTCCATGCTTCGCTTCCATACATAAGGGTTGGTAGAAGAACACCATTGTGCACTGCCATTCTAGCTTTATTGGATAAGTTTATATTTGCGATGACAACTTTAAGATGACAAATTCAATATTAAATAATTATTTTTTGATTTGCGATGACAACTTTAAGATGACAAATTCAATATTAAATAATTAATACGAATAAAAACGACTGTTTTCTCGAAGTTTACGAAATAAGAAGTTCCGATTTGTAAAGGCATTAACAAACATTTGATAATACCAAAAAAAGGCAATACATTTCATTTCCATAAAATTTAATAATACTTCTAGAAAACGAACGTTTTCATTCGTTTTAATTGTGGAGCATAATGGTCACGTACGTATTTCTGATATAATATTTGTTATAGAGGACATTAAATTAATTTCTTTTCACTCAGTTTTAAGCCCTTAAACTCAATAGTAATTTTATAAGAGAAGAATAGAAAAATATTGAATACATTCCCCCAATTCTTCTTCTTTCCTGTCATTTTTTCTCGACTGCCGGATATCGACCACCTAAGCTCATATTGCCTCGCCACATGCCCCATCTGACTGACTAGACTGACTCCTTATTACCATAAAACAAACATAAATATCCTGAAATATGCTGAAATGTTTATCAATAGTTTTCCACTTTACTTTCATCTATTGCATCAAGCTACATATTTTTTATTTTCTCTTAATTCTATCACCATGTGTGGTTACCAGGAAAACTTAAACAATCTCATTTAAATACTCTAACAATGTTAACAATTACACAATGTATGTAAATATTGTTCGAAGTTTTTATTTATCGTAGCTTAAATATGGATAAAAATTAGATAAACACAAATGTCCGGATCGTCCAGCTGACGACAAGTGCACCATCTAAAAGAACATTATGTGTAATTATTTTTATGTGTTATTTTATTTTATATCATTGTATTTTGTATAATTTGTTTTAGATTTATTATGTAGACGTTGAATGATTAAAGTGTGCGCGGGAGATGCCTATTGGTGGCGATGAGGTTCGCAACCCATCACACCGCGTCTCTCGCGTTGGCGAAAAGACAAGAATGGAGTGCAGCATCGATTAAAGTGTTGCAGTTCATTCTTTCTGTCTACCCTTTCGGAGAAACGGCGTGATGGTTAGTTAGTTAGTTAGTTTAAATTTATTTTTATTTTGTTTCTAGTCGATCTTCTATTGAAATATTGAATCTCATCCCATTCGAACAGGCTAGGCGATTGAAAAGGTTAAGAAAAGACGTCGGAAAGTCACGTACTCAGGATTTGCAAGAGTTATATAGCCATTTGATGTCAAATTTGATACTTATTGCTAGTCACTACGAATGCTTGTATACAATATAATTTCCTCTAGAGCTATTGACTTGTAAAATTTAAAGAACTTAAGCAATGAACTGTTAATTTTTAATATTTTTACATCGATAAAGACAAAATCTTCCAAACAACGCTTCACGCGAATTTGCAATATTGCGACGCAAAAGTTCAATATTCAAAAGATTTTTTTGTTATTGTTGTTCGAAATTCTCCGCTTAATAAAGCGAAACACGTCTAACAAATAATAATAAAAGCCGTGCCACACTGTTTTAAACAAGCTCTCCACATCGGTCTCCACCAGCGGTTTAAAACTGTGTAGACAACTGTTTTAAACCAAAATTCGTTTGACCTTTGTGGACGGACGCGCATAGTAGCGTGTGGATCGCGCCGTTGTAAACACGCATTCCACGTGTGGGGTCTCCACATTCCACCAGTCAAGGTCAGTTGCATAGCGGCATCGCGCATCGGTGGAGTGCGGACGTATTGAACGAAAATGGTGTTTACTGTGGATGCCTCACCAACCGTGGGCTCCACAAAGGTGGCACGGCCTTAAGTCATATTAATTCAAATGAAGCTTTACTAAAACGTAAACAAAAAAATAACATTGACGTAAAGAGTCACGAACGAAGAAAGGAATGGATATTGTTATGAACATAATGTAATATGAAGTGCTTCAATTGATTGTCCAGGGTAAAATTGTAGAATAACAAAGTGTCAGAATAAGAAGAAGATGCTGGCAAAAAAACTTCCATGATCGATTCAGTTGCAATACAAAACAAGGCAGACGCTTGCTGCATCCAAAGTAAAAACAGACACGATGTTTTTAACTTCCGAAATGAGTTGAACAAGAAGAAGAAGTTTTTTTGGAGAAAATTCATATGCACGTGGTATATATCAATATTTTTATAGTTGTACATTTAAACAAAATTTTCAAATAATGGTGAAAACAGGATACTGAATAAAAAAACGAAAACTTCTAAAGCATATATCTATGCCATGGTAGAAGAGTCGAAACATATTGGAATTCTTCTCTAGAGTGAAAAATTAAAGTGTAATAATAAATACGATGTGGACCACACGATCGCCAATGTTCAATAAACCGATACTGGACCAAAGCAAGAACAAAACACGAGAAAACAAATACTAACAGACTTTCCATAGCGCAATGGCTGTTAGGTTTACACGATAAAGCAAAACAGCCTTGTTGCCAGGATTTCAACACAATACACGACAATTGGTTATGTATAAAACACGATAAATAAATTTCTAACGTCTAGATTTTTAAAGTATTAAATGCTAGTAATTTAGTATTAACATAATAAAAAATTGATTAAAAGGATATAAATATAAACTTTCGTATGAAGCACTTAATTTGTAGTGTGACATTATTAAATAAAATAATAATACACTATTAGTAATTTGTATTAACACAACTTTATTTGGTAACACGAACCGGTTTCGCTCCCATTAGGGTGAGAGTAAACTGTTCGTTAGGGTGAGAGAGAAAAGTAAATTTACTTTCTCACCCTAACGAAGCTCCGGCGGGAGCGAAACCGGTTGTTGTTACCGAATAAAGTGGTGTTAATACAAATTACTTAAAGCGTATTATTATTTTATGGGACATAAATACGAGTATGTTTGATAGAGAAAAAGAAAACAAATAAAAACATAAATATAATACATCGTATAAGAGAATAAATATACCGTATAAAAGGATATGATATATCGCATAATAGGATATAATATAGCGTATAAAATGATATAAAATGTCATACAAGAGGATATAACATAATATTATCGTATAAGGGATCACCTCGAGGGAATGGACCCAGCCAGGATTCCCAAAGATCATGATGTATGGGACTCCAGAGGGCCGTTGACTTCCAGAATGACCATCAAATAGATACATAGATAATTGGACGTTTTCATCTCAGCCATCGTGCCAAAATTGATATCATGTCTCATTTACAAAAAGAAGAAGAAGTATTACTTTAATAAACGTATTTTAAATGAACTCATATAATGCTAAACTGGAGAAACGGGACACTATTCTAGCAACACTTCCCAGGAAATAACTGTGGCAAGATATCATATGTAACAGTGATCGCCAACGACAGGGTGACCTGACAAGGCAATATAAGTAAAATAATGATGCTAAAAAGAACGTAACATTTTAAAATCCTACTAAATTAGAATTAAAATAACCAACTAGCGAACTAAAGCGTGAATCTTCATAAAAGTAAAAGTCCTTCATACAATGAAAGCTGAATGAATCAAAAGTCGACAAAAGATCCTTGAGGAAAATTAAAATCTCATTTTGATAAACGGTCTCAAAGAAAACAAGCGTTTCGGGAGGTTCTTAATTTAAAAGCAATAAAACAACCGGTGAATTTTAATCTAACTCTTAAGTGTTTCGTTGGAGATTTTACAAATTAATTAGTGATTTAATTATCTAATAGAAGAACTTGAGACTTTTTTTAGTAAGCTTCGGCCAAAGCAAGTTAAGATAATACCTATCGAAATTCGAGAAGGCGAGATAATATTTATTACTCGGGTTTTACTAAATTCTTCCTACAATACTTCTTACAAATTCTTATAGAAATGAAGTCCTTTCGTTTATTTTTTTTGATATTGCAAAAAGTTCTTATAGCAATTGGGGAAAAGAAAGGACCTCCACGCATGGTGTTATTAAAACTGTAACATCTGGCACCTCTGGAAATGGTACAATGTCGGTTAAACCTTCCACCACAATGGCAAGAGAAAAAGTACATATAAGGCCATGCCATTACATAAAGTACAAAGAGAAGAAGAATATGCAATATAGAAGAGATTTTAAGTGAATAAATTAAGTTATGGGATTTTGATCTTATTATAACAATTGTGATTTAGTTCTCCAAGTAAGTAAAGTATCCTTGTCATTACAAATATAGTATCTTTGTCTTAACAAATACAGTATATTTTTCAGAACGAATATAATATCTTTGTCATAACAAATACAGTATATTTGTCATAACGAATATAGCACATTTGTTATAACAAATACATAATATTTGTCATAACGAATATAGTATCTTCGTTATAACAAATACAGTATCTTTGTCATAACGACGAAACAAAATCAGTTAAATCTTCTACTACAAAAGCAGGAGAAGGAGAAAAATTGAGGCCCCTCTTAGGACTATCCCTACGATATACAACACTAGCTTGCCATTGATACGAACTAGAAAAAGAATAATAAAATAAAATATTATTATAATGTTAATTATTCAATACGGAGTTATACTGTCATTAGAATAAAGAGTTATGAATATGACAATTGGCTCGATTATTTAAAATGAATTGTTTTATTTATATCATTTATGTGGTCTTGAACTAAATCTTTGAAAAACACTACCATATAAAATGATGCGTTAACTATTACGCACGATAAGTCAGTTAAGGATATTTAAGTCAGAAAAGGGTTTTATACTTCGACTGACAACGGGTCCTGAATATTTCAAGAATTTCGTCTGGCCAGTCCTGCCAGAATGAAAACAAGGAACACGGTCCGATCGTTTGGACCGTGTCAAGGGAAGATTTCTTGAAATGAAATTTTTGAGCTCCTGAGGAAAATTGAAATTCCTTCGGCGCCGTTTTCTTTACAACTCCGAGAGCGAAGTGGGTCCAGAATGGGGGTAAAACGAGAGCAATTTGGCTTATCAACATTATTTAGAGAGCCGAAATGAAATTGGAATCTAAATAATGCGTTATTTACTCTCGGCCCGAGGAATAAGATGTTAAGGGGGCATTACGGGAATGGCGATAAGTCGAACGTGCGGCATCTGTACTTGCGTGGAATTAAAGACATATACATTTTTCAACAAGTACCGTGTTATTAAGAAAATAAAATACATCAAAACGGACACAATTCTTCATTAATAAAATTTAACCAGTTCTATGCCATAAGCGCGTATACACGCTCTATAATAACGTCACGGCGCGGCAGGCCGGCTTTAGAATATTAGCGCGTATATACGCATTACTTTAACAATCAAAATCTAGGCAAGTTTGATTGTTTTAAATAATCTAATATTTAAAGCGTACAGTGACATCTTTTGAAATGATGGTGAAATATTAAGAAGCAACAGATTCTCAAGAATTATCGACGATATATTGATTTTAAAAAGAGCTTCGTTTGGCAACCAAAACGCAACTAAAAAACTATTGACGTTTTAAAATTTTGTTTTTGTTTTATGTACTTTTAAAATCAAACATTCAATATCTAATTACGTTTTATATAATAATATAATATAATTAAGTTCGTGGATTTTCAATGATAAGTTATATATGTCGACCCCAATGGATTTATGAGATTTAAAAAAAATTTGCAGAAACGACGTAATGAATATTTATTTCGTAAGTATTCACTATGTATTCTTAAACAGTTTTTTAAAAAATTGGCACGTTTCATATATATCGATGAAACGAGATAATATGTATGTGGGGAAAGAATGGTGTGGCGTATACATTTGGAGAGAGAAGGTGATGGTTAGTTACATATTTAATTAATGTAAATAACAAATTTCTTAATCTCTTCTTCTCCGGTCTCAAGTCCACTCCGCTCGGTCATCGGCAACTCTCTTCAACTCCGCATAAGAGGTGCAGCCCACATTTCGGCAAATCTGGTCTAGGTACTCCTGGCGAGGTCGTCCTCTGCCAATCGATCCCTCGACCATTCCCTCCAATACACTATGCAGGAAACATTCGTGTCGCAACACATGACCAATCCATCTCGCGCGCCTCTCGCTATGGTGTTCAACATGTGTCTATTCTCTTCAACTCTGCTGAGAACCTCCTCATTTGTAACGTGGTCCCTCCACGAAACATGAGGAATTCAACGGTAGGTCCACATCTCAAATGCCTCTAGCCTTTTGCGTTCTCTTTCGCGCAGGCACCAAACACCAATTCTTAATAAAGTATTAATATTAATAGTATGCCACAATTAATAATAATCTAGTAATTCATATATAATATACATTATAATCCATAGAAAACTATTAGGAATTTCCTGGAGATACTACATCACGAATGAGGAAGTTCTTAAAGGAATCGAAGGAGGAAGGCACCTGCTCAGGACCTTGTCCGAAAGGCGTGCAAGATGGATCGGCCATGTAATACGTCAAGAAGGTTTCTTGCATGCCATAATGGAGGGAATGACTGAGGGGACAAACTCCAGGGGACGCCCACGCCGAGAGTACCTGGAGGGCCTGTTGGTGGACGTGCGGTGTTCATCATATGCAGATTTCAAAAGAGCCGCACAAGACAGGGAAGAATGGAAGAGAAGAATAGAAGAAATTGTTGCAAACCAATCCCAGGATTGAAACCATCTAACTAACTAATCCATAGACAATAAGCATTAGTAATCCACAGAAAATAAACCGTAGTAATCCACTAAGAATATATTCTAGAAATTTACCACGTTCATAAGAGACACTAGTTACATCGTGAACAAGCGCAACATAAAAAGGAAACTCAACGAACAGCACTCTGCACGCCTGCGTACGTTACAACGTTACAACATACGTATCCGATATACGCGGGAAAATAAACGGAAATGTGATCGTTTGCAGCGCGGGGGGTGCGTTTAATTCGGTTTTCGACACTGCCTCCAGCCTCCAATCCCAACTCCCCCCCACAACGCGGAAGCCAGATCCTCGGTTTACCTCCGAAATAAACTGCCGTCATTTCCGGTGATGTTTTCGGTCCGTAATTGAAATCTGAATAGAATCCTACGTCAGTACGAAAACCTCAAATTAGGGAAAAACACACACAAATTATAATTTTATTGCAAGTAACGCAATGTTCGTCTTAAATATAACGATATTATCAAGTTAAACAGTCTTTTAAAATGTTTAAACAAACAATTATTTAATCAGGAGTTCATAAATAAAAAGGTATTGATTCCTAAATACCTTACTAACAGTCACGCCGTCTCTTCGAAGGTGTAAGCAGAAACAATGGACCGCAACATTGTTCTTTCCTAACATACTTCTCTGGATATTCTCAATATTAATACATCGTGTCATACACACAAATCAATTTCTCCGACTCCTCATGTGGCCGACGTTAAATATTAAAAAAATTATATAGATTCCTCATCAAATTATCTAGATAAAACAACGCGCAACTATTTAAAATAGCACAAAATATGTTTCTCTTACAATAACTAATAGAGCGCCATTTTTACGAATTAATCATATCAAGGGCGCCACAGCTCCATTTTATGAACTATTTAAAGATAAACATTTTAGTCAAAATAAACAATTTTGTTAAAAATAAACATTTTGTTAAAAATAAACGTTTTAGCATGGGGGCTGCACCTGACGCAGTCGATCAACATTTGCATCAGGATAGGACAGTTTGAGCAGGTGCGATTTGAGCCTCGATCTAAACTCTGATGGGTTTTAAAAGCTTTCTCGGAATTCGCTAAAAAAACATATTTAAATGTTTAAAAAAGATATTGCCATGAAAT
This sequence comes from Lepidostoma basale, assembly GCA_022606425.2. Lineage (NCBI taxonomy): Eukaryota > Metazoa > Arthropoda > Insecta > Trichoptera > Lepidostomatidae > Lepidostoma > Lepidostoma basale. Next base: position 1,026,245 of record JAHDVF020000047.1, on the reverse strand, counting down.
TTTATACGTTATTAATATAAACATAAACAAAAAAAACATTGAAAATGTGGAAATTTTAAATTAAAAGGCTTTTTAAATTAAATATATACTATTTTAAATAAGATAAAAATTAAATAAACACAAATGTCCGGATCGTCCAGCTGACGACAAGTGCACCATCTAAAATTATGTGTTTATGTGTTAAATTATTTTTCTTTGTTATTTTATTTTATATCATTGTATTTCAGATAATTTGTTTTAGATTCATTATGTAGACGTTGAACGATCCAAGTGTGCGCGGGAGATGCCTTTTGGTGGCGATGAGGTTCGCAACCCATCACACCGCGTCTCTCACGATGGCGAAAAGAGAAGGATGGAGTGCCGCATCGATTAAAGTGTGGCAGTCCATTTTTTCTGCCTACCCTTTCGGGGAGATGGCGTGATGGTTAGTTAGTTAGTTAGTTATATACTATTTGGTATAAACCATTTAAATTAAAAATATCAAACGATTTTTTTTGTATATTAAAACTGCACAAGACAGAGTGCAATTTCAAGTGATTTAGCATACTCATATTATGTACGCTTTCACAAAGAGTTTAAAAAAGTGTTTTTTGTTTTATTAAAAACTTACTTTTGTACAAGTATTAAAATTGGAAAAAATATGTATTTTCTGGTAAAGAACACCGTTGAAATTTGTTAATAAATTAAGAATCTTCACGACTGCCAAAAAATTTTCCCCTCTGACACTCCATCTACCTTCCATGTGATTTTTACGACGAGGTTTACATCCCATTTCACCTGAGCATGAACTCGAGGCGAGGGATTTTTTCCTCCATCACTGGATGTCCTCTCAGGCGATTTATAGCGGGGTGGCTGCGTTGTACGGTTGAGTAAAAATATGTTTGTCATAGCTTGCTCGGCAGAATTAGCGCGTGTTATTTCGTGATATAAAAGTGTAATGTGGTAGGTACTCAAAAAAAGAATAACAACGTAAACAAAAAGATTCGTCAACAATAAAATTAAATGTCAGGACGAAGGATGAAGGTCAGGTGGCAGAGTGAAGTGGCATACTGAAGATCCCGGGTTCGATTCCCGGCGATACCAATGTGATGTGTCACACTGTCTTTTTCTGATGTAAAATTCACGTAACAATAAAATGACGATAGATTGGCTACCTATCACATGTCAAGAGAATCAATATAACATAGCCAAAAAAAAGTATAAAGTAATTAGATCCAAATGCGTTAACGATGTGAATAGAGTACGGATCCGAGGAAGACCGAGGAAAACATGGCATGACCAAATTAATCAAATTTGGTCATGCCAGGTCGAAGATGAATTTATTTATTTATTTATATAGTACACAAATGAGACATAACAAATGAAAAACATTTGGGCGACTCATTTGGACACAAAGCGGTGTAACAAAAATATAACGGCATGAAACCAAAAAATTGTACATATCAGATGAAACCCAAATATGTCGACGTCAGTGAGGCAGAACTCTTTCCAGAATACCGCCCTCACTGACACTGAAAATGTCCAAATCCGAGACGATTAGATTCAACGTCTAAATTGCTCTTCCTACTGGCATCCCCAAAGGCAGGTTGGTTCTGCGTGACGGAGCAAAGAACAATTGATGTCGGCACTGTCGCAGGTAATTATCAAGAGGATTGCCACACCCCTCTATTTTGATCTACCTCTCGAAATTCCCTAGCAATCATACATTGTAACACGCATGTTCGTCGATTTTTCCGACTTCGAATGTGGCCACCTTCTAGTAATTGATTAATATGGTCATGCCACATTTTCCTCGGCAGTCTTCGGCGGTCCTCGGCTTCAATTTCCAGCTACACTGGTTGTATACAATTAAGGGGTTGTAAACTAACTAACTAACTAACCATCACGCCATTTCCCGGAGGGGTAGGCAGAGAGGATGGATCACCACAATGCTCTGTCCTAGCATAACTCTCGGGCTTCCTCTACATTCATACATCGTACCATGCACGCACGTCGATTATTCCGACTTCGAATGTGACCGCCTTTTAGTAATTGATTAATTTGGTCATGCCATGTTTTTTCTCGGTCGTCCTCGGCTTCTTTTTCCACTCACGCTGCTTGTGTACAACTTTTTAACCATTTTACTCTCATCCATTCGTTCCATATATCCAAACCATCTCAGGGATCCTTTTTTGATTTTTATCCATGATGCAGTCATCTGCCTTCCATTTCTTTCTTATTTCATCGTTTGGTATTCTATCATACAACGTTTTCCCGCACATTCTTCTTAGTGATCTCATTTCTACGGCGTTTATCCTCTTTCATCCTTCTTTTGCCAGCTCCAAGCTTCACTGGAAAAATGGAGAAAGACATCGAAAGAAGGGGTGGTGCTGGGAATAAAATAAATGGCGCACCCAAAGTCATTTCTGCAAATAGAAATATATCCACAGAAGCAAAGATGGCAGTAAACAATGGAGTTCTAGTGCCAACCCTCAGGGGTTGTAACGGTAGGATTATAAAAAAAGCAACTACACAAAAACAATGTAATAAAACCTGTGTTTTCGCTGTTATCATTATGATCGTACACGCAAAATTATTCATACGCAAGCTTTCCGTGTACGCGAGTAAAATTTAATTGACAACCTTAATCAATCTCGCAGAGTCTAGATCCGCGCTATACAGGTTACACGGTCCCACCTGTCACAGTGATCGATCAATGCCACGCTTCTGCATCAAGCCGTCTGCTTCTTGCCCCCCTAGCCACCACCGGCTGGCCTCCTGCCGCCCCCCGGCCTCCACCGCCCCCGTCGAATGTGATGTATTGAACAAGACTGATTTGATGGCTTACTCAGCTTTTACCGGAAATAAATAAATTAATAAATGACGTTATTTAAATTGACGTGCCATTTGTGTTTTTTTGTAAGAAAGTAATAAAATGCAATATATAATGGAAGGAGAATAATAATAAACTGGATAATTTATAGAGCGCCGTTTTTATGAATTACTCATCTCAAGTGCGCTGTAGAAGATGCTCCGTTTTATGAACTAGATAAAAAAAATGATAAACTAACTAACTAACTAACCATCAAGCCGTCTCCCCGAAGGGGTAGGCAGAAAGAATGGACTGCCACACTTTTCTTTCTTGACATATTTCTCTCGCTTCCTCAACATTCATACATCGTGGCATGCACGCGCGTCGATTTCTCTGACTCCTCACATGGCCGACATTCAATATTTGATTTATTTGATCGTGCCACGTTTTCCTCGGTCTTCCTCTATTTCTGGTTCCATTTACATCATTAACATATAATTTTTTTACCATTCATTCTTCATTCATTCTTTCCATATGTCCAAACCAACTTAATGATCCTTTCATTATTTTGTTCATGACACCATCATTCGCACCGCATTCACTTCTTATATATTTTTATAAGAAAGTAATAAAATGCAATATAGAATGGACCGAAAATATTATTAAACTGGATAATTTATAGAGCGCCGTTTTTATGAATTACTCATCTCAAGTGCGCTGTAGAAGATGCTCCGTTTTATGAACTAGATAAAAATAATAATAATAATGATAACAACAATAATAAACATATTTAGTATGAGGGCTGCACCAGACGTAGTCGTAGATATCTTGACATACTTTTCTCGCTTCCTCCACAATCATACATCGTATCATGCACGCACGTCGATTTCTCTGATTCTTACGTGGCCGAAATTCAATATTTAATTTATTTTATTGTTCCACGTTTTCGTCGGTCTTCCTTTAGTTCTAGTTCCGTTTACAACGTTAAATACTTTTATACCATTCTTTTTCATTCATTCTTTCCATGTGTCCATACCGTCTTAATGTTCCTTTCATTCATTTCTTCGTAACACTTTCATTTGCATTGAATTCACTTATTATATTTCAATTCGACACTCTATTATACACAAATTATCCTCACACTCGTCTTAGAAATTTCACTTCTACTTTCATCCTTCTGTTGCCAGTTCAATGCTTCATTTCCATACATAAGGTTATAACTTCAAAATAAAAGAAAATAAGACAGATAAATGCGTCCTAATTAAATTAAGAATAGGGTCGCTAGTCGCTATGATGTTTAAACATATGAAACGTGTGGATGAGAGTATAGTTTAAAAAAAAAAAAACATGTAACATAATCTTAATCAAAAAATAAGCTGAAAAGGCCAGGAAAAATATGACATGGATAAATTAATCAATTATTAAATGGTGGTCATGTGTGCAGAAAGAAAAATTGACGCGCATGAGTGTCACGATGTGCAATTGATAAACAATAAAATTTGAATAACCAAAAACAGTAGAAGTAGTTTGTAATATTAAAAAAATAATCCGGTACTTTTTTAAGACTTTTTTTAAAAATATATATATATACTCGTATACAACAGGTCGTTTGAAACCAATTACTGTTTACAATTTGTTTATAGATATTATAATAATTCTCATGAAATGTAAAATGTAGCTAATCTATCGCCATTTTAATTGTGACAATCACACTGACATCGCCAGGAATTGAACCCGGGACCTTCTGTATGGGAGTCAGAGCTTTTACCACTCTACCACGTAGGTTGTGAGGTTTAATGTTAAGATGCCATAATCATATAAATGAATAATCTGTATACTCGTGTAGCAGCTGAATTAGTTTAAAATAAACATTATGATAGATACGTTTAATTGTTCAAAACACAAATCCCATTCCTCCCGGCAAGTCGGTGCAATTATTACTATACCCGTTGTGACAATGACGGATGGAACCAGTCAAAGTTTGTTCAGCTATGAAAACGAAGAATTTCGCCCCCGTAAGAGAGGCAAAACAATACGAGATGGAACATTAATATAATGAAAACGAAGCCGAAATTTAAAATAAAATTTTGAAATGAAATTTGACAGAAATAAAATTTTGATATTTATAAAATAAAATAAAATATCAACAAACAAATAATGTAAGGACCATTAACATGGTTTGGACACATGGAAACAATGAATGGTAAAAAAAAAGTATACGTTAACACGTACCACGCCGTGGCAGTCATATGTGACTGCCAACGGTTGAATTAAAGTGAAGGTCCTAAAGCGCCGTCAGTCACGCGTTAACGGAGTTTTAATAATATAATATGGTTAAGTTAAAATGGTTTTTTACACCGAAATCCTGAAAAGTACCGTGGAAATCAACGTGTGCACGATGTAATAATTAGAAACAGAGGAAGACCGAGACGTGGCACGATAAAATAAATCTACGTGCGTGTATGACACGATGTTTGAATTTTGAGGAATCGGGAGAAGTATATCAGGAAAGAAAAGTGTGGCAGTCCATTCCTTCTGCCTACCCCTTCGGGGAGACGGCGCGATGATTAGTTAGTTAGTTAGTTGATAACAAATGAATATTTTTTAATGTTAGTACAATGAAAATATCTATGATCAAAAGTTTCTTATTAAATAAGAACAACTAACTAACCTTCACGCCGTATCCCCAAAGGATTAGGCAGAATGTATGGACCGCCACACTGTTTTTTCCCGACATACTTCTCTTGCTTCCTCAACATTCATACATCATGCCATGCACGCATTTATCCGATTACTTACGTAGCCGACGTTAAATATTTGATTATCCGTCGCGTTGCCATGTGGTCAATTGAGTTTCCACTGCCAATTTAAAGTTGATTTTCTTAAAACCTATGGACCCTAATATTATAAAAAAAATTGTAATCCTCCATTGAAGTGTTCTCAATATTTCGTAATAAAAAAAAAGCAAAAAATTACTTCCTTCATCCCAAAAAAAAATATTTTCTAAGACTGCCCTCACCTTCATTCGTGTTAAGGTAGAATTTGTTTTGCTAATATTTACAACTTTATCAAAAGTGACAAATACTTACTCGCTGTTTTGAACGTATTATAAATTATATGTTTGACCTTTTCATAGGTACGTAATAATATCGACTGTGGAGAAAACGCAGCACGCAACTTAATAATATCAGAACTGTGAAAATATTAACCCTTTACCAAAAGGGACAAATATTAATACGTACTCGTTGTCTTGAACGTACTATACATTTTGCCTAGGTGCCTTTATCATACGTAAAATCTCGTAAAGTTTCGCCCCGCCGGCCGCCGGCCGCAAGACATGTTTATACTTGATGTCAGTCGCTCGTATGCTGTGACGCATTCCATATCAGAAATCGCATGGTTCCAGAAAAAAATTAATAATGATATGTTTTTCAAATAATTCATGTATGTTATACGAGTAGATATCGATCTATTCCTAATGAAATTCCCTACAAGATGACATAAATTAAATTTTGATTCATCGAGTCATATGCTTGATATTTAGATAAAGTTAGCGGTAAACTGAATTTACCACATGGGAGCGAGCGTTTTGTTTTGAACACGGTACGTTAAGGGTTAAAAAGATCGTGACACTTCCCCGGCCTACCTCTATTTCTACAATAGTTCCATTGGCCTCTGTTTAATAAGAAATCATGAATAAACCCTTATGATTTTACAGAAATCTCTGGAGAGAAGTTCATTTTTAATAACAATTAAATAAAACGATTTTTTTTTATTAACTTCTTCCACTTACTGTGTTAATTTTACTGTCGATGCCAGGTAGCCTGGCGAAACTAGACGCTGTCGAAATAAAGACATAAGCGGAAGTACTTTATGAAAAAAATCGTTTTATTTAATTATAATGTATAAACCCGTTACTAAGTTTAAGCCTAGTAAGTATTACTATCAATTTTAACAGCTTCCAAAACAGCTTCAAAGTCTTCTTTATATAAGTACCAAATGCTCCATTTCATAGTATACTTTCGTGGCGCCAACGGAAATAAATTGACTATTACCGAAGACGGAAACGATGCTTAGGGAAGGTTAGAGAGATAAATAACGGAATTGCCCGATTGACACAAATGAATACCGAATTGATAAAGAATGACCAGAGGGAAGATATTTATAAGGGGAGTCCGATACAAAGGAAAATAAATACACATAACGTGATATATTTCCGCATGATGGAAAAACAAGAAAAACAACATGTCACCTGTTGGCACAGCAAAATGATTGATCTGGATTACACTGGAACATAATATTTACAAAACAACCTTTCTAGCTTGAAATAATCAAATGTGATCAGATAAAATATACACAGTGAATGATATAGGTTCATCTGAATTATAAAAATATTTGACAAATATAAAATAATAATAAAACTTTGATTTATTGTATCTCAATAGAGACGAAGATGTTAATTATTTGGAAACAGAATATGGTAGTCGAGGCGTTTACAGGACTTATGACCTGTCATTGGTTGGGTTAAGCAATCACTTTATGTTCACCATTCCGCCCTTCTTACGACACCACGTCTGACAAATTTTTGGAACTTGTATATATGTTAATATTTTTTAATAACTTTACTGTTGGTAGGTACATCTACACTAGCGCCATCTATTAAGATAATTTGTAAGCATTAAGCAGAAAATCTTTATTAATGCTTAATTAATCTTTAAAAAATGATTAACCCGCAATGGGTAAAAATCCAGTATTTGTCTACAAGTATTTGTATACAAAAAAACAAATACAAAAAAACTTTGTATTTAACCAAGGTATGGTTATTATTTTTGATGCCAACTAGTTTCGCTTGGACCCAAGCTTTATCAGGGCAGTATAAAAACTAAACAAAAACACAAAATTTACATGTTCATTTAATAATAAACGGTGGTAAAACCTTTGATAAATGTTAACATTTTTCGATTATCCCTTTCCCTCTCGCACCCCCTCCTCTAATTTCACCACTGTTTATTATATGTACGTGTAAATTTTGTCTTTTCGTTTAGTTGTTATACTACCCTGATGAAGCTTGGGTCCAAGAGAAACTAGTTGGCATCAAATATTTCACCATACCGTGGTTAAATACAAAGTTTATTTATTATTTTATATTTTTAAAATGTCTAACCACAAAGTGAGTGCTTCATATGAAAATTTAAATATTTTACCTCCGTAAAAATCTTAAATCATTCTAAGGCATTTTCAAATGTCACATTTGATAATGCCTTAGAAGGGCGAAACATGTCATTCCATTTAAATTTTAATTAAACTACTAGAAGACAGACGTTTTCATATACATAAATTAAAAAATATATTTGATAATGCCTTAGAACGGCGAAACATGGACCAATGAAAATCCTAATTGACCGACATTTTCATTTATATAAATATTTTTTTATGGAGCTTTACATCATGGTTCAAGAAACAATAATTTTGTTTTTGATCAGGAACATTAAGATACTCGTATACAAGAATGGGTGAAAAGATTTATATTTTTTTATATAACATAATATTGAAAAATCAGTTCAATTTTTTGATTTTCACGTCAAAAAACTCTGAAAGGATGTCATTTCGATAAACGAAAGATTGCCCCCGCTAACCGGAAATAAGAACTGCCCCCACGGCCCGTGATTGGATTACCCGGAAGTAGACTCTCCAGCGGCCCGTGGCAGGAAACATTCAGATTTGTCCTCTAGACGTATTTTCGCTGAGCCCTCTGTTCCTTCTGGGAGATAAGAAAAAACATGTAAAAACAATTTGATAATAAAGTAATCGATCAAGGAACTGGTGGAGAAAACAACTTAATTCATCAGTAGTGAAAAAAAGCGTTAATGAACAGCGCACTGGGGGCAGTCGTTAATTTATTTACGACAAAAACATTCCGAATGTTTCTCAAGATACAAAACCTCTTCCATTACTAATTAATTTGATCCTGTTCTCAGTGTTCTTTTTGAAAAGTATCACGGCACAACAGTAGAGACAATATGTCTTCATATATACACACACATAAAGTCGACCACAATAATGACCTACAAAAAATGCTAGACAGGCAACATCACGCCTGTAAGAAATACAACATGACGATCTCCATCGAAAAAACAAAATGTATGACCTTTTCCAAAACACCCAAAACATGTAACCTGGTTATAGAAAATCAACCCATAGAACAGGTCAGGACCTTCAAATATCTACGCATAGACCTGGTGGGGGGAGCTGATCTGCAGGAAGAAATACGAGCGCAAGTAAACAAGGCAGCTGCAATCTCTGGGGCTCTAAAATCCACAATATGGAAAAACAAAGACATGGCCATTAAGAGTAAGATGAAAATCTATAAAGCATGCGTAAGACCAATAATAACATATGGCGTCGAAGCAAGGGCAGACACAGTAAAGACCAAACAAGTTTTGAGGACTTCCGAAATGAAGACACTGAGGACGATAGCAGGCAAGACACTGAGGGATCACATGAGGAACACCAGAATAGGAGAGATATGTGAGGTTGAGGATATTATAAGATGGAGCAGACAGCGAAAAAGGGAAAAAGTACGGTCATGTTCAAAGAATGGACTCCACCAGACTCCCCTATATTGCATTGCATAATCAACCTCATGGGACTCGTCCTCGTGGAAGACCTCCTAAAAGATGGAAGGACAGCTGGGAATCTACCTCACAGAAGGAGCAACTCTCTGGAGAATAGACCACATAGGTCTACAATAAGGAAGAAGAAGATAAAGTCGACCGAACATTCCACCACAATGGCAAGAGAAAGAGGAGGTAAAATATATTTTTTAGGGACACTTCTACGATTTATGTGTATTTGAATAGTTTGCTATTGAAACGAAGAAGGAGAATATAAACTTTACACAAATAGTCAATTTAAAAAATTACATATCATAAATAATTCATAAAATTTTACTACAATTATCCACAGAATCCTAATTATGTATAACAAAACACGATTTTGTTACTTTTAATATTTATTTTATAAATCTACATAATAAGATTATTTACCACTTCAATATTGAATTTTCTTAAATGCCGTAACTACCGGCATCGCCAAAGGCAGGTTGGCTTTGCAAGTTCGTTTTGTGGATTGTTTCTAAGATATCAGCGCGCCACATCGCTCTAATCGGTCCCAGACTAACAAACACAAACGAACACGTGTTACACACTAATAATTTTGGGTTTTACTAAGTAATATTGAAAATTGTGTGAGTGCCTTGAACGAGGATCAAAATAGCTTTCTAAGATAAGACTTCAGATGATAAAATTTATCTCGCTAAAAGAACAAATCCATAATGTGCTCTTTCTTATCCGTGTAAAAAATAAAAAATTCTAGAAACAAAAATAAAAATAAGAAGCCATAAAGTGCTCGCGAAAAATCAAGGGATTCATATGAAAATGGAACGAGAAAATCAATCGCGATGTTCCATCATAATTTATGGATGAAAAGCGAACGAAAATTTTCACTCGCAATCCATTTCCGTCTACATCGGGAGTGTGTGCGAAAAAGAAGAAGAAATTTTAAAGAACGATAATATTGGAAAATAGACGAGCGAATGCGGCCTGGAAAAAATACAGAGAGGTGTGAGCCTCCCTCGCCATTAAAGTTTCAAGAGCATTATTATTTCAATGAAAATGCACTCACGGATTCTGGAAATTCGATAAAACGGGATGACATTTCCGATTCCGGAAATTTATTAACTAAATAAAACCGCTTGTTTCAATTGAAAACTTCCGCAGATAAAATGGAACATTTATCAAACTTTATGGAGTTATGGAATAGCGAAGAAAAATTGAATATTTTTTAATCTGTTTAAATAAGACGTGAATGATGAAAAATATTTCTGTGGTTGATTTTGCATAAAGCACATAATTTGTGATGAAACGTTTTAAAAATAAATGAAAAAATCCATTATATTAAGTTTTATCATCACTTAATTAATAAGTATAGTGTCACATAAAAAATGTTTTATAACAAACCATCACGCCGTTTTCGTGGAAGGATAGGTGGAGAGAATAGACCGCCACACTTCTCTAGCTTCCTCTACATTCATATAGCGAGTCATACACGCATAACATCAGAGAAATCAAACTGCTGAACATGATAGTTTCGGAGATCGACGTCTTTCAAATTCGTGAAAGTACGTTCAGAAGACAAATACTATTGACTTTGAAGAGTATCTTTATTCGTAGTATCTAACAATCTCTCATGCGTTCCTGGTATTATAAATATTTATTATATTTTCTTCTTCTCATTCGTATTCCTCATGATTGAGGGTTATGTCCATCCTGTAAACTATTGACCATGGCACGCCATGCGCTCCTATCACCCGTCAGTCTCCAGGCTGCAGTTAATGAGAGACCAGTGAGATCCCTGATTTGATCGGACAAGCGGCTGGTGGTCGTCCTTGTGGTTGCTTTCTCTCCACTTTGCACGTGATTGAAATTGGAATAAAAAAGGAAACAGGTGATGTGGATGTAGATGAAAAGCAAAACGAGTCATGTGACGGCAAGTAACACTGAATGGTACCAGAATAGTTAAAATGAAGGGGGTGGGAATTTTGGCGAAGTGTCGGCTGACCACACAATAGATTCGGCGTCACGTAAATAGGAACTTGATATATTATATATGATACTTAATTTTTCCCAGGCCCATAATTGTAACAGGTCTATATTTAACGCCATTTTACGCCACGTGACCCGCTCTTGCCGCAAAGATGAATATATAAAAATAGAACTACGTTTAGAGGTGGAATATTGAGAGGTGAAGACAAATGCTCTCGACTTTGGAGAGTGTCTTGTATTCCTACAGTCGAACGATCGCTTATGCGTTATTGGTATTACAATATATATTCTATATTTTACCTGCTCTCAATAGATGCCTTAAACTATAATTGTTGATTGTAATCTTTTTGAGAAAATAAACTGAATTGATTTGTACGAGTATAAACCTATGTTATACAACAACAAACAATTACGTCATTTTCCCGGAAGGGCATGTAGATAGGAAAATCGCCACACAACTCGATCCTGACATACCTTTCTGGCTTCCTCCATATTCAAACAGTGAATCATACACGCACATCCATTCTCCCGACTTTAAACATGGCAGACCTTTAATTTTATTATTAATTTGATACTGTCAAAATATCCACGAGCCCTTATTATATCTACATTGAGTCGATAAAAAAATGTACTACCGATTTCGAATAATAATGATAGACAGAGCGTCTAAAATTAGACAGAGCGTCTCAGGAATGAAGTTGAACAAGGCAAATAAAAGAAAATGCGAAGATATGCAAATACAGAAAAATAATGATCACCGCTTTAAGATGTTTAACGCAGATCACATAAAAGCATCCACGGGTACCACAATCATCGGAGAGGGAAAAATATAATTTATACAAGTAAAATAAATAGAAAAGTCATCCGGGACCCGCGGAGGAGGATAATTGAAGTAAATTAATCACTCGCCGGGGAGCTCGGGAATAAAAGCAAAGAACCAGAGGAAAAAGATGTTTCCTGGAATAAATGAACAGTGAACGGTAGGGAAACCGATCCCGGGATTCCATATCTCGGGATTTATAGATCCAATTCAAAATTCTGAATCTCGTGATCAGGTAAAAAATGTGAAAATATATATATTTTAATATTTTTACTGTAACTTATACATTAGGGTGTCCCTTATATGGGCAAAAATATTTTTTTTGGATTATTGAAACGCATACCCCCTAATTGTGCTTAATAGTCGGCGCAAGTCGGCACGGGTTGCACTGTTCCGAATAAGGAAAAAAAATGTTTTCGGATGTTTTAAGCCCAAATGAATAAAACAATAACCTATGCATTGTAAAATTAAAACTTTAAAAAATAATATATTAAACCCTATTATACATATATTATATTAATATAATTTATTTATTATTATCATTATAATCTAAATTTTAGAAATTGAATAGTCATGAAGTACATACCTTATTATTTATTGTTTCTCGAACAATGGTGTAAACCCCATATTAAATGAAAATAGTACACAAAGTGATCACGGAAGAAACAAAAACACCACCCACACTCTTATAAAAAAAAACCTCACAAGATTAGAAACTGTAACAGAATTCACTTACCCAATGAACGGACAAATACAGGACAATCGTGGATATTGTACAATGGACTGAGAATCTACAATGACCTAACAATAGAACCGAAGTGCTTATATAAAAATAATTTTAAAATAAACCTGAAAAATAATATATCGTGTACATAAGATGTAAATTACATTGTATTCCTAATAACACAATTGGATTTTAATAAAAGCCGTGCCACACTGTTTTAAACAAGCTCTCCACATCGGTTTCCACCGGCGGTTTAAAACTGTGTAGACACACAAACCAAAATTCGTTTGACCTTCAACAAACTTTGTGGATTGACGCGCATAGTATGCGTGTGGATCCACCGTTTAAACACGCATTCCACATGTGGAGAGCTTGTTTACAACAGTATGTGGACGCTACACCAACCGTGGGCTCCACAGCTCTCCACCAAGGTCACCCCTGTGGAGAGCTTGTTTCAAACAGTGTGGCAAACAAGAACGAATGCTAAAGTACGGGTGGCAGATAACATATGATTTAAATTAACCAATTTGCAGCTCCAAAATAATCAAACTCTAGATATTCGAATTATATAACTCGAATCACGTTAAAAAAATGGAATCTATTTAAGAAAGAAAAAAATCGAATCCCTTAATCACAGAAATGCACTAATAGTACGATAATGTTCCGTTGAAAACGAAACTAGCTACTGAGGCCCCGCAAAACGCTTCAACGAGCTTCGCGTTAATACACTCCGGATTATCATAAACACTTTGGTTTATGATCATAATTTATAACGGCATCATTGTTTTCCAACGAGAAATTCCATATGCTTGGTTCGTGCTAAATTTATAACTTTCCATATCATAAAACAAGTCAGAAACAAATTTGTGTGTGCATATACTCGTAGATGAGATCACAGAAGCGCGAGGAAAGATACATATACCATAAATTATTAAAGCTTCGAACAACGATACATTTAAAAAATGGAACAAAAACAATTGAACATATATATTTGAAATCAAAATTTAACATGCATTGGGTAAAAAATGGATATCACGCAAAAAATCTTCTTTTTGTTCCTCCTTATTGTAGCTATGTGGTCTGTTCTCCAGAGTGTTGCTCCTCCTGTGAGATAGATTTCCAGCTGTCCTTCCATCTTTTAGGAGGTCTTCCAGGAGGACGAGTCCCATGAGGCTGATTATGCAATGCAATATAGGGGAGTCTGGTGGTGTCCATTCTATGAACATGATCGCATCAGTCCCTTTTTCGCTGTCTGCTCCATCTTATAATATCCTTAACCTCACATATATATCTTATTCTGGTGTTCTTCACGCGATCTCTCAGTGTCTTGTCTGCTATCGTCCTCAGTGTCTTCATTTCGGAAGTCCTCAAAACTTGTTTGGTCCTTACTGTGTCTGCTCTTGCTTCAACGCCATATGTTATTATTGGTCTTACGCATGCTTTATAGATTCTCATCTTACTCTTAATGCCCATGTCTTTGTTTTTCCATATTGTGGATTTTAGAGCCCCAGAAATTGCAGCTTACGCAAAAAATATTTTTAATGAAATTAGTATGGAATGACTATTTCTTATTTACGGTTAATGCTAGGTTTCTTCAACGTCGACTATCACTTCCAAGAAAAGGGAGAAAACCGTTCTATACTACTATAAGTAGGTACACTTTTTTTCTACACAGTTCCTAAACCGGTTCATTATCTAAACATTTTGATCCATAACATTTGCATTCTGTCAAGTTCACGTCTTGTTCTATACATAAGTTGTATTTTTGAGCTTTAAATACGTGTACAAAATTTATCCTTTCTCACATTATTTTTTAAAACAGTTTTCTGAATTGCTTAACAAGTATATTCAGAACAATATATGAAGTGTTCATGTTTTCAATGTCTCCATTCTTGGTCTACTTCATATACTGTAGTACTCAATTGGTAACTTGCATTATTCCGACGTATTATTTAAAAGTTTTTAATTAAAGCTATCATAGAATATATTTTTCAAATTATGGAACGCTACACTATTTCTTAACTTTGTGTTTAATCCTTTGGTTTTTGCGCGGGACAGGTTGACAACAAGAGTGAATTTTATCACAGAGACATATTACAGATTCACATGATAGTTAATAATCTGAGTATTTTGCGTAGCATAATTCATTCTTCTAATTAAGTTAACCACAGAATCAAGATAGACTTGGTTTATCAAGAGAATAGGCACCATCCAGATCTTATCATTTAATTCAAATGACTCAATCCCCAAGATAATCGCAAACTTCGAGTTTAAAGAAACTTTTTTCCTCCCAGACCTACATAAATACAGACTATTCCAAAATCCGCGATACTCCCTTAAGTATAAATTTTAAGATGAACCCTGCTTTGAACGAGGAATTTTTAAAATTTTAACAAGTGTAATGTTTCTTAAGATTTTTAGATCCATTTTTTTTATAAACCTGGGGATAAATTTTGCTAAAACAACCAAAAACTTCCATTAAAAAAATCCTTTGCAACTAACTAACCATCTTGCCGTTTTGCCGGAGGGGTAGGCAGCGAGAATAGATCCCCACACTGCTCTATCCTGACATAACTCTCACACCTCTTCTATAATTACACACCGTGAAATGCACGCCTGTCGATCGTTCCTACTTCCAACATGGCCGCCTTTCAATAATTGATTAATTTAGTTATGCCATTATTATTATTATTATTCTGATGACTTGTATTTTAAGTGCGCCGTTTTGTAAAATCAATTACTCCAAGGGCGCACTAGGAAATGCCATGTCTTCCTTGCCCTTTCTCACCTTACATTTTTTAACAGATTTATCTTTTGTCAATGTTATGTCCCTGGTATTCTGCTTAATTAAACTAGCATGCCATGTCTTACTTGGCCTTCCTCACCTTACAGTTTTTCAATCGATTTATCTCTTGTCAATGTTATGTCCCTGGTACTCTGCCTAATTAAACTAGCACATGTTACATATGTTCTTAGGTGCTTGTATATTGTTCGAAATAATTTTGGCTCGTTTATATTGTTCGAAATAATTTTGACTGGTTTATATCGTTCTCCTGATGATGAATATGTAAAACCTCGAGAAAATAAAATGTGTTTTCGTTTTTGTTTCGTTTCAGAATTGGAAAAAAATGTGTTTTCGTTTAAAAATAATTCGTCATATTATTTTTATTGAACAATAACAACAAACCATCACGCCGTTTCCCCGTAGGGGTAGGCAAAGAGAATGGACCGCCACACTACTCTATCCTGGCACACCTTTCTAGATTCCTCCACATTCATACAGCGAGTCATACACGCAAGTCGATTCTTCCGACTTCTAACATGACCAACCTAAAATTTTCCTCAATAGTAAAAAACCCAATTGTCCGATTCCTCTCGAGGGAATAAACTACGCCCTATTTGAAAATGTACAACGATAAATATGATCTTATTCTTATCAGATTTATTAATATAAAATTTAAAAAAAAACTCTTCTGATATATACTCGTAGATAAAAAAATTTCAACATTAATATATAGAGATATCCCAATTGAAAGTGAACATGTAGTTGCTTAAATAAACATTTATTATAATTTAAGAAATACTGTGGGAGTTTTTCGTCGAAGGGATGGCTGGATTATTAACTTAACTTATTTTACTTCTATGGAGAAAATTGGGTAGGGGTTGGAGGAACTCGGAAAAATAATACTTATTTAATTGCGATTTTGCGGTACATCGTGGCCGCTGTCACGTCCCGTACACGTGACTTATTTCCAACTGATGCCAGAGAAGATAGCTGATAAAAGCAATCGAATACATGACTAAATAATAAAGAAAAGTTCGAGGCGAAATATACAAGAAGGACGAACAAAACATATAATACAAACTGACCAAGAAAAGCGTGTAATATGAATATACAACTCTTCAATATCATATAAAATATTGTATTCTATATTTTTTCCGAATCAAGCAAGCCATTAGATTATTTTAACTTATACGAATTTTATTTAACATTTGTAACAATAGTAAGTTATCTTGACCATCAAGAGAACGATAAAAACTCATAAAATAACTCACTTTTTGAGGATTTTCAATTTTTTTTCACGACGATGAAAGAATACATAAAAACACATTTCAATAAGAAAACTTATTAGTGTTAAGAGTTTAATTTATACACATTTTAGACATACGTAATTTAAAATGTAGTATTAACGCCTACATTTTACCAAAAAATTGGGACGGCTATGACAAGGAGGGTCCTGGTTTGATTCCCGGCGATGAAAATGTGAAGAAAAAAGTACAATTCACCCACGGTCTTTAATCTGGTAGAATTAACATTAGAATAAAAATGGAGATATACTAGCTACCTATCACATGTCATGAGCATCAATAGCTAAAAAAATATACAGTAATTGGGTTCAAATAACCTGCTGTATACAAAAATGTGGAAAGCAACGTGAAACTACTACAATAAAAAGGCCCAAGTGGCATCCCAAGAACTAGCATGTTAATAGACTTTGCTGCAAACCAATTCTAATAAAATGTATAAATAGGAGTACGTGCCTATTAAAACATTACATTCATAAATAACATCACATTATCGAGATATTGTCAAAGAAGCTACATATTAAAACCTATCACATATGTTGTTGGAGTATTCTATGTTAGTTGAAATTGTTAAAAAAATCCAACATTATTTATAAACTTATGTTACATTTTCTTTTCAATTTAGTATGAAATTTATGTTTATGATTAGTTGCAAATATTTTACTCCACACAATGAAAGAAATATTCGTGTTTCGAACCGGTTTTAATCAACTGGCATAACCTAATGTAAAACTATACAAATTTACGTGAGAATTCTTTCAGTTAATTTCAAAGGGTAATACGATGCTAATTCTTTTGGAAAACTCAAGTGTTTACATTTAAAAATTTAATTAATCTCGCTAACTAGGAAATTTAACACAATGCACAGAGCAGAGCACAGAGAATCTGGCAAATTGCACACAGCTTCGTAGTATTGTACGTTGCCTTTGATTAAAATATATCGTGAATCTATTTCAAAACGTATTTACATAGCAAAAGCAAACGCTTCATTCGCGCTATGATCAAAGGGAATAGTGTTAGTTATAACGCGAAAACAAATGTACGCGAATCAGTCGTAAAACTAACGAGAATTCAAAACTAAAATGATGGGAGAGTATACAAAGATCACAAATTCTGAAACTATAATAAAAAGGTTGAAAAACAATTTTATAAAACTAAATTATAAAAGTGATTAACCACCCTACGTATTTGAACGTACATGATACGTTCTCTTTGACTGTAGCATTCTGTGCTATCACGTACGGGCTTGAGAAAAAGTAATGTACCTGAAATGTACAAACTGTTAGGGATACGCGCGCGTGCCAACAACACTTGAGTACAAGTCTTCGCAAATATGATAGTTTTACAAGGGGCAGGCGAAGTGTGCGGTCGAGTCTTTGACATTTCGTAATTTAAAAAAATTAAATTAATATATAATTAAATTTAATTAATAAAAACCTGCTTTTTTGCACGTTTCTCGGAAAATTACTCGGTTAGAATAGGTCAATACGATAAAAGTTTTAATAATATTGTAATTTAAAAAAGTAAACTGAAAAAGGATCCCTGAGATGGTTTGGACCTATAGAACGAATGGACGAGAGAAGAATTGTTAAAATGTTGTATATAAGCAGTGTAAGTGGGAAGAGAAGTCTTGGAAGACCAAGGAAAGCATGGCATGACAAAATTAATCAAATACTGAAATGCGGCCACATTCGAAGTCCGAAGAGTCGACGATCATGCATGTTACGATGTATGAGTGTGAATGTGATATGTCAGGACAGAACAGTGTGGCGGCCCATCCACTTTTCCTACCCCTCCGGGGGAACGCCGTGATGGTTAGTAGTTAAAAAAGACCTGCGGTAAGACCAATAAATAAGTAGACATAATAAAATCTCAAGAAATAAAAATATTTAAATTACACAAAAATACGTTTTATAAAAACGCTATCAATGAGATCTCTTAGACGAATGTGTGTAAATCTGTACACGATTAAATGTCAAATAAGAAATGAATGAAGTGTGCATGAAAGTGTTATGAACAAAATAATGAAAAGGTCATTAAGATGATTTGGAGCATGGAAAGAACGAATGAAAACAGAATGGTGAAGAAAGTATATGTAAACGACGTGAACGGATTTAGAAATAAAGGAAGGACGACGAAAACGAGGCTTGATGAAATCAATCAAATATTAAATGTCGGCCACGTAAGGAGTGCATGAACAATGTAGTGGTCTAATTATTTTACCTACCCCTCCGGGGAGACGGCGTGATGGTTAACTAGTTAGTTATCAATAACGTAAGTGCCATTATAAAACATTTGGAAAACTGATCGGCAGTCAATGTGATAGTGCTTGAAATAAAATGAACAATTAATTATAAAAATTATGATGATACAAAGATAATGTTTCAAACTTAAAAAATGAAGGTATATAACTAACTAACTAACTAACCATTCATACATCGTGTCATGCACGCGCGTCGATTTCTCTGACTCCTCACATGGCCGACATTCAATATTTGATTTATTTGATCGTGCCACGTTTTCCTTGGTCTTCCTCTATTTCTGGTTCCATTTACATCATTAACATATAATTTTTTTTACCATTCTTTCTTCATTCATTCTTTCCATATGTCCAAACCATCTTAATGATCCTTTCATTATTTTGTTCATGACACCATCATTCGCACCGCATTCACTTCTTATATTTTCATTCGACACTCTATCATACACAGAGTATCCACACATTCGTCTAAGAGATCTCATTTCTACTGCATTTATTCTACTTTCATCCTTCTTTTACCAGTTTCATACTTCGCTTCCATACATAAGGGTCGGTAGATGAACACCATTGTGCACTGCCATTCTAGCTTTTTTGGAGGTACATATTAAGTGTAAAATGAGTATTAAAATAATAAATGTTTTTTTTTTGGAAAAATCCAGATTTATGATAATTTTAAAATCAACGGTTCACTTTGAAAAATAATCAACGGTTCAATTTTAAACTAGGAAAGATATTTTGGAAACACACTCTTCCAATCAAATATTTGTAACACAAAAGCGTGAAATGTGGAAACAGAGACCGAAGAAAGTTTTGAAACTGCTGATTGAAAGGCTATCAAATTGTAAAAGGGAGCGTGTATTTTATATCGGCCAACTTTTTTGAACGAATATATCCCCATAAAATCGATTTATTTATATGTCATAGAATGAAAACTGGGATAATAAACCAAAATGATGAATTTATCCTAAAGCTCAAATACGCCTTTTAAAAGGCGTGATCGATATTATTATAGCGTAATAAAAAGTATATGTTTTAGTTTATGGGATGTGTTGTGAGATGCAAAACGATTTTCCATATAAAAACTTCTGGTTACCACCTGAAGACTAACTAACCTAGCTTTTTAGACTAAAAAAATATTTATTTCTCTTTTTCTTTTTATATACTTTGTATATACAACACAAAAAATAAAATTACATAGACATGTTTCGGACAACCAGCCCTTCTTCACTGATACATATATTAAAGATTCACATTTAAAATAAATAAAAACAAAACAAAGAGAGAGTAATAAAAACGCATTTGAAATTCTGAAGATGGAGGTACCCTTCGAAACATGTCCTGATTTTAATAAATAGTGAATTTTATTATTATTATTTTTTTTAAAAAGACTAACATCAAGGATTTATATCAATGATATTAGAATTTATTTTACAATATTCAATGTGAGCAGAAAATAACTCATTATTATGAAGAAGGAACCTGGTCGTGTCCAGGCTTGAACCCATGCCCCCCGGATCAGGAGCCAAGCGTTCTATCCCCTAGACCACCACCCGGTTAAAACAAAGATAAACAAAGATTTTCAATTTCCTAATTATATTACTATGGAATTCCACAGTGTTAATGCCTTAGCGTCCAATATCATTATTGTATTGGAATGTAGTTCTGTGATGCTTCTGATATGTTAAAATAAATAAATGAACATGAAAAAATGAAAATATAAAGTTGTAGAATTCAGTTCAATCAAAAAAACCTATAATCGGATCAAACACAAACGCGATTGAATGCGCTAACAGCAAACGTGCGTTCATGTGTGAACAGAGAATCGCTGTTTTACCGTCTGGGCGAAAAGTAATAACGACTGAGTGGATTTTAAATCAGACGGCATTTACATTAACACGTAAAAAGGGTGACACAAAGTCTACGCGGCAAAAACAATGACGTATTTGAATTTACGTGAGAGATGCGCGATGAAACGTTAAAAGATAAAAGCCTACCGGCCGCGGGGCGGTACGGGGAAGCGGACCGCACATTGTTCCGGTGAGTAATTATTTACTGGATATTTGCCGACTCGGGTGATGAAATACATTGTCAAGGGGGAAGGGTGGACCGAATGATTTCGTCGAAGAGCAAATTCGTTAAAAGCTTATTTGCTAATAGCGAATTCGACGAAATCGAATAAGTAGATTCTGATTTCAAAGATATGGCGTGACAAACCGGTGGGTGGATACAGTAGAATTTTGATTGAAAATTTTAGGGTATTGCGTGTATTTCATACTAACCTAAAAGACCTATGTATGGAGTATCTTGATGTACGGCTGCGAGACATGGTGCCTATCCGAAAGAGATAAACGGAGACTAGAGGCTTTTGAGATGTGGTCCTATAGAAGAATTTCCTGGAGAGACCACATCACGAATGAGGAGGTTCTTCAAAGAATCGAAGGAGGAAGGCACCTGCTCAGGACCTTGTCCGATCGGCCATGCAATACATCGAAAAGGCCTCTTGCATGCCATAATGGAGGGTGTGACCGAGGGGACAAACTCTAGGGGACGCCCACGCCGAGAGTACCTGGAGGACCTGTTGGTGGACGTGCGCTGCTCGTCATATGCAGATTTCAAAAGAGCCGCACAAGACAGGGAAGAATGGAAGAGAAGAATAGAAAAAATTACTGCAAACCAATCCCAGGATTGAAACTTTCTAACTTACTCAACAGTTATACTGTGAGAATATAAAACGAGTTTTAACCGCTTTAAATCTTTGATTGAAATTTATTTATTTGTTATTAATTCATTTTAATTTTTTACGCCTAGAGAAGAAGTTTACAGAGTTATTTATGTACTCAGAATAACTGTACATTAACACGATAATGTGTTTTAATTACAGAAAGAACAAATATTTGAAAAATAAATACACATCAACATAATAAGTGAAAAACTGTGAAATGAATAAAACATGTAACAAAATAATGAGAGAAACAAAAATAAACTTTTACCGTATTCGTCATCAAAATCACGTCAATAAAAAGGCAAAAAGTATCGTTAAAATATAATATATTTTTCAGAAGCTATTAAAAAAAAAATAAAACAGTTGATGGAACAGATGGTTTGGAAATTTCTAAGAGCATTAACTTTTTTTAATTGAATTAATATGTTTTGCCGTAAAGATCGACATCAAAAACTTGGCATACTTTAAATAGATAATACACAAATCTGTGCATTCTAATTATATACGAATGGGGTGAATAATTACTCAAAATATTAAGATGTATGAATTCTAAGCTGTATGAATTAACTTCATCATCAAAATAAAGTTTAGAGTTTGAATAAGTTATCAACAAATATTAAATGTCAGCAGTGTGGGGAGTTGGAGAAATCGACGTGCGTGCGTGACACGATGTATGAATGTTAAGGAACCGAGAGAAGTGTGTTAGGAAAGAAAAGTGTGGCGGTAATATGTTTTGCCGTAAAGATCGACATCAAAAACTTGGCATACTTTAAATAGATAATACACAAATCTGTGCATTCTAATTCTATACGAATGGGGTGAATAATTACTCAAAATATTAAGATGTATGAATTCTAAGCTGTATGAATTAACTTCATCGTCAAAATAAAGTTTAGAGTTTGAATAAGTTATCAACAAATATTAAATGTCAGCAGTGTGGGGAGTTGGAGAAATCGACGTGCGTGCGTGACACGATGTATGAATGTTAAGGAACCGAGAGAAGTGTGTTAGGAAAGAAAAGTGTGGCGGTCCCTTCACAGAGACGGCCTGATGATTGGTTAGTTTTTTTAAGTTTAAATAAGTCTTAAATAAACCGCTTATAGATTAAGATTCTGGAGCAAATCTAACAGAAGGGCACTGGCTTGTTTTACGAGTATAATAGAATATAAAGTCAACATTTTCCTTTTTCATTCAATAAAAAGGACATATAAAAAAAAAGATATATTTTATAAAAACAATTAAGCCTTCTTATATATCATGTTAAAATTAAGACTCGTGGCTATGTTCGATAGTTTCGTGTAATTCCGCACGCCCCTGCCGGAAATCATTTTTTTCTTTTCTTAAAAATGTACGATACACGTTAATCGCATTTTAAAATATATTTTATAAATTTAATTTACTTAGGTACAAAAAAATTACATTTGATACAATTAGAATATGGCATTTTTAGTACTACCCATATTATGTAATAGTTAAAACGTATAATAAAAAACGAAAATGTATAAAAC
The DNA here is from genome assembly GCA_022606425.2 of Lepidostoma basale. Lineage (NCBI taxonomy): Eukaryota > Metazoa > Arthropoda > Insecta > Trichoptera > Lepidostomatidae > Lepidostoma > Lepidostoma basale. Next base: position 1,002,731 of record JAHDVF020000047.1, on the reverse strand, counting down.
AACAAAGAAGAAATTTTACAAAAAACTAAAACTTGAAACAGTGACCGGACGTACACTATACTTTGGCTACGGAATTTGTGAACATTTTGTGAATACAAATATTTCTATAATCCATCACCATTATATATCATATCCGATTTGTCGAATCGAACGAACAACTGGATGGGCTGGGCTTAACAAAATCAATTAAATGGAATCAAATCACGTGCCTCGTATTTGCTATAATTTGCTTATAAATATAGAACACGTATTTAAATTTGGATTGAAATCTCGATTAAATTGCATCACAGAATACTAGAGCAAACGAATTAATGATTTAAAATAAATCGCTGTTTGTAAACCTAGCGCCATCTATGATATCCAATCAGAACTTATACATTAAACTGAAAGGGGTAAACCCATGTCAAAGTGAAATTAAAACGTGATACTAAAATGATTTGAAAATAATTATAAAGAGTTATTTCGAACGGCACGGAAAAACAGAATGGGGGTTAGTCATTGAACAAAATTAGAGTTATGCTAGAGTATAAAATTATAGTATTTTACCCAGTTGCTAAAACAAAGATATACAATTTTAGACCATTTTTAAAATGCATGTAGTTTTGCTGTAAATTTTCTAGTAAATGCAGTTTGATATGTTTCGTCTTGCTAGGGTAATACCAATATGCGACGAAGGCTTGACATGTTGAGCCATAATTATAATACGGATATATAATTACTTAATTTACATTCAATTTATGTTGTGGTCATACTTGGTGCAAAAAGTTACACTTATTTTTAGTAACATAAATGCAAAAATTCAATACAAATGCTTTTTTTTTACTTTCATTAATTGAAAAGAACTTAAAATGAATTTCAATTAACAACTTTAATATTATTTGAAATTTGTATTTAAAAAAATAATCAAAAATAAAACTGAAGTTTCAACGTTAAAATAAAACATTTAAAAAGAGTGCTACTCACTAAAAATTCACATCAAGGATTAATTTTATCTCAATAGAGACGAAGATGCAAACTGGAAACTGAATATGGTGGTCGAGGTGTTTACAGGACTTATGACCTGTCATTGGTTGGGTTAAACGCACGCTTTATGTAATTACAACAATCCCCATTCCACCTTTCTTATGACCACCATGACTGACAAATTTTTGGAAGTTGTATATAAACACCACAACTCACATGTTAGTTTCAATGCGCCATCTAATCCTAATCCTTGAATTGATAAACCGCAATGGGTAAATAAAATGCAGTATTCGTCTACAAGTATTTGTATACATTCAAAATGTTGTATATATATATAAATATTTTTTAACAAATACGACTAGGAAACAAAATAAGTAAGCTTGAAGAAAGGCAGATGAGATGGTACAGGCATATAAAACGGAGACCACCAGACCACACAGTAAATAGAGTTTTGTCTGTGAATCTTCCTCGTCAACAATAGGATGATCGTGGATGATTCAGTGCAATAACGTCTTGCAGAGAAATGGCTTGAGTGAAGGCGATATTCAGAACCGTAAGAAGTACAGCCTGAGATCGAGAAGAGCCGACCCCAACAGTCAACACAGGCAATGAGTTGGGATAACGCCAGGAAGAAGAAGAAGAAGACTAGAAAACAAAATGAATGCGAATACCAAATAGTTTCATTTTCGTATTTATGGTTGAACATGATTCAAGCCATCGCTATATATAGTAGTGCCCTAGCAAGGCGAAACATAACTGTCGAGATCAGTATAACCGCTACTGAAACCACTCGAAACTAAAGAAAGTTTAGAACGAAACTAAATACACACTACAATGGTTAAAACTTTAATTAATTTTTCTATTTTAATTATTTGTTTAACCACCCTACGTATTTGAATGTACGTGATACGTTCACATTCACAGTACCATTCTGCGCTATCCCGTATCACGTACGCGCTTGAGAAAAAGTAATGTACCTAAAATGTACCAACTGTTAGGGATACGTGCGTGTGCCAACAACACTTGAGTACAAGTCATCACAAATATGATAATTTTACTAGGGGCAGGTGAAGTGTGTGGTCGAGTCTTTGACGTTTCGTAATTTAAAAAAATAAAACTAATATTTATTAAATTTAATTAATAAAAAACCTGCTTATTTTTTGCATGTTTGTCGGAAAATAACCTGTAGGTAGGGCGGTTAAGTATAAATTTGAATCCCAGGGGTTTGCGTCAGGGTGTAACTATTTTGCTGGTTTTTCGGGATGTCACTTGGGTCTTTAATGTGGTAGTTTCCCGTTGCTTTTCACATTTTTGTACACAAAAAGTTTTTGAATCCAATATCGGTACACTGTTTTGATTCTCTAGCTATTATGAAATAACATTTATCGCGTTTCTTTTAACATTTATCCGAAAAAATAGTTAATTAAACATTTCATCGAATGATGTGCGGAACATTCAGAAAACAATATACGGTAAATTAACACTAATTAAATGTAAGAATGAATTTCACGCCCAAATTCTAAACAAATGAAAATAGCGGAGGGAACCGTTAACGTGTACGCGATAATGATAAATTGTGTTCATCAAATGAAGAGGATGTGTTTGGAAGGGAGGTTTTACCTAATCACGCCGAACTCTGATGAAAACGCCTTGTTTGCGAAACGTAACACTAATGGATATTGAAAAAAAAACTTTCAAACATTATACGATCATTTTTCAAAGTTAATTTCATTACTGCTGGGAAATACTTATTGAAGATCTCCTTAACAGTCGATAAATAACAATTTCCAGACAAAAAAAAAACCGGTTGTATCCTGAAGGTAAAGTGAGTTATTCCTATATTCACAAATAAGTATTTAGAGTCTGGCTGCCATTTGACTCGTATTGTTTAAATTTTGGAATTGAAAAAACAACGCTGTTTTTATTAAACTTTAATATATTTAATATTTTTATAAAATAAAAAATATCAACCGCGATCTGTTTCCGCGGTGACCTCCATCCTCAGGTGTAAATATAACGAACTAACTAACTAACCATCATGCCGTCTCTCCGAAGGGGTAGGCAGAAATAATGGACTGCCACACTTTTCTTTCCTGTCACTTCATTTTTCTCTCTTTCGATATTTAATTTATTTGATCATGCCACGTTTTCCTCGGTCTTCCTCTATTTCAAGTTCCATATACACCGTTAACATATATATTTTTTTACCATTCTTTCTTCATTAATTCTTTCCATATGTCCAAACCATCTTAATGATCCTTTCATTATTTTGTTCATAACAATACCATTCGCACCGTATTCACTTCTTATATTTTCATTCGACACTCTATCATACACAGAGTATAACACATTCGTCTAAGAGATCTCATTTCTACTGCATTCTATAAGGTGTAAATATAAGTTTTTGCACAAACCTTTTTTTTAGCTTTGTAAGACTTTACACTTATTGTATCGTTTATATGATGTAGGTGTAAATCCTTTGAAACGTGTCGAGACAAATAAACTTAAACTTTGAAAAAAAAAACAATGTTTTAATTCATGCAAAAAAAAAACGTAATTTTAAACAGTATACCGGACAAAGTTAAAACAATATATACTTAGAAAATTGAAAATAACTTTATTTAATCCACTAATTAATAAAAAAATATTAAAAAACACGCCATTTTTATTAAATTATATTTTTACACCTGAAGATGAAGGTATTCTCCGAAACATGTCGGGTTTTTTAATATTTTTTTTAATAATTAGTGAATTAAACAAAGTTATTTTCAATTTCCTAAGTATATTACTATGGAACAGTGTTAATGCCTTAGCGTTTAATAAGTTAAAACAATGAAGTTTTGCAGTAATTAATAATCAAGGATATAAAAAGAATGAAGAAGAAAGAATGGTAAAAAAAATTATATGATAACGATGGAAATGGAACCAGAAATAGAGGAAGACCGAGGAAAACGTGGCACGATCAAATAAATCAAATATTGAATGTCGGCCATGTGAGGAGTCAGAGAAATCGACGCGCGTGCATGACACGATATATGAATTTCGAGAAAGCGAGAGAAATATGTCAGGAAAGAAAAGTGTGGCAGTCCGTTCTTTCTGCCTACCCCTTCGGGGAGACGGCATGATGGTTAGTTAGTTAGTTAGTTATTACCATGGAATTCCACAGTGTTAATGCCTTAGCGTTTAATAAGTTAAAACAATTAAGTTTTGCAGTATTTGATTAAAAATCAAGGATATAAAAATACAATAATTAGATTAAAATCTTCTATTTAATTGGAAATGAAATATTCAAAGAAAACTCCGATAAATCAGATAGAATGAATTTGCATTGATCAAATCGATTAAAACTCAAATCATTGTCTAAAAAAACTTAAGTATACCGTATTTTACCTGCGAGATCACAACTTTCATCGTGCTTAACAGGAGAATGCCTTTTAATTACTACTGGGAACATTTTTCACTAAGTAATTATCATTGACTGTCAGTCGGGAATGTTTTACGGGTGGAAATAACACCGAATAAACTTTCCAGGATCTATAGAAAAGGCGGTAGTAACAAATTTATTCTGAAAGAAAGAGTTTTACGATTCTGATCACAAGTCATGAAACTATTAGAAGTATACAATACATATTCAAAATGAAAAAAAACCACATTAAAATTATGTTAATGTCTATGATATTGGCTTTATTTAATAGATCATTTTATGCCATTATTGTTTAAGTATGATTTCGGGCATATGACCGCCACGGCTAGCTCGAATGAAGCGCAATCGTGAAATCCTATTTTCGACAATAATTGTCGTATTTGTGGATGCGTATTATTGTATGGAGTGTCTTGATGCACGGCTGCGAGACATGGTGCCTATCCGAAAGGGATAAGCGGAGACTAGAGGCTTTTGAGATGTGGTCCTATAGAAGACTATTAGGAATTTCCTGGAGAGACCACATCACGAATGAGGAAGTTCTTCAAGGAATCGAAGGAGGAAGGCACCTGCTCAGGACCTTGTCCGAACGGCGTGCAAGATGGATCGGCCATGTAATACGTCAAGAAGGTCTCTTGCATGCCATAATGGAGGGTATGACCGAGGGGACCAACTCTAAGGGACGCCCACGCCGAGAGTACCTGGAGGACCTGTTGGTGGACGTGCGCTGCTCATCATATGCAGATTTCAAAAGAGCCGCACAAGACAGGGAAGAATGGAGGAGAATAATAGAGGAAATTGCTGCAAACCAATCCCAGGATTGAAACCAGAGAAGATTATCCACTAGAGTGTACGTGGTACGAAAACGATCCTTGGTCTTCCGAATATCTTGCTCGGATGGACGATTATGTCGACCGTAAAATGGAAGCAGTGCACGATAAGTTTGGCGAACCGAACCATGATTTTCAAAATAAATTTACACAATTTTCTAACGCTGTTCTGACGTCAGTCTATTCATGGTGAAATGGCAAAACGTACTGACTACAAATCACCTGACAAATTGACAGTCCGTAGAAACAATCTTGCCAGTTTAAGAACCAAACCTTAAAAAAATCACAAACAAAGCTAGGTATATTTGATAACTAACCAATCACACAGTTTCATAGATATTGATAATGTTCTACTATAGGAACTATTTATCACAATATACTTCTATAGCCTCCTTTTAGTTCATACAAGTTGTCATATATGCGAGTCGTTTTTTTTTAGTTCCTGAGATGATTGGCATTTGAAATATGATAAGTATAACAAGTTTTTCATCGATTCAGTGCTAAAGGTGGGTTTTAAAATTAGATTTAAAATCAGTCGGATTGTCAATGCTTCTGTTCAATATACTTAAAACTACAAATTGTGTTTGACAGTGTTTGAAGCCCGACACCAGAGAGCGCCAACGTATATTTCGGACCTCTGCGTGACACCCCTGCCAACGGAAAGGCAACGTTCAGTCCGATCAGTACAAACAAATGCGAACAACATTACAATTCCAGTCAGAACCAATAAACCTAGTTTCTATGATCGTGGTTTCAGTGTTGCGGGTCTGTTGGCGTGGAATAGCCTCCATGTTAGTATTAAGAATTGAATGGGACGTTAAATTTAAGAAACTTCTAAAGTTTGCACTGTTCGGTCAGTCTTTTCCTAGTACGCCCTTGGAGTATTTGATTTTACAAAACAGCTGACTTAAAATAGAAATCATCATTAATAATAACAATAATACAATAATAAATACTCAAATATGCCCTAGAGGGGCCAATATTTCACTCCAATAATATACGTATAATAAAACTATAAATAAATAAAACTTATTATTAAATATTTGATTTAGAGTCTAATAACATTATTAAATAATGAATAAATATGAACTAAGAAATATTTGGTGAATAATACTTTAGAGAGTTATATAGAGTACATTATGTTTGACTTAAAAAATATTCAATTATGAGTCAAGTTTCGAGTGAGCTAATATAATTAATTTAAACATTGAATTTTATAGAAGACAAACTCTTTGAGTATAACAAAAATATACACACAGTAACGACGTTTTAATTACGTATAAATTTCTAGCGGAAAATGAAAAGTTTGCAAATGCCTTGGGTAAACAGAACGGGCCAAGTATCTGTGGGAGTGATTATAAATTTGATCGTGGAGATAGGCCCCTTGTATGCAAATATATTAATAATCGATGTAAATGGACCATTTAGGCCGCGGAAGAAGGATAAAATCGAGAATATACAGGGGGGTTTGTACAAGAGTCTCAAAGCGACGCTAATACGAAGATTAAACATGTCTATGTATGAGGAAGGTATCATATACGAAGAACGCGGTAGAACAGCATTGTTGACTTAATAAGAAAACAACAAAAATTAATTGAATTTAAACACACGGCAGAGAAGGGGGTTCCCACCACATACACGAGGCTGTTATAGGGCGCAGCGTCGCCCTTTCGTCAGCCTCGCTAATGCACTTCCTAGGCATGTTCCCCATCCACCTGGGACTTGCATTTAATATACATCAATCGCAAGGGGATGCCAGACCGCATTTTATCTAATTTTTCCCACTTCTTCCGAAGAGTAATTCGGGCGTTGAATCAGTCTCGGATTCGGATTTGGCCATTTTCAATGTCAGTGAGGCGGTGTTCATAAAAAATATATTGCAAATTCTGGAAAGAGTAATGCCTCGCTGACGTCGACATATTTGGGTTCCTTCTGATATGTGTTGATATATATATGTTGTTTTATCTTTGTTACACCGTTTTGTGTCCGAATGAGTCGCCTAAATGTTTTTCGTTTGTAATGCCTCATTTGTGTATTTTATTATATATAAATAAATAAAACATAAACAAAAGGCATGAAATATCGGAGGATGCATAAATCCACATGATACAGAATCTATTTGCTTCAAAGTTATAATATTACATATAATGATGCCCTTACTAGTCGAAACACATGAACTATAAAGTTGATTTTAAATATTCTCAAATAATACAAAAGATTTTTTTAAATATTAAAAAATATATAATATATTTATCCACAACATATCACATTTTGACATATAGGCATGTCTGTTCTTATACTCTGTTCGTCCTGGACAAGATCAGATTCCTTCTTCATAATAATGAGCTATTTTCTGCTCACATTGAAGATTGTAAAATAAATTCTAATATCATTGATTTAAATCTTTGGTGTTAGTCTTTTTTTAAAAAAAAAAAGCCAAATTAAAATATGATTTTTTTCCATTATATTTCTAATGCGTATTCTCTTAAAAGGCACCTTTAACCCATTTAAAATTGAAATGTAATTTTCAACTTTGAAATTTTTATGTTATGTGTTAAAAATTGCTCGGACAACCTAATACGTTATAAATGGATCAGATAGACTCAAATAGGAAAAAAAATATCGTTTTATTTTTATATTATTCCACGTTCATGCAAAAAGCATTTTTAAATGGGATTGGGTTTCAAATTTCGGCATTAATGCTCCCACAAGTATAATTCCACCTCTTTGGCTTAGACCCCACAAGACCGAACTCTCCGCGTAAACACAATCGGGTAAATTATTCAGGAGAGAGGAAAAAATACACGGATTTCGCCCTCAGAGGGGGCGGGATTAAACCGTCGGGGGTAGTGGAATAATTGAGAAACGTCAGTCGGTAGGGGGAGCCTAATACATCACGTATCTTTCGCAGGTATATACGTGGACGGGTTATCGCAATCAGCGCTCGTAAACGTAACATTAATGAACGTAACGTTCGTCTTTTGAAAATAAACACACAGGCAAAGGTTATTTTAAATCAACTAGGTGATGAATGTAATTAAAGTAGCATTAACCCACATACAGGGGTTTTAATATAGTAGTGGGGCGGGCCGATACTGTGCGAACCAACATCAGAGATGAAGGTCCTAAGATCAATTACTGGAAAAACTCTCCGAGTTCGTGTCCGCAACGCACACATAAAAAAAAACTTGTGAAATAGAGGATATCGTTCGGTGGAGTAGATCCAGAAGAAGATACTGAACGGACCATGTAGCCCGAATGGATAGTGACAGACTCGCATTTACAGCCGTTTATGAAATCCCCTCCGGATACCGTCCACCTGGAAGACCGCCCAAGAGATGGAAGGACAGCTGGACCTCATCATCCCACGACACATGATTTTAGTGTTACAGATCGTCAGATCTATTAAAAATAGAAAAAGAAGAAGATAACATAAGAAGGATGATAGTGTGTGAAAGCAAAATTCTTCTTTGCAGTTTCAATAATAGGGAATGGGTCTTTCATCTTTGTTGGTTCCGACATGCCATTTGGGTCTGTAATATTGTAGTTTTCCGTTGTTTTCCACATCGAAAGGAAAATAATTCAGGGGAATATGAAGAAAAACTAAAGTTCAGATAAGTCTTAATGGCATATGAAGACATACACCCTAATCAAAGTAAGAATATTTTTTAAGATGAGCGAATATAAATTACATAAATTTATGTAAACGTTCAAATTATCCCAAGTATTGTATTTTGTTTCCTGAGCAATAATGTGAAACTCAATATCAAATATTAGCAAAAACGCGTGTTTTCTAGAAAGTTTATTATATTTTATGGGAATAACATGGAATAACAAGAAAGGCGAAATGTGGCTTTCTCATAATAAATCTTCTAAATAACAGACGTTTTCCATAATATCATTTTTTAAAAGAACGAGTTTTACATCATTGTTAAAAAAACAATAAATAAATAAAACTTCAATCAAGCATACCAACGAAAAAAATTAACGATTCATAGAACAGTCATGTCAGTGGGATAATGGGATATTAGTTGTACATTTATAACATAAGTATCGCTAATTTGCCCACATGCACGAAAACACAATAAAGGCGTATCAGCACGCAAGATGTTCAAATGTTTTTATGAATAAGATTTCTGCGGTTCGACCACAAATTTAATCGATACAAACGGAAACACTTCAAGTTTAGATCGATACGAAGCTGATGTTCAATGGACGTGATGTTATGCTGAAATATGTAAAGGTTTTTTTTTAAATTACCTTCGTATGTCCGTAGGCGAATCTGGTTTCAGTACCATGTACTACAAGCCAATGTGGACAATGATGGAACGTATCTGAAACAAAATGATATAATAAATATTAGGTTCATATTAACTCAATATTCTAACACTGTGGAATTCCTTGATTATACTTTTTATGAATGATAATAGTGATTTTTCTATAATTAATACGAACGAAAACGTCTCTTTTCTAGAAGCGTTATTTAATTTAATAGGAATGACATGTTTCGCCTTACAATAGCTTTAGGAAAGCGAAACATGTCATTCAACAGCATAACATTATAAGAAGACTTATAAAATAAAATAAATCTTTTAAAAAACAGACGTTTTCATCTGTATTTAATATTTAATATGGAGTTTCACATCATTGTTTAAGAAACAATTGATAAGTGTTTTTTCACATTCGATTTGTGTTTTAATTGATTGAAAAATAAGCTCTATGTATAAATAAATAAGAAAAATCATAGTTCTACAAATGAAACCGAGTGAGGTGATGGGTAAATTATAAATCAAACAAATTATTCGATATTCTTTGACGAGATTGGACATTTTGCTTGATTCAATGCAATTTTTACAATGAAAAAAAAGTCGATCGGTAATGAAATTATTGACCGAGATATACAAACGTAATTTTAAGGAGATTTATACTCCACAGTACAAAAGATAAATACATCTTGTCAATAAATATTTTCAAAAATACTCTTAAAAATTCTTTAATTTTATAAAATTTTTAAGAAAGCTTATCCTGAATTTATTGTCTCTCGAACAATGATGTAAGACTCTACAATAATCGTAAATAATGTCTGTATACAAGTTTAACTCTATTTTATGGGAGTGTCCATTGAATGGAATGTTTTACCATATGCCTTACAATTATATAATTAAAAATGCCAGGCAAACCATGTCTATTCCCATAAAATACCGGTAAAATATTTTATAAAAAATACGATTTTTCAAAAATATTAAATATTGATCTTGAATATCTTTATACTTAGTCAAAATCACACAATAATGAAATAAAACAAATGACGACCTTCGTGGCTGAGTGGCAAAGCTCTGACTACCATACCCAAGGTCCCGGGTTCGATTTCCGGTGATGGCAGTATGATTGACACACTGTCATTGGTCTGGTGAAGAATTCACGTGACAATAAAATGGCGATAGATTAGCTACCTATCACATGTCATGAAAATCAATATAATAGCTTAAAAAATATTGCATACAGTAATTGGGTTCAAACGACCTGTTGTACGAGTAAAATAAACGATGAAAAAAATAACTAGTTCCACTTTTGCCTTTGTTTTGACTGCGACAGGTTTCTCCAGGCTTGCTGGTATCCACAAACTGGTCAAGTAGGTAATAAAAAACCTCGTTATATTGAATTATAATTTAAATATGATTAATATGTTAAAATAAAATGGGCCCATAAGCCTGTGGGGGGGAAATAAATGTCATTTGGAGATTTATTTAATTCATAACAAGGTAAAAAATATACTAATAAATATAATAAATGAGTAATACGAACAAACATGAGTTCAATCACAACATTAATAAAGTTGTTTATAAACAAAACGTAAATGAATGCGCGAATTCTATTAATCTACGAAATAATTGAATGTCTAAAGTAAACTAACTGTTAATAACGAATCAAAGCGGTGAAGTGCTAACATACGCCAAAGCCAATAAATAATTTTGAAATGTTCACTGCTGTGGACAAAACGAGGTATAACCGTGTAATAAATTGGATATATTGAAATACGCGTTGTCAAATAGTTTTGTTTTGTGGTTTAAATGGTTAACTCAACAATATTAAAATATGGTGAGAGCCATGCGTTGATTTACATAATAAATTATGTTACTCAAAAGTATATTGTGTTAGTTATAAAATAAAGTTACAGCTGGTTTTACCAACAAGAGTTTATCGCGAAACGAGACTAGTGCTCTATAAATTATTCAAGTATTTTTAATAATAATATAGATAAATACAATTGTCCTTTGTGACAGAATGGCAAGAGCTGTGACGGCCACACGGAAGGTCCCGGATTCAATTTCCAGCGATGGCAGTATGATTGTAACTTTTTTTTTTTTGTAATAGACAGGTCTTTAGAATCCTATTACTGTATACATTTTACATACATTAGCAATTGTGATATGTACCTATGTGTTCCTTAAAGGACGTATAGGTCATTTGGAGAATGTCCACATCGACTGACACCTCATTCAAAAGCACCATACCCCGGGTCATTGTATGCTGCGCCAAGACATTTGTCCTGCCATGCGGTATGCACAGCAGATCGTGTCTTCAAATGTCTCTTAGGTCTGATATAGAAATCATGCTACAATAAATAAATGATGGCGATTGATAAGCTATCTATCACATGTAGTGAGAATCAATAGCCTAAAAGATGTATACAGTTATTGGGTTCAACTAACTTATTAATACTAATGTGGAAAGCAACGGGAAACTACCACATTAGAGGCCAAGGCCAAGGTGGCTCTATCCCACGGCATTTCTTTTAGGAATGCTTGGAACCTATTCTTTACAGCTTCGAAGAGATGGGCATCTCATTATCAATTTCTTTAAATTAATCAGGGGATATTTCGAGAACTCGGCCGTGCTAGAGGGTGTTGATCCTTTTCTCCCTGATAGATTTCTCCGACAGCGACAGCACAGATTGTTTTATCTACCGGCCACCAGAACCAATCTGCCTTTGGTGACACCGGTGGGAAGAGCAATTAGTCTGCTGGACGCGGTCTCCTCGGAGATCGACATCTTTCATATTAGTGAAGGTACGTCCAGGAGACAAATACTCTTGACTTTAGAAAGTATCTTGCCTTCCTAATGTCAAACCATCTCTAATGCGTTCCTGGTACTACGAGTAGTACGATACACTCGTTCCTGGTACGATACACTCGTATGTTGTATTTTTATAATATTTTACCTGTACTCAATAGATACCTTTAACATTTTCCTGTTTGTAATGTCTTTTGAGTTAATAAACTGTTTTGATTTGATTTGATCTTAAGAACTAGAAAAAATGTTACCGCAAACTAATTCCTTAAGATTGAAAGTAGTGAAGGAGATAAATATATATTATAAAAAAAAACTAATCTCCACAATACATGTGAAACAAATTAACAACCGTTTCACAGCAAAAAATAATTGTATTTACCAATTCCTATTAACATTTCTCCACTGACTCCTGTTCCTAGCTATCCCTCTATATTCTTCAGGTCTTTCCAGTTTATACCAATCGCTGATTCTTATGTTTTTGTCTTGGTCGTTGTTCATTGCAGAGTCTGAGTTCCGAGGCGATTGTATTGGTGTTCGTAATCATGTATTCTTTTACTATGCAAGGTGATTAGCCCTGCGATAAACCCTTCTCCATTATCCGGGCTTGGGACCGACAGTAGCTTTAAAAAACAATGTCGTCGTCATAGGCGGAGTGTAGAGTATAAAACGAATGTACTGACATAAAAACGCATCTAATACCAAATGTTAAATTCTCAACATTTTGTTTTTTTAATGTATACAAATACTTTAAAAAAATACTGGATTTTACCCATTACGGGTCAATCATTAAGAATTAATTGTATCTCAATACAGATGAAGACGCAAATTATTTGGAAACTGAATATATTGAGATACAATTAATTCGTCTCTATTGAGATACAATTAATTCTTAATGATTGACCCGTAATGGGTAAAATCCAGTATTTGTCTACAAGTATCTGTATACATTAAAAAAAACAAAATGTTGTATAAAAATCTGGTTCAAGTTAAAAGCATATAAAAATTGGAGAGTTTTCTCCAGGCGTTGTCTAGTAATGTGTGATAATTGGGTTGATGATAGACTTTCACATTACATTAATAAAGATCTTCTGCTTAATGCTTACATATAATCTTAATAGATGGCGCTAGTGTATATTGAACTAAAATATGTAAAACGTTTTTCTTCTCGTTTCTCAACATAGTAGCATATATACATCTTTCAAAAATGATTGTCAGACGTGGTGGTCGTAAGAAGGGTGGAATGGGGAACGTTGTATTACATAAAGCGATCGCTTAACCCAACCAATGACAGGTCATAAGTCCTGTAAACACCTCGACCATAATTTTCATCTTCGTCTCTATTGAGATACAAATGATTGTTAAATTCTCACTTATCTAATAGAATTCCAATTTGAATTTAATAATTGAATGTCTGCAAATGAATTTTTAAATACATATTTTGTTATTTAATCATCTAGTGCGGTGAAGCAATGAGTTTTGATATTTATAAGGCGAAATTAGATCAAGTAATCATACCCACAAAATTATAATACACGCTATGAAAAACTAAAAAAACTCACAAAAAGGAATTGTTAAATGCAGATTAATACGGTAGTTAACCCTTAACGTACCGTGTTCAAAACAAAACGCTCGCTCCCATGTGGTAAGTTCAGTTTACCGCTAACTTTATCTAAATATCAAGCATATGACTAGATGAATCAAAATTTAATTTATGTCATCTTGTAGGGAATTTCATTAGGAATAGATCGATATCTATAACATACATGGATTATTTGAAAAACATATCATTATTAATTTTTTTCTGGAACCATGCGATTTCTGATATGTAATGCGTCACAGCATACGGGCGACTGGACATCGGGTCGGACTTGTCTGCGCGCCGCGGCCGGCGGGGCGAGGATAAAGGCACCTAGGCAAAATGTATGGTACGTTCAAGACAACGAGTACGTATTAATATTTGTCCCTTTTGGTAAAGTGTTAATATTTTCACAGTTCTGATATTATTAAGTTACGTGCTGCGTTTTCATCCAGTCGGTATTATTACGTACCTATTGAAAAGGTCAAAGATATAATTTATAATACGTTCAAAACAGCGAGTAAGTATTTGTCACTTTTGATAAAGTTGTAAATATTAGCAAAACAAATTCTACCTTAACACGAATGAAGGTGAGGGCAGTCTTAGAAAATATTTTTTTTTGGGATGAAGGAAGTAATTTTTTGCTTTTTTTTTATTACGAAATATTGAGAACACTTCAATGGAGGATTACAATTTTTTTTATAATATTAGGGTCCATAGGTTTTAAGAAAATCGACTTTAAATTGGCAGTGGAAACTCAATTGACCACATGGCAACGCGACGGTTAAGAAAACTAAAAAAAAATTGCCGAAATTTTAACGATAACAGGAGAAGGAATAAAATAATAAGTGAAATATTCTTTTCATACGAATTTCTATGGGTAACAAAACAAGCAAACGGTCCGCCATGGTTATAAAACGAGAATAAGAATAGCATTAAGAGGTCGGCTAACTTTTTTGTCAAAGACAAGAATATAAAAAAAGGAGCTTGGTGGGCCAGGAAGTAAACTGAATGATGCATTGACAATTATCTTTTATTAGGAAAAAGCATATTATTTACATGCCGAGAATAATTGAATGTTAATAATAATTTATGTACCAACGTTTATTTTTTTATCGTTTTCAAATCAAATCAAATCAGTTTATTAATTCAATAGACATTACAAACAGAAAAATGTTTAAGGCATCTATTAAGTACAGGTAAAATATTATAAAAATACAACAAAGTACCAGGAACGCATAAGAGATGGTTCGACATTAGGAAGACAAGATACTTTCTAAAGTCAAGAGTATTTGTCCCCTGAACGTACTTTCACTAACATGAAAGACGTCGATCTCCGAGGAGACCGCGTTCAGCAGATTAATTGCTCTTCCCACCGGTGTCACCAGAGGCAGATTGGTTCTGGCGGCCGGTAGGTAAAACAATCTGTGCTGTCGCTGTCGGATATATCTATCGGGGACAAAAATACCAACATCATCCAGTACGGCCGATTTTTTTGTTAGTTTTGTGAAAGTATGAATGAAAAGTTCGTATGGATTTAATATTCGACATCATCTTGTATTGCGTATCAAATTATATATTATATAATAATATTTAAAAAATACAACAATATTAAATTATTAAATGTTTGATGAAAAAATATAATATATATTTAAATTCAGTAATAATAAAAACTCGAGACGGACCACTTATTGGTGGTTGCTAGAGTGATCTTGTTTCGAGGATGGCGATCCAGGACCCGCAAAACAGTGTCTACCCTGTCTAGAGTCAAAACCGAAAAACTGCAAAATAACGAAGTGAAAGAGAAGTATGTTAATACAGTTAATACGAGAATGAGCAAATATGAGATGGATGATTTAAGTGTAGATGAAAAGTGGAACCATCTGAAAGAAAGTTTATATGAAGGAGCAAAAGAAGTATGCGGGACGTGTAAGACAGGAAGGATGAATGGTGACGCTTGGTGGAACGAGGACGTAAAAAACAGCGTTAAAGAAAAAAAGGATGCGTGGAAGAATTTGCTTGCAGTGGAGAGGGGCGATAGTGAAAAATATATGAGAGCGAAAGAAATATATAAGGTTTGTAAGAATAATGTAAAAGTGAGAGTAAAAGAGTGCAAAGAAAAGATGAAAATAGAAGAGGGAGAAAAAATCACCCACCACTTCCAGGAGAATATAAAAATGTTCTGGAAGGAGGTTAAAAAATTTCGGAACTCCTCGGAAAGCGGATGTGTGAAAGCAATTCTGGGAGAAGACGGAAGAATGCTGACAGATGATAAGAGTGTACAATAAAGATGGATGAACTATTCTAAAGAAATATATGGCAGTAACGTAGCAGCTGATATGGATGCCAGAGAAAATGTAAGTGCTGTGAACACAAATGAAGTAAGTAGTACAGAAGTATAAGCATGAATGAGATGAAGAATGCATTGAAAATGATGAAAGGTGGAAAAGCAGTTGGATATGATTGCGTTGCAATAGAGTTTGTCAAGAGTGGTGGCCAGGTGGTTCTTGCATGGCTTTGCGGACTCCTTAACCAATGTTTGGAGGAGGGGTATACTCCGCTGGACTGGAGAAGAGCAGTTATCATGCCTCTTTACAAGGGTAAGGGAGCCCGTGTAGACTGTGGGAGCCACAGGGCCATCAGTCTGCTGAGCTCCGTTGGTAAACTATACGGCAGGATACTGATAGAAAGAGTGAGGAAAGTGACATCTGGAAAGATTTGGGATGTACAAGGAGCCTTTATGAGTGGACGTGGATGCATGGACCAGATTTTCGCACTCCGCAGTCTAACAGAGAAGGTATTGGCCAAGGACCGAAAACTTTTCTGTGCGTTTGTGGATCTGCAGAAAGCGTATGACCGAGTTGATAGGATAAAACTTTGGAAGGTCTTGGCCGAGTATGGAGTGGGCACAAAACTGATACGCGCGGTCGCATCCCTCTATGAGGGAAGCACCGCTTGTGTCAGGGTTAATGGGGCTGTCACATCTTGGTTTGACATCACCAAAGGTGTCAAACAGGGTTGTGTGATGTCCCCGTGGTTGTTCAATCTATAGCCAATTTCATATGTAAGGACCTAATATGTAAGCCATAATAACATTTAAATCCATTGTATTGAATATGAATCTTCTTGAATACCTGTTGTAATACCAATATTTAAATTCAGTAAATTTTATATTATTTTTGTAAAGAATCATGTTTAATACCCCTTATATAAAGGTCGGTTTGCAATAGTGACACCAGTCTGTCGATGCCAGCGAGCCTGGCGAAACCGGTCGCTGTTAAAATAAAGACAAAAGTGGAAGAAGTTAAAAAACATCGTTTTATTTCATTATTATTTAAAAAAAAATGTTAAGGATAAGATTTTTACGCAAATGAAGTAAAACATCCACCAAAAATACGTCTGATGTGAAAATTTAATAAATTTTTCCCTAATAACTTTTAAATGCATTGTATTTTAACATTTTTACAATTTTATTTATTTATTTTAAAGTGAGAAAAGATGTCTGCGGCCCGACACATGTTTGTGAATGGGCTATTTTTAAAAATGTGTTTCAAATGTTAATCCACAACACGAAATGAGGCGAATATAGAAGAAACTTTAAAATTTGTTCGAAAATACAATAATCGTTTCGCGGGGCCGGATTTTGCCCGCGGGCCGTAGTTGGCCCAGCAATGTTCAAAAGTTAGCTTGTTCGCCGAAATAAATTATTTAACGATGAAGTAATGATCGATAACTCGGAATAAAAACCTGTGGATTATTCAGCCATAAACTTTGTTCCGTAAATAATACAAAGTTTATTTATGTGTAAGTAAAACGCGAAGTAAGGAAATGAAAAGAAAATAAACGAGCTTCTTGTGTACATGTTAGATTATTTACAATAACTTATCGGTGGGTAAAAAATAAATATTTGTTTATATTACATACACAAAATGGTGAAAACCTTCCACCATAATGGCAAGATAAAGTAGTAAGATAAAAAAAGTAAACATGAAGTAGAAGAAGAAGATTTTCGACTTTCCGAAGAAACGGTTTGATGTTTAATAAGATAACTAACTAATCATCACGCCGTCTCCCCGGAGGGGTAGGCCGAAAGAATGGAACGCCACACTGTTCTGTTCTGACATACAAATGACTTTCAAAAGAGATCGAATCCCACCAGACCCCATCCAAGAAAGACAGTCGTGGAGATGCCACACAAGAAGAGCCAACCCCAAGTAAATGGGACAAGGCTAGGAAGAAGAAGAATGTGTACTAGAAAATAGCTAGCTCATTATTACGAAGACGGAATCTGGTCGTGTTCAAGCTTGAACCCAAATCTCCTGGATCAGGTGCCAAGCATTCTGTCATCTAGACCAGTGCTCCGCAATCTTTTCTCACCTACGGCACACTTAAGTTCTTCCTGGAATTCCGCAGCACACCAAAAACTAAAATTTCGGACGTTGGTGACCTTTTTTTTTATTTTAGCTCATCAGCGACTTCCGGTCGAAGAAAGTAGAAATCGAATCGGCGGCGATCTTATTTTTGCTCCTTCCGAAAGATCGAACGTCCAATTTTCATGAATTCTAGTGGCCGGAAGCAACTGATGACCTAAAAAAAAGGTCACCAACGTCTTCTGGGCTGATTTATGGAACAGTCGACTCTTTCGCAATTTACGAGTTCCAACTATAACTAAATATTTTTTTCATTATGTATTTGGCCGCGGCACACCTGCATTCAGCTCGCGGCATACCGTATGCGGAGCTCGGCTCTGGACCACCACCCGAAATCATCATCATCATCATCATCATCAGCCGTCTGTCATCCACTGCTGAATGTAGGCCTCTCCCAAAGCCCGCCACCGCCCCCTATCCATTGCTGCTCCCATCCATCCAGGAAATCATCATGGTAAATATATTATAATGTTTATTGAAGGCAAAATCACAACAAATAATATCCGTAAGAAAACACTTTTAATCAGAATTGTATTGAAATAAACAATTCGGAACGTCGTATCGGAGAGTTGGTTCAAATTCATATAAATCAAATTGTCAAGGCGAGGCATCATTACACAACTCCGTGTTACGATACAAAACAATCAATTTAAATTCAATTTGTACGAAGATGAAACTGTTTTGTCATTTCAAACTGATTACAGTAGACAGCATCGAGCGACTCTCGAATATACAGCCCCCGTTATACAAATCTTCAATTTGTAGCACAATACTTTATCCCCTAACTGAATTAGCAGAATTCATCGCATTCCAATTACTAGAAATTATAAATTTGCTTTGTCCAGGCGGCCTCGCGAAATTCATGAAACGAAATGGCATAAAACATATTTCTTATTTCACTTGTTAACATTCACCCCGAAAGCTACAAGTATTTATACACTTTGAATAAATTACATAAAGTAAAATAGTACATTATGTGTTATTACATTATATGCTGAATTAAAAAAACGGTGGATACGTGGAACATAAATAAAATAGACAATATGTGCACCATCTAAAAAGAACATTTTGTGTTAAATTATTTTTATTTTGTTAATTATATTTTATATCATTGTATATTATATTATTTGTTTTAGATTTATTTCGTGGGTGTTGGACGATCGAAGTGTGCGCGGGAGATGCCTATTGGTGGCCCCGCCCATTTTCCGCCTATTTTCGCCCCGCGTCTCCCGCGGGGCGAAAAAACAAGGATGGAGTGCCGCATCAGTAAAAGTGTGATAGTCCATTCTTTCTGCCTACCCTTTCGAGGAGACGGCGTGATGGATAGTTAGTTAGTTAGTTTAAAATAGTACTAAAAATATTCTCTATGTTACGATTAATATTTAAAACGATAAATTAAGGTTGTCATGGAATCAAAAGACAAATGTGACGTCTTCAAAACATTAGAGAATGAACCGACCTTAACCTTTCCCTTGCGGTGCTAAAATAAAAACGCGCGTTCCGGTGTTGGGTAGTCAGTACCCGATCAAAATTTAGCGATTTTAAATCGGAAAAATATAAACATTAATAGATAATTCCCTTAATTAATTATACTTGAAGTCAAACATTATAATAATTGAGATTTATATGCTAAAAACATAAAAAAACATCTGGCAACGCTCACGGAACGGGCATAGCCCCACTATGGTTGCAAGCCCGAGAGCTACTGCCGGGCAGTGACAACATTGAGCTCCTCGCGCTTCCACAGTGAAGTATGCAAGAGTGAGATGCGAATATAGTGTCGCGCACTCAGCGCTACGAATTTTGTTTCCGATGTTAACAAAATACTCGTACCTCCGACGTACCCGATAAATTATGATGATTATGAATATTATTTTTAAAATCTATGCGTAAATATATTATGGAGGAATACCTGAAATCTAAACCTTGTATTTATTATATTTATAGAGATATTGATGGTTATTAGAAGCAACGTGTAGAAGATACCCATCATAGGGAAGGGAGGGTTAAAAATGTGGAAAAGCTGTTTCGCACGACTAGTGATAGTAAACGGTGGAGTGAATATTATAAAAATATTTTAAAACCACATTTATATATTGTTTTAACACAACTTTGTTTGTCTTGACGAACCAACCGGTTTCGCTCTCGACGGAGCTTCGTCAGGTTTACAGAAACTTTCTAATTGATAATAAATAAAAATGTGTTCAAGCGAACATTTAAACAGTTGATAAAGTATATTTAAAAAAATGTATCAGAATATTTTGTATAATTTGTTTAAAAGCAAATACGAATGACAAATTAAGCGCTTCATACGAAAATATATAATATATGAATATACGTAAATTTTACAAAATTGTGATAATAAGGAAATTACACGTAAGTATGCCTGTCACTTGGGCCCTGTACTGACAACAATCAAAACGACATGATCTCAAAAAACGCCTAACGAAGGTCCGACAAGGGACACCCTCAGAACGTCTTTTGTGTGCCGAGTGCGGGCGGCCCTGTTCTGGTAACGATATTATCTTTTGTCACGTGTCCGGGGAAGCGAGGGGTCACGGGGATTGTGTAATCGCTAACAAAAATCAGTCTTGATAACTCTTCAGCGATATGCGAACGAGACCGGACGTTTGACGTAACGAGTTGACGAATAATTTAAATATTATATCACATAATATGGAAAAGTTGTAAATGCATTAAAAAAGGTGATTAATCATCATACTTGGGTATTCGAAACGGTCTGTAAAAGAGGTGCGGGGGTGATTTATCAAATACGATGTTCAAAAATTATATTTACATTACATTTATAAACATTTTATTTGAAAATGTAAGCAAAACAAGTACGTACGAAGAATGCAATAAATGTAAACTAATGATGGATTGTCAAATTCTAAAGTTATGTATTTGAAAAGTAAGGATGTCTTGGACTTGGATCTTCTGGCTTACAAAGGTTCACTTCTAATGGCTATTCCTCTTACGTCTGTAGGAAACATTGTTGAAATGTGATTTGGTAGTTGTTTTATGATGGAAGGATGTATGAATAGTTAAAATAATAGTTAAAAAGATATATACAAGTAGTGTGTATGGAAAAATAAGTCGAGGAAGGCCAAGGAAGATATGGCATGACCAAATTAATCAATTGCTTAAAGGCGGTCATGTTCGCAGAGGAACAATTGACGAGCGTGCATGTCACAATGTGTGAATGTGGAAGAGGCACGATAGTTATGTCAGGACAGAACAGTGTGGCGGTCCATCCTCTCTGCCCACCCCTTCGGAGAAATGACGGGATGGTTAGTTAGTTAACTATTACATACATTTTTCAAAAGTGGAAAGACCATATAAATAACGGTATTTTTCTTCGCTTTTCTAACAATAAATAAGTTAAAGCTATATGTATTTGTATTATTTCACATGCCATATTCCTATAATAAAAGAAGAAATATTTTTTATATACTGGTTTAAAGATAATGTGCGCATGATACGATGTTGAGGAAGCGAGGAAAGTAAGTCAGGAAAGAACACTGTAGCGGTCCATTCTTTCTGTCTACTCATTCGGTGAGACAGTGTGATGGTTGGTTAGTACATCAATTCAGTAAGAGTGAAAAAAATTTATTTTTATGTTTATCGCACATTCTTTAGTGAATTTGCTTAACCGATTCCGTGTGTACTTTTTTAATAACCACAAAAAGGCTCAGTGATTCGAAAGAGGCTAGGGCACCATATGGGGCCTTGGGCGGTAATACCCCGCCCTGACTGCCCGAATCACGGTCCGGGAGTAATGTTTGTTTGGGGACTTTGATCATCCCCTTTTAAACCAATTTCGAAAAAAATAAATCGTACCTTAAGGATCCGAGAATCCGTTTCGAGTCACTGGAAAAGGGAGATTTAAAAATAATATTCCTAGAAAAGCAGTTGTAATGGTACTGTTTATCATTATTTATTGAACCTTAAAAAATCCTAGAAATTCAGTTGTAAACTTACTTCCATCATTAGAAAAACCTTTAAAAAAAATTAATTTAACAACCCAAAAATTTGCATTATACAATTTAACCCCACCCTTAAGTTTTCTGAAATCAATATAAGGACACACTGTCTGGTGATTAGGTTCAGTTTTAGAATGCCCTCGCAAGACGAAACAAATTTGTCACTTTTCATTTAATTTATATAAATTAAATCCAAGTAAAACCACTCGTGTTTCTTCGATGGCCCTATAGCCCATATCGAGCCTTAGCCTCTAGTATTCTTCGCCTCCAACTCCTCCTGTCCTCCGCTTCGACCCTCCAATCTGACACTATTTACATAAACGTGTTTGCTATTATAAATTAATACAATTTTACCGTTTATCTGATCGAATCAATGAATGAATAAAAAAGTGCTATTCAATGTATATATCTGCACCAGAAGATGGATATACTGTCGAAACCGGTCGAAGAAACAAAAAATAGTGGATTTTAACTACATTTTGCATTTTACATTTTAAAGAATTTTATTTTTTTATTTTCGTTACTTAGTATATATCAATGATTTGTTTACTTAGTGAAGGCCTGATAGTTGATGAGATAGGTTAATATTGTATAAAAATAGCAGAAATAAAAAAAATCTTTACGCAATAAGAGGAACTTGAAAGATGGATGATAATTTTATCAGCAAAACAGTTGCGCATGTTTGCGGCCAATCACGTGGGCGCCTACTTACCGCGCCGTCGATAATTCAATTTATCATGTTCCAAAAATAAGCTCCCAAACATGATCGAAATGCTCGGCTCGAGTGCCTACGCGGAGCCCCACCAAGAAAATCTATAAATTATATTTTCCTCTTTTGCTCCAGGCGGATGGGGGGCAGAGCGATTCGAAGGTGGCTAGGTACTCGTAGATTCGGCGTTATCTGGCTAGTAACTTGCCACTTGACTTTTGTTTAATTGAATTGAATTTATATTGTTTTCCCGGTGACAAAAGTTCAATATATCTTCAACATGTGAAAAAAAATGAAATCTAAAGTGGAAAAAACAGTGTTATTAATTAAATTTTTAATTGTATCTCAATAGAGACGAAGAAACAAACTGGAAACTGAATATGGATGATCAAGGTGTTTACAGGACTTATGACCTGTCATTGGTTGGGTTAAGCGCACGCTTTATGCAATTACAACATTCCCCATTCCACCATTGTTGTTATGATCATGCATGATACATTTTTGGAATGCATGCATGATACATTCCAAAAATGTATCATGCATGATCATAACAACAATGGTGGAATGGGGAATGTTGTAATTGCATAAAGCGTGCGCTTAACCCAACCAATGACAGGTCATAAGTCCTGTAAACACCTTGATCATCCATATTCAGTATCCAGTTTGTTTCTTCGTCTCTATTGAGATACAATTAAAAATTTAAATTAACCACCCATAGGTGAAAATCCAGGATTCGTATACAGATATAAGTATACATTTCACAAATATTATTAATTAAAATCATAATTGAAATACAACTTTTTATTTTATTTTAACTACATCATTAAGATGTCTGTGAATAAAAGAATCAGTATATTAAATAATCCATTGTTTTGGCCGAGACACTATGATACCTTAACACTTTAAACCGTTGAATTAAATAACTTTGTTTTTTGTATCACAATTGTATTTTATTTTACGCGACAGCTGTTTCGTCAACCTATGTTGACATCATCAGGTGTTACAATAATATTTCAAATTATATCAAATTATTTGAGATATTATTGCAATACCTGATGATGTCAACATAGGTTGATGAAACAGCTGTCGCGTAAAATAAAATACAATTGTGATACAAAAAACAAAGTGATTTAATTTAACAGTTTAATCAATATATTGTAAAAATCGAACATTCAGATTCGTGTTAATTCTATTTTATCATATTAATTATACTACATGCATTGATAATTAATATGAATGAAAATGTCTGTTTTCTAGAAGTTTTTTTTATACAATATTTTATGTGAATGACATATTTCGCCTGTCTAAGGCATACGGAATACATTTGATAATGCCTTAGATAGGCGAAATATGTCATTTCATAAAATATAATGAAGGCACGCAGGACTTTGAAACACCGCAGAGATGACGCCGCAAAGAGGAAGATGAAGGGGAAAGGAGAGACCAACGGGAGACGGTCACGGCTCCACTATCAGCGCCTTTCCCTGCCCCAGATGCCCCAGTCTGCGGGTCCAACATTGGACTCTTCAGTCACATGCGGATTACAACCGTGAAGGACATTCTTCCTCGGACACGAGAGACAGCCGATGATGATGAATAAAACTTCTAGAAAATATACGTTTTCATTGATATTAATTACATGCAAATTATTACATAGTGGAATTAATGAATCTCAGTGTATTTCTGCATTTCTCTATTACTCATGAAAAATAATATAACCTACATCAAAAATCGCTGATGTCATCATTATTATGTGAAAAATTCCAGCTGAATGCACTTTTGATATTTAAATCGACTGAACAAAGATATTTACGCTATTACTTAGAAAATATCGGTGACGGGGATGAACCGCAGCAATATTCGTATTCTTACAAGATTCCACAGCCACATTCTTATTCATATGTTTCACAAGTATATTAAGATTTTTATAACTGAAATGAATATTTTAAATTTCAAAAATAGAATAACACTTTATATTTTAACAACACTTTATTTTTCTGCAATTATGTTAATAAAGATTTTCTGCTTAATGCTTACACCCAATCTTAATGGATGGCGCTAGTGTAGATTGAACTAAAAAATGTGAAGTGTTCTGCAACATTGTAGCATATTTACATCTTCCAAAAATTTGTCAGACGTGGTGGTCGTAAGTAGGGCGGAATGGGGAATGTTGTTAAACATAAAACGATCGCTTAACCCAACCAATGACAGGTCATAAGTCCTGTAAACGCCTCGACCATCATATTCTGTTCCCAGAAAACAATTTACATCTTCGTTTCTATTGAGATACAATCAATCCTTATAAAAAAATTAAGTGTTGTGAAAATACGAAGTGTTATTCTATGTATTCAAATACGAATCCACAAAAGAAAGCGAAGGCGAATATAGAAGAATATTAATAAAAAAAAAGTATTGACGAACAACAACAACTGTTTGAAATACTAAATGACGTTTATATAGCATTTGGGAAAACAAAAGAGAACCAGATAAATTACATGATATTTTACATACAATAATCATGGCTCATATTTAATTAAGAGCATAGTTCAAATAATACGCAAACAAACTTCTAAGAATTATATAACTACTACAAAGTAAATGTTTTCATGAAAAAAAATACGAAATTCAAATGAGCAAATATAATATTCAGAAATGGAATGCGCAGTTATGTGTTTAAAATTCCAGTTATTATTTTGTTTCCGCGCGGTTTCTCAACGAGGCCGCCAGATGTGGGGCTAAAAGATCCTGCAGCCGGGCGGGGGATCTGGGCCCCCTTCCGGGGGTGAGAGGTTAACAGGTGGGCGGGGGCGGTGTGGGGGCGGTGAGGTGACGCGTGCGACGGCCCCGCTCCCGCCCGCGCGGCCCTTCCGCTCGCCTTCACGGGACAAGATTTCCAGTCAACGAAACACGGAAATAATCTTCGAAACTTTCTTTCGGCCGTCGACCTTTCGACGACATGTGATATCATTACGCTAAACTGACGTTTTGATAATCGAATGATTTTACTGAAATCTGTTGATGGAAGTTCATTATATATATAAAAATTAAATAAAACGAGTTTTAAAAAAAAAAAAAAATTACGAAATGACACGTTTCGCCTTTTTTAGACATTATCAAATGACAGAATATCAGACATTTTATAATGCCTTAAAAAGGCGAAACATTTATTTACAATAAATTATAATAAAATTTCTCGAAAATACGTTTTCGTTCATATTAGTTTTTATTTTGTCAAGCTCGCTGGCATCGACAGATTAGTCAATTTTATCACCAGTCTGTCAATACCAACGAGCATAGCGATCGCTGTCGAAATAAATCCAAAAATGGATGTAGTTCTTCAAAATCAATTTTATTTTATTTTATTTATAATGTAATTAAGAAAATCATAATTTGTATTATGCAGACACAGGGTTATCAGACACCACTAACATAATTTTCTAATTTTCAACGTTGATTCATTCACATTCGTTCTTTACCATTCTTTAAATTCTTTAGTAATTTTGATCGTAACTCTTTCATTCACCCTGCACTCTCTGAGTATATTTGTGTTTTGATATTCAATTACAGGAATATTTACAACACAATTCTGTAAGATATCTCATGATTTTTTTAAATAAATTTGTCGGGGTTAAATAAAAACATATTTCATGAAGAAATATATGACACGAATAAACACAAAAACGCTGACCCAAGACCTAATTATCAAATTTGATGATTCGCGGGCCCTGAATTCTTCAAGTTGGTCACTAGGTCAGGTCATCGGATCAGGTCATCAGATGACGAAACCAAAGCATATAAAAGCAGTACTTCCGAGCACCCAATAGGATCAGTTACTCTTACGACTTCTAACAGACGCGAGTCTACGTTAATCAGTCCACGCCACGAGGGATATCGGACTCCCTCCGACGCCGAGCTACGAAGCTAGAGCAGTCCACTCTAAACGTCAGTCAGCTCTAAACGTCAGCCAGTATCGCGATCTCGAAGAGACACGAGTCTCCACTACGCAGTCTAGGTACGAGAAACCTCCGACGACTCCTCGCTCCAGCCACTCGACGATACCGCCCAGCGAGCCCTCATCCTCTACGACTCACCACCGGACTCCGCCCCGCTGCATCGACCTCCAGCCACGCCCCATCACCGAGTACCTCATACCGTTAACGTAGTGTTACCTGAGACCTGCCATAAACGTCGAAACATCCACGTGTGTTCAACTACAAGCCCCCAAAAATTAAAACACCGCATTTCCACTTTTCAGATTATTTTTCTTAACTTGTTTCGAAAGTTTTAAACGACATAAACAGTTTACACCGTTCTCTCGATGATGAAGGTGTAAAACCTTCGAAAGAAAAATAAACTGAACAGTGAGAAAAACAGTGTTTTAAGATATTTCATTTTTACTGCATTTCTTTTACTTTATTTCTTCTTTTGCCTGTTTCTTACTTCCAAACACAAGACCCGGTACGAAAATATCGTGGTTTACTGCCATGTAAGCTTTTGTTGGTATTTTTTTGTTTGCGAAGACAACATTGATGCACCGTTCAGTCTGTTGCCTGCATAAATTATTTCAATATTCCGCTCCACGAGCTCATTTGTATAAACATACTTCTAAAATATATAAGAAAATTGTTTACTCTAAACAACGATGAACCTTCCCAGCATTTTACCAATACCTAAAAGAACAAGAACAGTCAGAATAGTTGAACATCGTTAAGAATATGTTGGTGAGTTTAATATAGAGAATTTCGTTTCGTGTTCCGAAATTTGTGTGGTTAGGACTTAGGTTGGTAACACCTAATATCGAGAATATTTTAAAAACAAGAGAACCTGATAGGAATGCTTCATTAAATTTTGTTCCGATTCTGAATCTAATTTTGAATTTTCTTTTGATTTTTGTTGTAAGAGAGAAGTGTAGAAAACAAAAAGAGAAAATTTGGTACTGTTAATTTTGAAATTTTAAACGTATGGAAAAAAAAAAGATTTGCATTAAAAGTTATTACTGATTACGATTGTACAGTGTGAACCAAGTTTTTAAGGGAAGAAAATGTTTGCTTCCGTGAATATTTCACGGGTTGCAACTAGTAATGAATAATTTGGCATTGCATAGCTCGATTTTGAAAAGTAGAAAAAAACTTGTTATACTTAATAGTAACACACCACGTTCCAAATTCAAATTTACGAAAACAAATTTCCGCGAGATATTTGCATCAGATTGAAACACGGTCGCATTAATTAAGGACTAACGACGTTTAATTGTTAGAGAATATTCATTTGCGATTTATTATGCATTTAATTCAAATTCGGCATTCAAACCGCGGTGATTAAATTATCGACGGGCACAATAGTATATGAGTCCGCACGAAGCTATTCGGTTGCTGGTTTGGCCCAAAATCAACGGATAATCACTGCTTAATGTAATCATTACCATAGGATAACCAACATAAACTAGGATTAGGAGGTACCAAATAATTTATCTTTTAATAAAAAAAAATTTCGGACAATGTGCCGAGAAACTACGAGTGACCCAAAGAGCCATGGAAAGAGCCATGTTAGAAATAAGCCTAAGAGACAGAGTCAGAAACGATACGGTGAGAGAAAAAACAAAGGTCACTGACATCATCCACCGGGTGGCGACTCTAAAATGGCAATGGGCGGGTCACGTAGCCAGAAGCTCAGATGAAAAATTGACAAGAAGACTGCTGACTTGGAGACCGTGGACGGCGAAGAGAAGTGCAGGGCGACCGCAACTACGGTAGAAGGATGATCTAAACAGACACGTCGGAATAACCTGCATGCAGTCTGCACAGGACAGAATGACATGGAAGCAAATGGAGGAGGCCTTTGTCCAGGAGTGGACGGGAATAGGCTGAGGAAGAAGAAGAATAATAAATAATTCTTTAAAAAGTAATTTTGGAATGTTATTTTTATAAATTAACAAGGTATGTGTGGTAAAACGATGTACGTCAGAATTTCAAATGTTGATGTAAGGAAGTAATGTAGAGCAGAAGAAAGAATTATGAACAAAGTTATGGTTTGGATATATTTAACGCATGGATGAAGAAATAATGGTTAAGAAAGTATACTTTAATAATGTGAATGGAGTACGGAGTCGTGGGAGACCGAGGAAAACTTGGAATGATCAAATTAATCGAATAATAAAGATTGGCCATGTTAGAAGTCGGAAAAATCAACGTGTGTGTATAACTCGCTGTATGAATGTTGAGGAAGATAGAAAGGTTTGTCAGTTGTGTGGGGTCCATTTTTTCTGCTTACCCCTCCGGAGAAACGGCGTGATGGTTTGTTGTTATAATAAGATAAATTTTAAATTTGTAAATTTTATTCTATTTATTTTTCACGTTTCTTTTTAGTATATTTTCCATTATTAATTTTTGATACACTTGATAAGTTTTCTGATTATTTTTCTGATTAGCATAAGATATCGAAAGTAATTTTTAAATAAAATAAATATAATAATAGTGTGTTTGTCCCACATAAAAAGATGAATGGTAAAATTAAGAATAATTAATTTGAATGAAAAAGTTATAATTTAAAAATGTTTCAATTCTACTTATAGGGGAAGGGGGAGATTTTGCACCGAATCGTATAAAAAATTGGGTTTAATGTTACTTGAATAATGATGTAAAACTTCATATTAAATAATTAATACGAATGAAAACGTCTGTTTTCTAGAAGTATTACTATAGTTTATGGGAATGACACTTTTCGCCTTTGATAAGAAAGGCGAAACATGTCATTCCCAAGAACTATAAAAAATCAAACTTCTAGAAAACTGTCATTTTCAATCGTATGAATAAAAATGACATTGGGTAACATTAGAAGAGCTGATAGTTAAAGTACTGGACACATAAATATATGTTAACAGCATTGTAGATAAACTTAAAGCGTTAACACTGTGGAATTCCATAATGACGTTTTTTATGAATTAAAACACTGTTTTTCCAATTTTAGTTTATTTTTCTCGACATACTTGGAAGGTTTTACACGTTCATAATCGGAAGAACGATATAAGAAGTGATTTTCTTTAGATGATGAAGGTGTAAAGCTTTCGAAACATGTCGAGAAAAATAAATTTAAAAGTAGTAAAAAGTATTTTAATTCTTAAAAAAATCGTCATATTGTATCGTGTTGCCGAACGCTGTAGCACATAATATTCGCCATAAATATGAGAACATCTCGCACGGCATGGTAGTCCGAAAATAATAGAAAAAGTTCCCTGTAACAATAAGTAATGTAGGGTAGGTAAAATAGCACGGAAGTTAGTTATAATATCGCGGAAGTTCGACTCTATTGTGGAATCCAGCAAACTATAAACAAACTGAACAAGTATATTGTTCCCGTGTTATTAGTATGGCGGGTGCGTGGATGCTGCGGCATTAATATCAAACTTCGCCACATCTCCCATACACGGGATACGGCCGCACGGCGCGCACCGCCCGAATACATAAAACTTGAATTATTATTCATGAAAAGCGTCACAAGTGCGGCGATAAAATAAGCCGTAAATCAATATTTACGATAATTTAATGGCACATCACAGTGTGCCACAATAAACCGAATCAATTAATTCAGTCAACCTTACTGTAATGTTATGAAATAACATTTTCTATCGACACATCGCCCCTGCTGTGCGCGGATTTACATACATTTTCAGCGGGAATCGCGAGCCTTGAACGGGCTCGAATAACGATAACCGAAAGCAGACCCCGTCGATGGCTAATCCATAGAAATCATTTCTGGGTGCTTTAGAAAATGGTCGGGCAATCAATACGAACATTACAACGGTTCATAAAAACAAAATAACATGTTTCGAAAACCGTGTATTAAAAGAGTTTATTAACTTAATGGGATGGAAACTATGACCCTCACCAAGAGAAATGTAGAGAGATTAAGAGTCACGCAGCGTTCCATGGAAAGACATATGCTCGGCGTCAGTCTCCGAGATAAAATCAGAAATGAGGAGATTAGACGCCGAACAAAAATAACGGATATCATGAAACGACTAGCGAGATTGAAGTGGCAATGGGCGGTTCATGTGGCGACACAGAGTGAGGATAGATTGACCCAGAAAATAATAAGGTGGAGACCATAGGAGAATAGGAGAAACGTCGGCAGGCCGCAAAAAAGGTGGGCCGACGACATGTGTAATGTCAAACCGCAATGAAATGAAGCACCGAAAGCATGAACTTCAAAATATAACTCACTTGGTGCAGTTTTATATTGTCCTGATGAAGCTATGGTACAAGCGAAACTAGTTAGCTTAAAATATGTTACCATTTCATAGGTAAAATCCAAATGCTTCTTCGATAGTATAACTTTATATATTTTATAAAGTGCGTTTCAATCTTTATAAGGGCGATATTGAAAAAATGTTTTAGACATTTTGAAATGTTCCAGAGCATACATGTCAAACCGCAATGAAATGAAGCACCGAAAGCATGAACTTCTAAATATAACTTATATTAAATTAAAATGTTATAAAAAATATGAAGCGTAGTATCTACTAGCAACAAAACAACCGCAAACTTTCATAAACTTTTCAGTTAATAAATTCGAAAAAATCGTCAAGCAGACCAACACCAAAGATGCACCTGCGAAAGTTCTCTTGATAGAAGACGCTTGATTTAATGTTTTGAGTTGGTAGAAGTATAAATCAGAGTACATAAAACATTATGCCATTCGGGAAGCAAACGGGAAATATACGAGTAAAACACATGTAAGTGAAGACATCGCGTTATCTCGTAATGTTATTAGACTTTTTAGATCAACCGGGATCGCTCGCGTCAGTTGAGGAAGCGACTCGGGATATGGGGGAAGAGTTTTCATTTTAAAAGCCTAATTTTCCCTTTGAGGACGGTTAAAAGATCAAAGAAAACGAACTGATGAGGGTTGCTTCCTCACAGATGAAAAATAATCAATTCCGGGTGCTACGCGAAATGTAAATCTCCAAGTTAACCACCGCCGGCAGGGTTGAATAATTTGAGAAACTTTATAAGAAGAAGATTAATCACCTAGAAATAATTATAAAACTTTAAACACTACATTAACCACTTTTAAATATTCCAAGCTTTTTAGGAGGAATCTTTGTAATACTACGAAAGTTAAGTTTTAACTCAAAAGCATCAAAGCGATAGCACGCAATTTAGTTTTCTTCGAAGCCTTAAACGATATAAACTAACTTTATCTATTTATATCGTTTTTCTGACTATGAAGAAAAAGTAAAAAGTACATGTCGAAATAAACTCAAAAGATGAAAATACTGTTTTACAATGTATAAAACTTACAATGTTCTGCGTTTAAACAATTCTATCAATGAGGATTTAAAAAAACAAAGGCTTGTACCAATTTAACACTGGTAAATGTCAACAAATGATTAATCAATTAAAATATGACTAAACTGGCATTGATAACATAACACCAGAGAAACTTTGACGGTCGTTTCTATCAAGAGACGAAAATACCGATTGAGTACAAATTAATCTAAGCGGAAAAATGCATAGAGGACATATTAGAAATTAGGTCGAAATAAATCATATAAGCAATGAAATTCTGTGTGTAAAATAAGGCTCGTAATTTTATACTACTTCATCGCGGATTAATATGTTTTGATCCTTAATCGCATAATTCAACATACGAGTATGCAATCATAAACATCATAATAAATATTGGACAGTTAATTAACGTATGATAAATACAATACACCTGTATGTTATAAAAAATCTTTTATATTACGTATACGAATTTTTTTAAAGATATAAAACCATGTTTGTTCTATATTCGCCATACATTGTGTTGTAATTGCTTTATTTTTCTTTTTCTTTTTTTATACCCTTTGTTTATACAACACCATTAAAAAAATTAAAATTACATAGACACGATTCGGACAACCAGTCCTTCTTCAGTGATACATATTATAAAGATACATATTTAAAATATTAAAAAAATTGTTCACATGATCTGACAGATGTTTTAGAGATTTATTTTGGAACGTGTATGCTTTTGTGATAACAAAGATTATGATTCAATTTAAAGTTTAAAATAATAATTTAAAGTTCTTATTGGGGTTCAGGTAATTAATTACAACAAATGACATATTTCTTATAACAAAAGCATAAACGTTCCAAAATAAATTTTCATAACGTCTGTCAGATAATGTAAACAATTTTATAATATTTTAAATATGTATTTTTATAATATGTATCACTGAAGAAGGACCGGTTGTCCGAAACATGTCACTGTGGAATTGAAAATCGTCACTGTGGAATTCCAGTGTTAACGCCTTCAATTAATCTAAAATTAATATGTAGGTATTAAGTTTTACGACACTTAATTTTTAGTTTCGGCACCTCGTTCCCATCTTCTGCTGTCAAATTAATCACATAAGCAATGAAATATCTACCAGAAGATGGCAGCAAGCTGTCGAAACAGGTCGAGTCCGAAAATCAGGTGGAATAAAACTAAATACATAAAAAAAAAGTAATATTTTAAGTATATTTTTTTGTTTTCATTATTTACAATGAACTTTTTCCAAGGAATTCAATTAACAACATTAATATTATACCCGGGATTAAATTTTAAATAACTTTGAAAACCTAAAGGATCAACCCTTAGAGAAGCTGAGTGATGCTCAGAATTAGAGGAAAGTAAGATAGAATTATAAAGAGAAAAAAAATCCAAATCTGTTTGATGTTTAAAAATTGAAACGGATATGTTTTGGGAGCAGATCGCGGGGTTTCTTTGGTCGGAAACCAAACACGATTAGGGCTGGTTTGGCCGAAATGTCCCTTTTCATGTGCCGTTTGCCTTTTTCATATCGGACACCACCCGGCGAGAGGAAGAAAGGGTGGGAGGAGGACGATTCACGTGATGCTGCATTAAACCACGTGTGTCCTGGTTGACCTGTGACCCCGGAAAAATAAATACACACACACACACACTCAGCACAGATTACGCGATAAAATACAACGGTTTATAAAAAAAAAACATTATTTTTTAAATCATTACGAATTGCGATAAATCACTTTATACATATATTTGTAGCCTTATGAGAATAAATGTTAGAGATATTGTATTTGTAGTTATTGAAAACATTTTGCCAATTATTAAACGCGGGAAAGTGATATCGTGATAATATGATAAGTGAAAGTGATAATATGATCGGAAAAACGACGTGCGTGCATATCACAATGCATGAATGTTGAGGAATCGAGAGAAGTATTTCAGGAAAGAAAAGTGGAACTGTCCATTATTTTTGCCTAGACCTTCGAAGAGAGGGCGTTATGGTTAATTAGAATACATAGTTACTCAAATAGAATAAATGACTAAGTAAAATATTCAACGATGATTCGTTAAAGGTTTTTTTTTAATTAACGCTTTAGCAATATATGAATTAAATAAAGTTTTTTTGACAAAGTTAATTAATTACCACTACGAAATTTCAAATTATAAAATAATTATTATTAAAACGCTGTTTGCTTCACGTTTGAGTCTTATTATTTACACATGTCTCGAATATAAAATACTACTCACTCCAATATAATTATATGAACTACTCCAATATAATTATTATTCTTGATAATTAAAGTAAACGTAAAGACCTTCGAAAAATGTAAATAAATATATTTAAATGGAAAGTAATTATTTTGTCTGTCCTTTCATATTTTAGGAGTATTTCCACGAGGACTAGTCCCGTAAAGCAGATTATTCTTCGCTAGTTTTAATCCAAGGGATTGGTTAGCAACAAAGTGTAATTTTTTTGCCGGTTCTTGGGGTGCCCCTTGGGCCTTTAAAGTGGTTGTTTCCAGTTGCTTGAGGCTAATTATGTAGTGCAATATAGAGGAGTAGTGTAGTG
The DNA here is from genome assembly GCA_022606425.2 of Lepidostoma basale. Taxonomy (NCBI): domain Eukaryota; kingdom Metazoa; phylum Arthropoda; class Insecta; order Trichoptera; family Lepidostomatidae; genus Lepidostoma; species Lepidostoma basale. Next base: position 967,879 of record JAHDVF020000047.1, on the reverse strand, counting down.
CAAGTAATGAGTTTCAGATATTTGGGAGTAGAGATCTGCAGCCAAAATGACATTTATACCGAAGTACGAGAACAAGTCAGTAAAGCCTCTGCCGTGCCAGGATGCCTGAAGAATCTGGTCTAGAAGAACAAGTACATGCGTATCGACAGCAAGATCAGAATTTATAAAACATGCGTGCGACCTATCATGACGTACGCTGTAGAGACGCGGGCTGACACTGTGCGAACCAAAGGACTACTAAAAACATCGGAGATGAAGGTCCTAAGATCAATTACTGGAAAAACTCTCCGAGATCGTGTCCGCAACGTAGACATAAGAAAAACTTGCGAAATAGAGGATATCGTTCAGTGGAGTCGATCCAGAAGAAGATACTGGAGGGACCATGTAGCCCAAATGGATGGTGACAGACTTGCATATCCAGCCGCTTATGAAATCCCCTCCGGACACCGCCCACCTGGAAGACCGTCTAAGAGATGGAGGGACAGCTGGATCTCTCTGTGTCACAGATCGTCAGATCTATTAAAAGAAGAAGAATAAGAATATAGAGGAGTCCGGTGGTGTCCATTCTTTGGACTTGACCGTACCGGTCCGTTATTCGCTGTCTACTTCATCTTACGATATTCTCACACTCACACATCTCTCTTATTCTGGTTTACTCGTGCGTTCTCATAGAGTTTTGACCGCTATCATCATCAGCGTCTTCAACTCGAAAGTAATTAATTAAGTAATTAATATTAAATATTACATACGTGGAAAGTAATTGAAATCATTACTGATAGTATGTACGAGCAAGGCTCAATACATGTATGTACAGGAAATATATTTAAAAAATAAACATGCACAACCAGTGTATAATCATTTAAGGATGTAGAATGCACGACTTGAATCGACGCATTGGTATGTCCGATTGTACGTACGGACATGACGTATTCAGTAAACGTCTACTTACAGCAAATCAAGAGAGATAAGAATTTACAGAAACAAGTATCTGTTCTTCTACAGTGCTTTGATCTTTTGAATTATCGTGTTTATTACTTGAGCGAGTGAAAGATATTAACTGGAAATTTGTTAAAGCGTACATAGGGCATACTTTATTCAGACAGTTACATGTTAGGAAATATGTTCACAGGTGCAGAAGTAATACAGAATAAGGAACTAACAAGTAAGATGATTGATGCTACTATCAGGTTCAATCAAGATAAACATTGTGTTATCAACGAAATAAACCTAATAATAATAAATTATTTTTCAGCACAAACTTTTGGTATATGGTAAAGTAAACTTAACAGCGAATTTCACGATTTTTTAATGGGAATTTACTAACTTAAGCATTTTAAGGATACTATTTACGACCAACGGAAAAATAACAACATACTTGATGAGATCAAAGTAACATAACGAGTGTTGAGCCCGCTATTATTCAGCAGGAATTGCGTTGGGCTGACCTTGTAAAAATAATCCATAAGAATAGACTTCCCAAAGTAATTACTATACTCTCAGCTGACCCTAGGAAAACGTTCACAAAGCGGTCAGATGAAACGTTTTCAAGATTCCCTAGAAATATATTGACAGAGAACGCAGGGAACTGCAGAGGACGAATATAGATGGAGAACAGCAGTACATAAAGGCATTCAAGACTTAGAAGTATAGTGTTGACGACGCCGCAGAAAGGAGGAGAAGAAATAAGAGACAATCAGAAGACGATGGCGGTTCCAACGCCAAAGTCTACACCCGGATTTAAATGCTTCAGAATTCGTGGGTCCAAGATTGGACTCTATAACCATGTGAGGACTCACATCCATTAAGGACCTTGGATACGAGGGACAGTCGATGAAGTTCATCAACTAGAGAACCATAAAAACTTTCCTAATTCTTTTAAAAAATAAGATCACACGATTGTATTATAATAAATAGTGTTATTATATAAACACATTTATAATATTCTGATTTTCAGATCTGTAATTTTTATACGCCAATAATTATTAATAGACAGCGCCTAATGGACATGTTCTAGCTGATCTGGCTATGTTGGGCGAATCGGACTGCTGGGAGTAAAAGCCGCCGGATCGAAGAGCTCGGAGGAAAATCATCTAGGAGGCTGCAATCGACGTCTTTCATATCAGTGAAAGCACGTTCAGAAGACAAATACTCTTGACTTTAGAGAGTATCTTGTATTCCTAAAGTCGAACTATCTCTCATGCGTTCCTGGTATTATATATTTTATTTTTACCTGTTCTCAATAGATGCCTTAAATTAAAATTGTTGTTTGTAATGTCTTTTGAGAAAAAAAAAACTGATTTGATTTGATTTGAAAACTCTTCAAGAGTTGTATGGCAATAGGAAGTAAGTAAGTAAATAATTATGATGTGTATTACTTTTAATGCATATACGGTAGTAAATCTAAATGAATAAAAGGCTTTGAATGTATTAACTTCAAATATAAATAAACCAAATTTTGGTTAAACACCGACCGTTTTCGCTTGAAGCGGAGTTTCATTAGGGTAACAAAACATTTTGTTTTGTTTGGTTACACAAATGAAGTTTCGCTTGTACCGAAACCGGTTGGTCTTTAAAAATGAAGTGAAATTTTCATATGAAGCACTCATTTTGTCAGCTTTCATTTCGAAAATAAAATTTATTAAAATACACAAAATATTTTAGAAGTTAAATTAAAATAATTCAGACAAACAAAAAGGATTTCTAATCTTAATAGATGACGCTTGTGTAGAGTGAACTTAAAAATGTAAAGATAGGCGTGGAAACCTACCATATATACAAGTTCCAAAAATTTGTCAGACGTGGTAGCCATAATGCGGAATGGGGAATGTTGTTAAACATAAAGCGATCGCTCAAACCAACCAATGACAGGTCATTTTTATTATTATGATGATTTGTATTTTAAGTGCGCCGTTTTGTAAAATCAATTACTCCAAGGGCGCACTAGGAAATGACTGACCGAACAGTGCAGTCTTCAGATGTTTCTTAAATTTAACGTCACTATCCTCATACTTAATACTAACATGGAGGCTATTCCACGCCAATGGACCCGCAACGCTGAAAGCACGATCATAGAAACATGCTTTATTGGCTCTGACTGGAATCGCTATGTTGTTTGTCATAAGTCCTGTAAGCGCCTCGGCTACCACCTTCTGTTCCCAGAAAACAATTTACATGTTCGTCTCTATTGAGATACAATTAATCCTTATAAAATGAAAAGGATTTCCTTTCATTTTTTTCTAAACTTGAGCGAATATCCACAATAAGCAAATACTTGGGATTATATAAAATAGGGATAAAATTTGAAAATTGTTGAAACAATTATTTCATGTGTAGTCACTGAATTCACCCCTGTTCAGCTTTCGCTAACAGTTTTAATAAAATCCTATATGGAGCGACTTATCATGCTCTCATCGTGCAATCTACGTTTTCGCAGTGTGTTGATGTTTATGGATTAATGATCGCACTTCCTGTCATCGCGTGGATGCGGTGCAGCAGTGACGCCTCCCTCCCCCCCCTCGCCCCCTGCTGCCACCGGGACATATCACACAGCTCTCATTTGATGGCAATGACCCGTGCAGGCCGCCGCCGCAATCGCTGGCCGCTATACTGCGCCATTATGAAATCTCAATTATTTCCCGAGTCTAGTGGTCTGCGAGCTGCACTCAAATGGACGGCCGAAGAAAATGAGAGGAAAGCACACAGCAACAAAAAAAAAGAATACACAAAAAATCTCTTAAAATCGCAAAAGGTAAAAAAAGTCCATATGAGGGTATTATTTGCAAATCCGGCAAACTCCACCAACAATCAAAAGTGAGATATGAATTGGGTCTTATTCATAATACATTTGCACACAATTTTTATTAATTTTCAGTTTCAAATTCGGCTTCATTCTGAAGAATTTTGCTATTAAAATATAGGGTTTGTTGCAAACATGACAACCTCCAAAATGAAATTCATTATTTTACTTTAATTATCAACATAATGATGATTATTTCATGGCTGATTACTTTTAAAATACTAACTGATTGAGATGAAAAAAATAAATATCGTAAAAAGCGCATTTTATTGGCGTATCAGTTTTTTGCGATTTACTCAAAACATCTAATGATGGATAATCAAATGATTTTACTGAAATCTCTTGATGGAAGTTCATTTTAAATAATAATTAAATAAAAAGAATGTTTTTTAACTACTTCCACTTTTGTCTTTATTTAGACAGCGACCGGTTTCGCCAGGCTCGCTGGCATCGACAGACTGGACCAGTCTGTCGATGCCAGCGAGCCTGGCGAAACCGGTCGCTGTCTAAATAAAGACAAAAGTGGAAGTAGTTAAAAAACATCGTTTTATTTAATTATTATCTAATGATGGAGTTTACCGGGTTTGCAAATAATACCCTCATACGAGTATATGGTAGTACTAGACAACGCCTGTAGAAAACTTTCCAATTTGTAGAATGTGTGATAATTGGGTTGATAGCCTTTCACATTACATTAATAAAGATTTTCTGCTTAATGCTTACATCTAATCTCAATTGATGGCGCTAGTGTAGATTGAACTAAAATATGTGAAATGTTTCTCAATATGGTAGCATACGAGTATATATAACTTTAAAAAAAAATTGTCAGACGTGGTGTTCGTAAGAAGGGAGGAATGGGGAATGTTGTATTACATAAAGCGATCGCTTAACCCAACCAATGACAGGTCATAAGTCATGTAAACGCCTCGACCTCCATATTCTGTTTTCAAATAATTTATATCTTCGTCTCTATTGAGATAAAATTATTTTTTAAAGATTACAAGGCATTTTTTCTTAATCCTTTATTCACTAAACGAAATCCATTTCTGGACAGCCATTACGCGAATTGCATCTAGTAACCAGACTGTCGTAACAGTGGACATAGTAAGCCTGGACTTAACTCTTTAACCGCCAATTGTCAAAATCCATTATAAAATTGTTTTTAACTAACAATACGAATTTTGGGTAAGTTAAGTATGATATCGTGTTGCCCTCTCTTTATATGGGGTGGGGTCTAGAGTCGGGTCTAGACCGCCAAATGCAATAACTTCGCAATGAGAAATGACTATTTCAATTATCCGAGTACAACAATATGCATCATTTATAAATGTAGACAATACATATGCACTAAAACGGGAAGAATAAACTTATTATAACTTCATTCAAAGTTGAGGCGTTAACACGGTGGAATTGCATTGTTAATTTGGAAAGAGAATTTGTAACACTGTTAATATGCAATTATTTTTTTTTAAACAAAAATGTTTCACTTGTTTCAGAGGTAATCTCCATTTCAGGTGTAAAAATAACAAAATCTTTTTAGTTCTAAAGTTATATTTACACCAGAGGAAAAGGGTCACCTCCGAAACATGTTATGATATATTATTAAAATTTAATTATACAAAAAAATAAAATATAGGGAAGGGTTTAAAAATAACTAAACATTTTTAGTTCTTAAGTTATAAGTTATATTTACACCTGAGGAAGAAGGTCACCCCCGAAACATGTTATGAAATTTTTATTATAAAAATATGGATAAGGTCCCGCAGAAAATAAGAAAATTGAGACTATTTGAAAAGGCCTTCATCCACCAGGAGAGAGATATCTAGAGAGAAGAAAATAATTACTGTTAAAATTTATAACACTGTTATAATATCACAATTTATTTTTATTAACTTCATTCACGGTGATAACTCAATTAAGGCTCATCTAAAACAAAAAAACATTTTTTTAGCTTCTGTATATCGGTGGTTATAGCACGAACTACGGAAATTAATATTTTTTATAAATAACAAAAAAGCAGACTTAAAAAAAAAAATTGAATGTTTTTACCTGATTTTGGTCCAAAAAAATAGTAAAAATCAAAATTTTGATTTGGATGTAGTTTGCACTGTGTAGAATATGTGGTAAAAATTTCATGAAGATCGGTTTGGCCGCCGACCGAAAAGATACAGTTTTGAGAAAAACGCGTTTTAAGTTTTTTTAACGAAAAAGTTTTACCCACAGTCCACCATATAAAATACCTTCAGCTCAAAAAACCTAATCCTCTCTGTCCATATTTTGTGAAAGAAATTTCCCCGTTACAATCTATGCAATTTAAATATTTCGATAGCATTGAGAAAACTAGGAAAAAATTTATAATGCTGTAACCAGCCGTTTGATCAATGTGTAGGTACATGGAAAGTCGTATCTTTTGATTTTTTAAAAAATTTTGAGCAACGTAAAGGCTGTGAAATATGTGAAGGTTGTGAAAAATGTGAAATATATGTGAAGGTTGTGAAATATGTAGTTAGACTGCTCCGATCACTCTCAACTTTTAACACAATACTCTTAGATATATATACTTTCGAAAAATGAAAAAAAAAACATTTTTTTTAAAGTAATAAACCAGTATGATCCCTTAAGTACGAGTATTAAAAGCATGAAATGAATTTCAAATTGCACACGTGTTTCCGATGAAGTATTATAAAAACAAAATACGTAACGCTTTTGTTTCGAAGTCTGATACAAATTGACCCGCGATACGTGAATCGGTTTAAATTGCAGGGTGTTTAAGTGAGGATACCGGCAATTCATTGTGCGGGCAACCGGAGCACGGACGGGTTGCAGTTCATTAGTCCGCGGGCAGATAAACTGCTCTGTCTGTTAAACTGGAGCGGCGGTGCACTGCACGGCGTGCAATCCAACCACCAAGCACCCTGATTGATATCGCCCCGGGCTTGTATTACGCGTCAATCATAATAACTGACGACTATTTATTACTCCGCGAGTTGAAACACAGAATACGATAACTACGAAACAACCAACAATACCGTCTGGAACAAACCATAACATGTGCATAAAAATAAAAAAATGACTCAATAACCGAACTCCGTAAAGTACCTAGGACTAACAATGGACAAACAACTAAAATGGACAAAACACATAGACAACCTAACAATCAAGTAAGCATCACTATACTCCTTTTTCTTCAAAATACAAAATTACTTGTACATGGCAAGAAAATAAAATGTTATGATGTACGAAGCGTATGTTAAAAGCCGACTGACATACTCGTATACGATTCCCTTCTGGGGGACAGGAAACCAAAAGGACATCTCTAGACTTCAAAGACAATAAAATGAAATAATAAAATTAGCTTATAACATCAACTATCTTACCCCAACCATACAAGTATACAGACAAACAAAACAAATGGACATATCAGACCTGACCAAATTCGAGACCTTGAAAATTGTACACAGAATGACCATGGAAGAGACAACAGACAGCAGCTATTGACAGCAGAATTGAAACTGATTTAAAATTAAAAACCTACCATCACGCCATTTCCCGGAGGGTTGGGCAGAAATAATAAACCACCACACTGTTATTTCCTGGCAAGCTTCTTTAACAATCATACATGCACGCACGTCGATTTTTCCGACTCCTCAACTGGCCCACATTTAATATTTGATTAATTTGATTGTGCCAGGTTTTCCAAGGCCGCCTACGGCTTCTTTTTCCATTCTCACTGCTTTTATACAACTTTATAACTATTCTTTTCTCAGCCATTCGTTCCACCTCCTTTTTTAATTTTTACTTATGATTAGAGTAACTAAACGCACGATTATCGCAAACCGAAACTATCAATCGCCTGTTTATCAGCTTCAATCTAAAACCTCATCATTTGGCATCAATGACATGTCGCAAATGAAAAAAAGTTTTTAATATGTAAAATATTATCGCACGCACGGTCACATCAATTTGCATAAGCATTATCAATTTTACTGAAGATTGGTAAATATTCTTCATGAACAAAAATACTCTATATAGTAAATAACACTGTAGGTGTTTGTTTCATGAACGAGTAACTAGTTGCAACCCATGAAATATTCACGGAAGTAAAGATTTTCTACCCTTCAAAAACTTGGTTCACTGTACAATCGTAACCAGTAAAAAGGTTAAACTTTAATGTAAATCTTTTTTTTAATACACGTTAAAAATTTCATGAATAATAATACCGAATTGTTCTTCTTTTGTTTTACATCCAATACAATACAATAATAATCAGAAGATATATCCAATACAATAATAATCAGAAGATAATTAAAAATAATCTAGAAACGTTCACGGGCATGCGCATCGTGTGCATTCGAATTTTTCAGAGACAATCAAAGTATTCCTCTCTCGCTCTCTTGTATTCAAAATATTCTCGTACTCTTTCTTAATGACATCTGGAATTTTTGCGTATATATATTATGATATCGTGTAAGAAATATTAAGGATCCTGTAAGAAAAGTACTAGCAGTAATTTAAGTAGTTGAGGTGTTACTGTGTTAGTGCTACAAACACCAAAATATCTAGATTGCTATGAAGTAAGCTGCAAACCGATGCATCATCGTAATTAATAGCGTGCCAAGGTTTCCCTTGAAATATTACGTGTCTAATATCTTAGACTAAATTACACACGTCTCAGACAGAGTAGTGTTGATGGTAAAACGATTATAAAGAGCTCCCCGCCTTAGAAACGCTGGAAACTCATTAGTGATCCATAACACGAAGCAACTTATGTAATGATAAGTTTCGAACGGTTACAGCTCTCAAGAAGAAATTTCAGTTCTACTGAATGGGTGAGACAAAATGAAATGGGCTAGTTTCATACGGGCAACAGCTTTGAAATTAGAGTTTCCCATTTTTGTGTATCGACTGAAATACGAGTATCTCTAACCATATGAAAATAATATAAAAAAAATATTTTAACATTCTCTGATTATATTGAGGCATTTTCCTCAAATTTATCTTAAAATTATTGATGTTGTTGATTGAAATTTCTTGGTAGAAGTTCATTGTAAATAATGAAAATATATATGTATTTTAAAGAATTTTTCTATGTTTATTTTTAGTGTAAAATCTACTTATTAATAAGTAGATTTTACACTAAAAATAAACATAGAAAAATTCTTAAAATTTTTTATTTTTATTTTCATTATTCAAATTTATCTGAAAAAATCATGAGTTAGCAAGAAAATGAATTTTGTGAAGATCTTCCAGTGTACTCGTATTCTTTTTATACAAAAAAAAATATTGATGAAAAAATATTTATGAAGCGATTGCAGGGCAAATAAAAGTTTTATGGATGAAGTAATGAAAGGAAATAATTAATGAAGAAATAATGGTAAAGAAGGTGTATGTTAATTATGTAAACGGAACCGGAAATAGAAGAAAACCGAGGAAAACGTGGCACAATCAATCCGAGTAATGAAAAAAAATATACATAATATTTTAAAAAATCTTTTCGGCGAATGATAATAGAAATAGATCAAAAGATGGCAGCGAGCCGCCGAAACCGGTCGAAGACACACACATTAGTGGATTTGAACTAAATATAAATTTAATAAATAAAAAAAAAAGATTTTTTTTTTCATTTTTAAAACCACCATAAAATGTCAAATAATTAAATTATTTTTTCAAATCGGCCACGCGAGGAGTCGAAGAAGGTTAGAAGTGCGTGCATGATACGATGTATGAATGTTGGGGAAGCGATAGAATTTTGTAAGAAAATAAAAGTGATGGACCATTCTTTCTGCTATCCATTCGAGAAGACGGCGTACCTAATGGTTAGTTAGTTAGTTGGTTTATATGGGCAACTCTTGCATAATAAAAGCACTTCTTGACGGATAGCGGGTGCTGGAGGGAAGGGCGGTAGAACAGGCCGCGCAAAGGGATGGGAGAAGGAACTCATTATAATGCCGTATTCGTTAACCCGAGCACATACATTAGGGCAGGCGGGTCGTTTGTCCCGGCAGTTGTCAGGTGTGGCGACTATGAGAAACGAGACTTTGAAACTTTACGGGCGAAAGGGAATGCCTTAATTGTGATAACCTAAAAACTGGGGATAATCCCCGGGCAAAGGGTTATTGTTGCCTCGCGTTGCTTACTTGAACTTACTTTTGCCCTGAAACGTTTCCCAATATAACTTTTTTAATATGGCAAGGAATTTTCCAACGCGTTAATATTTCCGTAATAGTTATGCTAATTTTTATATTACACGAAGCATTTCGTAGGACGTTGGAATTAAATAATGAATTTTTATTATTTACTTTGTTTTTAGAATATTTCAGAACAGCACATAAAATTAACATTTTACTAAGTAATTAATTCTAATGCTATAATGATTTAATAAATAAGAAGGAAAATGTGTTTTTTTCGCTACATTTGAAAATGCTTTAGTAAGGTGAAACATGTCATTCCCGTAAAACATAATAAAACTTCTAGTTCGTATTATATGGTTATTATATTCTAACTAAAATTAGTGATGCAAATGTTATACATGATATTCTAATATTCTTCTTCTTCTTTAGTCTATTCGAGTCCACTCCTGGACAAAAGCCTCCCCCATTAGCTTCCACGCCGCTCTGTTATGTGCAGACTGCATACAGGTTATTCCGACATGTCTGTTCAGATCATGCTTCCATCGTAGTTGCGGTCGCTCTTGCATTTCTCTTTGCCGTCCACGGTCTCCAAGTCAGCAGTCTTCTTGTTCATTTTTCACCCGGGCTTCTGGCTATGTGACCTGCACATTGCTACTTTAAAGTCGCTACCTGGTGGATGGCGTCAGTGACCCTTATATTTATCACACCGTATCGTTTCTGACTCTGTCTCTAAGGCTCATTTATATGGGTTCCTGACATCTGGTCACTAGGGTCATTCGTATATTATAAAAAAATAAGAAAACTCATTATAAATGATAAATAAATATTAAAACGAAAGTATTTGGTGATATACTACGAGTAAATAGTATAATAGTGCCGAGATGACGAGTGACCCAAGGAAAATGGAAAGAGCCATGTTAGGAATAAGCCAAAGATACGGAGTCAGAAACGATACGTTGAGAGAAAAAACCAAGGTCACTGACATCATCCATCGGGTGGCGACTCTAAAATGGCAATGGGCAGGTCACGTAGCCAGAAGCTCAGATCAAAAATGAACAAGAAGACTGCTGACTTGGAGACCGTGGATGTCAAAGAGAAGTGCAGGGCGACCGCAATTACGGTGGAAGGATGATCTGAACAGACACGTCGGAATAACCTGGGTGCAGTCTGCACAAGACAGAGTGACATGGAAGCGATTGGAGGAAGCCTTTGTTCAGGAGTGGACGGGAATAGGCTGAGGAAGAAGAAAAAGAAATAATGTAAGTAAAATATATGTTTATAAGTAAAATGGACAAATAAGTCAAGTATTTCGAGCATAGCTGTGAAAACTGTCAGCAAACCACGTATTTATGCTTTAGAAATTACGTAACTATGTACACGCAACTCTTTACGAGTATTCTGACAAGATAGGCTGCGGCGCGCATAGACTGTGTGCCGAGAATAGGGAAAAAGCCGTGGGTGTATCGGCAAAAAAGCGACCGCGAAGTATATATAAAACGAGCTTTAGTATTACGAAATACGATAGAGTACATAAAGTTCGTTTTAATAAAGAAATATTTGGCCGGAGCGAGATAAAAATAAATTTATTGCCAAGATGAAAACATTTGGAAGACGATTCTTGGGAGAGAGGAAAAAGGTACGCATTGTAATAAACATTGCGCCTAGCTCGTATGGAACACTGCGGATAACACTTTTTATCTCTTAACAATAAAACTTCCAAACAGCTGACGCGTTTATATCACATATAGAGACTACTAAAATTTGATGAAAAATTCGAAACGAATTGCGAAGAAATCTGGATATGAATCGCGCTATGAAAAATTCAGCGTTTCCGCAGAGAACACAATTTGAATAAGAGATTTAAATAATACCGGGTATTAAGGACGGTATAAATTATACAGAATAATAGTCTGAAGGGAGTAGCAGTCGCCATTGTACAGCTGCCCTAGAAGCAAAACGATTAACGCGACCGAAGTGGGTGAAATTTGAATGAACAAGACGACAATAATAATACCCTGTAGTCCCGGGAGAGACGCCGTGGGGGCGTGGAGTTCTCAGCCATACGAATGAAATGAATAAGTAAGTACTACACCTATTGGTAAGGTGTACGTGTAAATACATGAAATATCAATAAGTAAGACTTAATTGTTTTGAGTGAAAATCCATGGCGACATAAAGTCTAATGTCTGAATACTGTCGTGTTATTCCTGTGACTACTTAAATCGATATTTGAGTAACACATATTAGCTTTACGTAAAAATGTGTATTAAAGCGCATCGTCATATGTATGCATATGAACAGATACGACATTAAGATTTTATTATTGACTGTTAAATTATAAAACTCTGTTCGTGTATCACAATTCGTATTTTATTTTTATTTTTCGCGACAGCTGTTTCATCAAACTATGTTCACATCATTATTGTAACACCTGATGATGTCAACATAGTTTGACAAAACAGCTCTCGCAAAATAGAAAAAAAAAATTTGATACATAAACAGAGATTTCAAATAAAATGAAATCAGTTTATTTACTAAAAAGACATTACCACGGCATCTATTGAGTACAGGTATAATATTATATACTCGTACATACAACATAATACCAGGAACGCATTAGAGAAGGTGAGACATAAGGAAGACCAGATACTTTCTAAAGTCGAGAGTATTTGTCTTCTGAACGTACCTTCATTAATTTGAAAGACGTCGATCTCCGAGGAAACCGCGTTCAGCAGACTAATTGCTCTTCACATCTGTGTCACCAGAGGCAGTTAATTAGTTTTATAATTTAACAGTTAATATGTTTCAGTATCATAGTGTTTCGGCCAAAACAATGGACTATTTAAAATAATAATTAGGCTAATTTGTATAGCGCCGTTCTCGTGAATAACTCACCTCAAGGGCGATTACAAATAAATGTAGTAAACCTTTATTACTAGGAGAATTTTTTTAAACTCGATATGAATCTAAAAATACAAAGATATTTTAGCTCGTTCATCGTTTAAACTATATTACCTTCAAAACATGTCGATATAAATAATCCACAACCATATTAATTTTAAAGTGAAAAAAAAAAAACTTTTACTCATAAAAAAAAAGATTTTATTTCTACGGTGTTGACATCTTATCATATTTAAAAATTTATTTATATCTTCTTCATCATTATCTATTAGGTGTTCAGTGTTGGACATATGTCTCCCTTCTCGAATTCCACAACTCTATATCCCTCGCCACATTGTGACAATGATCCTCTGCCACGCTTTTGATGTCATCAGACCACCATGCTTGTGGTATAATATTATTGTAACACCTGATGATGTCAACATAGGTTGACGAAACAGCTGTCGCGAAAAATAAAAATACAATTGTGATACATAAAAAAAGTTTTTTAATTTAACAGTTAATAATTATTACTTTTATTCCATTCGAAACATAGCGAGATAAATTAATTTTTTTACGAATTGGAAGTCCATAACGACGATTATTTTATATGAATTAATACAGATGTCATAATTTGAAACATCCATTTTTATTTTACATATCGATAAAAATAACCCAGTACAAAGATAGCAAATGTAAAATACGAATGCCAAGTATGCAATTCTAGTAGATCGTTGTGATTTGGAATAAAAATCTTCAAATCTCCCGTATTAGATGGAAAAAGGGGGAAAAGTTCGAAATTGAGGAGCGGAATAAAATATAGATACGCGTAAACCGATCATTCTTGAGCCGTGAGAGGTTACCCCACGCGAACCGGGTTATAAGAAAAAGGAGATGTATCTACGGCAGAATGTGTGCACCCTGCAGTATTGAGTACTGTGATATGGACTTGAGAACATAAAACAGTTTACCGAAATCATCCCGTGCAAAGCCCATACACAGATTCGATAATATTATAACTAATTAACTTACTAACCATCACGCCGTCTCATCGAAGGAATAAGCAGAAAGACTGTCACACTATTCTCTTCAGACATACTTTTCTCGTATTTTCAACATATATACATCGTGTCATTCAAGCAAGTCGATTTCTCCGGCTTCTTAGTTGTTCAGATCCTGGAGATGACAGCAAACTGCTGAAACCGGTCGAATCCATAAACATAACTGGATTTTTTAGTCCATTGTTTTGGCCTAAACACTATTATACTTCAACATTATTAATGTTAAAATTTAAAACACTGTTATAATATCACAATTTCTTTTTATTCACTGAGAGTGTCACGACAGCTGTTTCGCCAACCGATGTTGGCATGCATGATGCCAGCCAATAATGCCATTGATGATGCCAACATCGGTAGGCGAAACAGCTGTAGCGACACTCTCAGAGAATAAAAAGAAATTGTGATATTATAACAGTGTTTTAAATATTAACAGTAATCAATTAATTTTCAATATTTTTTATATATTTTCATTATTTACAATGAACGTCTACCATGAATTTTCAAACAACAACATTCATATTTTTTTCCGACTCGTCACGTGGTAGACATTTAATATTTGATTGATTTGAATGAAGTACCTACTAAAATTTTAATTGAAGACAGTAATTGCAGAATCAATGACAAATATCTTTCGCGTTTACGGCAAATGGAGTCGCAATAGTTCATTTTTAAAAATGGTTTAAAATCACAACCACCTTCACCTCCATACCTTTACCCTACCCAGCCCTCACCTCGCGGCACGCGCCTCTCGCAAATCACGATTCTTTAGTCTAAACGATGCAATAATTTTTCGAGGCGGCAATTGTTCCCTTTTCCGATTGCCCATCCTTTTATATAAACCAAACTCAGGAACTGCAATAAAATAGATTGTAAAATTAAACAGTTAATAATGCCGAAGTATCGTATCACGCATAGTGCTTCCGCCAAAACAATTGATTATCAAAAAATACTAAAATTCCCAATAATAAAATTTCTCATTTGAATACTCAGTTTCAGTTCAGTTTCAGTTTATTTATTCACTCAAAAGACATTACAAACATAAAAACAGTTTAAGGCATATATTTGAGAAAGGGTAAAGAATCAGGAACGCATGAGAGATGGTTCAACTTTAGGAAGACAAGATACTGCATTTTACTCCTAGATAACTAACTAACTTACTATCACGCCGTCTCCCCGGAGAGGTAGCAGAGAGGATGGACCGCCATACTGCTTTGTCTCTGCTCTACATTCATATATCGTAACATGCACGCTCGTCAATTTTTCCGACTTCGAATATGGCCGCTCTTTAGTACTCGTATTTAATTAATTTGGTCATGCCATGCATCGACTGATATTAATGGGTAAAGTGAAGGGGCGTCGGATAATTGGTAGAAGGCAGCTGTCCTGGCTGCGGAACATCAAAGAGCGGACAGGAATTACAAGAGTTCAGAACCTGTTCCAAGTAGCGCAGGACAGAGATGCCCTTGCTGCAGTGATCGCCAACGTTGGGGGGACCTGACACGGCACCGAGAGAAGAAGAATGCTAACCTCGGTCTTCCACGGCTCCTCTTTCCACTCACACTGCTTGTATACAACCTTTTAACATTCTTCTTTCGTTCATTTGTTCCATATGTTCATATGAGGGGTTAAAAATGTCATAAATACCTTATAAATAAGTAATAATAACTCGTACAAAGATTACATTAATTAAAATAATAAAATAGAAATTGAATATCAAACATGTTTCGGACTAACCAGCCCTTCATTAGTGATATTATATAGATATTAAAAATATTATAAAGTTGTTTACAACTATGGTCAGTTTTGACAAATAAATCATTATAACATCTGTCAAAACTGTGCGCGGGAGATGCCTATTGGTAGCGATAATGTTCGCAACCCATCAAACCGCGTCTCCCGCGGGGGCGAAAAGAGAAGGATGGAGTGCCGCATCGGTTAAAGTGTGGCAGTCCATTCGTTCTGCCTACCCCTTCGGAGAGACGCCGTGATGGTTAGTTAGTTAGTTAGTTAATAATAACTCGGAAATTCTTTCCACATGTCTGAGCCATATCAGAGATCCTTTTTTTATTTTACTTATGATGACGCAATCATCTGCCTTACATTTCTTTCTTATTTCTTCGTTCGGTATTCTATCATGTATCCGAGATAATAAAAGTAGAAACGAATTCAAACCATAAAGGTTATTTTGCGCCAACCTGCATATTTAAAATAATATTGTTGTAAAAGCGAAGATATCGTACCGTCAATTTGTGAAATTACCCCAATTTATTCGTCGCTGAAACAAATTAACGTCTCCGTGCGGCGATGACCCGCGGGGGTTCGAGTGGAGGAATTAAATTCGGAAGACATAGAATAATGTATTCGGTATTCTATGATAAATAACAACAAGATGATGAAGACCGTGTACCAATTAAAATACAAGCTTCAAAATTACTTCATGATTTGATGTAATGCCAACAATCACAACCGGAGATGAAAGTAACGGAGAGTCGGGCCAAAAACCATACGGATATCTCAGAAAGGGAGATTTCTCATTGATAACTATTCTCGCTTGATTCTCGCTAACTACCTCACCATTACGCCGTATCCCCGGAAGGGTAAGCAGAGAGGATTGACCGTCATCCTGACATGAGCTTCCTCTACATTCATACATCGTAACATGCACGCTCGTCGATTCTTCCGACTTTCCGAATGTGGCCGCCTTTTAGTTATATGATTAATTTTGTCCCGTCAATGTTTACATGGTCTTCCACGGCTTCTCTTTCTCATCACACTTGTTTTTAACAACATTTTAACCACCCCTATTTCGCCGTTCGGTATTCTATTGATTTTCGCTACATTTGATAATGTCTTAGTTAGCAGAAATATGTCATTCATATAAACTGTTAAATTAAATAACTTTATTTTATGTATCACTATTGTATTTTATTTTACGCGACAGCTGTTTCGTCAACCTATGTTGACATCATCAGGTGTTACAATAATATATTATTGTAACACCTGATGATATCAACATAGGTTGAAGAAACAGCTGCCGCGTAAAATAAAATACAATTGTGATACGTAAAACAAAGTTATTTAATTTAACAGTTTAAAATGTTAAGGTATCATAGTGTTTCGGCCAAAACAATGGTCATTCATATAAAATATAATAAAAACATCTACAAAACAGGCTTTTAATTCGTATTAATTATGTTATTTAAAGTTTTACATCATTGTTCAAGAAACAATAAATTATATAAAATAATCCGCTCATTCTCTTCTTTAATACAGATATAACTAAAGTTATCATTTGAATTTAATACGCTAATTGGTTGGCCAAACAAGTAATAAATCGCGTGGAAATTAATAAAAAACAGAATGTTGGCCTATTTTAAATAACATATTTTAGATCTTTCATAAAAAAAAATTCTGCTCCAACAGTGTGGTACTCGTAAATATAATATACGCATGAATTTATTTTCAAAAGCGGCATTAAGTATCGAGAACCTCGAGCACTCGGTGGTTCCGTTATAAGGAAATATCTCGATAGCACAAAGTGTGAGAACGATATTTCCTAAGCCAAAGAGGCTTGGCACAAAGAGTGTAGGGTAGAAGAGAGTGGACACCTGAAGTGAAGTGCATCGAGCGTGGGGAAGGACTTTCAAAGGAGCTGTAGAGATTTCCACATGAATCGGTCGCCTCTCCTTACCGAAATAAAGGACCACTGGAGAGACTTTGGGATACGCTATACCTTTAAGTACCTCTTGGGGAGATCGGGGCTACTTATTAAAAAAAATTTCTCACAATAATCTAAAAAATAAAATGATAGTGTAATAAAAGGCACATAGAAGAAAAACACATTATTTCTAATAATTTCATCGTATATAATTACTGATAAAATTCATAATACTATTATAATATCACAATTTTTATTATTCACGAGTGTCGCGACAACTGTTTCGCCAACCGATGTTGGCATCATCAGGTGTTAAAAACAACTGTAATTTCTTGTAAATCATCTCTACCTACCCCTCCGGGGAAACGGCATGATGGTAAGTTAGTTAGTCATGATTAACGTTAATTTTAATATGATAATTTGTATTAATGTGTTATGCTGTTTTTATTTTGTTATTTTATTTTATATTATTTGTTATAGCTTTATATTGAAGACGTCGGACGATCGAAATGTGCGCGGGAGATGCCTATTGGTGGCGATGAGGTTCGCAACCCATCACACCGCGTCTCCCGCGGGGGCGAAAAGAGAAGGATGGAGTGCCGCATCGGTTAAAGTGTGGCAGTCCATTCTTTCTGCCTACCCTTTCGGGGAGACGACGTGATGGTTAGTTAGTTAGTAAGTTTGTTAATTTGGTAAGGAGATTATTTTGATAAAGCTAAAAAAAACACATATCCTTTCCTGATATACTCCTGCGGTGGTGTGACCCAAATAAGGAGATGACTGAAGGAAACCTCATCGGCGGTGAGGGCAGCGAAAAGCAAAGGTTTGGTGACGCTTTGTTTTAGCCACGCAGTTCCATAGGATCACGACCCTCAGTAATGAGGAAACGAATAAAGAAGAAGAAAGCTACAATTGTTATTAATAAAATACACTGTTATTCTTATTTCCTCCATACATCCCCAGTCTCCTCTATTGTAAGACGTGATGTAAGGTACATCCAGATACGCACGAACATTTAAAATTACGCGAAATTTTCAAGGTTTTGAGTAAAGCGACGGTGTAATGCCATCATCAAAGGGTCGTGGAATATTCAAAGGAGATGAAATTCATTAAATTGCAATGAAACTAATATTCACAAGAAACTTTATATAATAATATACATCCTCCAATGATATTAATACCTTACTAATGAATTTAACAAAGGAACAAAATTATTATTACTTTCAAAATACTCAGCGGGAAGTGAAATACGAATATACAGGGTTAATGGTTATTAAATATATTCTTCGTAGGAGGTTGAAGGGGAGGATATTTCCGATGAATTATTTCATGTAAGGCATTATGCATAAGTGAACCCTTTTATAGATGAAATGAATTAAAGTTTTTTTTTAATTTACTGAGGTCAGGTGTTTCATAAATTAATTAAAAAATAACTGTTGGTTAAATTTAAAAAAAAAATAGTAAACACAACAGGCCTTTATTATCAACACAAAAACTAGAACTGTCTCAACACATTAGGTAATACAAGACGGAAATATCAAACATTTTAATTATTTTTATTTACAAATTCTAAAAGAAAGGCGATTTAATAGGTAGAAAATCGTCTAATTTTAATTACTTATTGATAGTTTAGGACACATTTAATTACGTAATTCAATGTTTTGATAATTTATATAATTAGACGATTCTCGTGACATGTGATATGTAGCTAATCTATCACCATTTTACTGTCATGTGAATTCTTCACCAGACCAAAGACAGTGTAACAATCACACTGCCATCGCCTGAAATCAAAACCGGGACCTTCAATGTGACAGTCAAAGCACTAACCACTCGGCAACGAAGGAATTAAAGTAGAATTAAAATATATTTGGAAGGAGTTCTCCTTCCAAATAAAGAATATAATTATAGTGTTAACGCTTTAACCTGCAATAAAGTGGAAAAAAAAAACTATCGGTATATTTTTCTTAGTGATCTTATTCCAAATGTAGTAAAATATTTTTACATTTAAATCATTCCTTTAATTTTGCAATAACTTGACGACGTTCTCATAGAGAGCCAATTAATACGACAGTAAGGACATGAAGTGACGTAGGTACCCGTAACTCAATCAGGATTACAACGCCTTTCGACTTGGGCAAGATGCGACGGCGCCTCATTATCGGCGTCCAATAAGTATTCAGTCAACGAAGTCCTCGAAGGCCGACGGCCTCCGCCGGGAACGTCCCGTCACCACAAAGTCCTCACCAATTATCCGGCTGCGATGCGGCCTGCGGGAGGGGAAATGGCTTTATGCTAATGTGGCAAGTTTTAATGGAAGCCGGCGGCTGCGGCGGGACCACTCCAATCGATGGACAATCGGCGAATAATAATTGGAATCTTAGTTTTTTCGAAGAACAGGATCACATCTCCCCCATCCCTTCGAGGAAAAAAGGGACGGCGAGAAAATAAACAAGAAATTATAAATATGAAAAATTTTCCAGATAACGATTTAATCTTATTAATTGCACTTTAAATTTAATATTAATTTTTCTTTGTAAATACTTCATAAAATGAAAACAAAAACAAAAAATGTATACAAAATTTCTTTATTACTATATATTTAGTGTGCTTCCACTTGCGTTTATCGTCGACAGGTTTCAGCTTGCTGCCATCTTCTGGTGGTGAACCACAAGTGGAAGCACACTAAAATAAAAAAGCCACGCCGAAGGTCTCGTGAATTCTACAACAAAACAAAAGGCAGAGTGATTGTCAAATTGTCTATGGTTTGGTGTAGAATTCACGTGGCAATAAAATGGCGATAGATTAGCTACCTATCAAATGTCACGAGAATCAATATGATAGGGTATAATACCTTTACATCGATTTGGCCCGCACTGTAATAATAATACATAATATAATATATATTGTCTGAATAAATTCATATGAAAGTTTATTTAGAAACATTTTAGTTTAGTTTCTTGAACAATGATGCAAAAGTCCATATTAAATAATTAATACGAATGATAGCGTCTGTTTTTTTAGAAATTTTATTATATTTGATAACTCATGATAATGCGTTAGAAAGGGGAAAAAATATTCACGTAAACAATAATAAAACATTCTAATTAATTATTTAAGAATAATCTTTGATGTGGTTTTTGCATTTGCAACAAAAACAGGCGTTATCTTGGCAATTTCTTCCTGGATATTGGTCTTCAAATCTTTTAGGGTCCCTGGATGGTTCACATAAACACGGGGTCACGGGATGGATGTTTTGAGGGAGCACTTCCCAGAGCACCTCATCACAATTAGGGGCATTTGGTGTGGCCGGCCCGCTCTCCCAATTTGTCCTCTTGTGAATTTTTTCTAGTTTTTTTTTTGAAATCCTGTGTTTATATGAACCGTCCAGGAACACTCAAAGATTTGAAGACCAACATCCAGGAAGAATTTGCCGATATAACGCGTGATATGTTGGCAAGAGTCATACCAAACGCCGGAAATCGGTTTACTCAGTGTATGGAGAATAGGGGAAGTCAGCTACCTGATTTGATTTTTAAAAACTAAGTAAAACAAAACTTTAAGTATGTGCCCACATTATAAAAAAAAACAAAAAAAGTTCGGATTCATACAATGGGTTTTATTAAGTTTTGAAAAAAGGAAGTTATGCTGCCGCACCCTTTTTTGTACTTGGACTTGGACATGGATCTTCTGGCTTACAGAGGTTCAGCTCATGTGGCTATTCCTCTTACGTCTGATGGGAATATTGTTGGAAGGTGATTTCAAGAGATGTAAGTTTATGCGGCGGCATGATTTGTGTGGCCCGGAGTGTTCCTCTGAAGGAGGATCGATTTTAGGCGCTTGTGGCGGCTGGAGGTGTTTGGGTTGTAATTTGAGAGGTCTAAAATAATACCATCAATCTAATGCAATTATTTCATGATTTGACCGGGTGGTCACCATAAGCTGATTACAGAGTTTGCTTTTTAATATTAGGTCCTTACATATGAAATTGGCGTTTTGCCGTACTGGCAACTTTGATCTCAAATATCTTCTCTTTGGTTAGGAATTCCAAATTCAAATTTGTACAGCTATTTACTCAAGTATTTGTGTTTCCAAAATTATAATTAATTTGTTTTTCCCTCAATTGTTTTTTTTCTTGGCGTCACTCAGTTTACAAAATGGAAAACTTGAAATATCGCGTTATTTACGAGTACGAGTTCCACCGTGGCACCAGTGGTGCAGAAACGGCTCGAAGGATTAATGATGTGTATGACGACGGTACCGCAAAAGAAAACACTTCTGGAAATTTCGACCTGCGGAACAAGCCCCGTGGATAGCCGGAGACCAAAGTTGATAATGAAGAATTGAAGGCTATTGTGAAAGCGGATCCATCGCAAACCACGTCCGAGTTAGCTGCAGGCTAGTGATAAAACTGTTTTAATCCACTTGAAGCAAATTGGGAAGGTGAAAAAGCTTGAAAGGTGGGTACCTCACGAATTGAGTGAAGCAATTCAACAAACGCGCGTTGACTGCTGCGTTGCATTACTCAACCGGCACAATAATGAAGGGATTTTGAATCGAATCATTACCTGTGATGAAAAGTGGATCCTGTATGATAATCGGAAGCGCTCATCGCAATGGCTGAACCCTGCCGAACCAGCCAAACCATGCCCCAAGCGAAAATTGACTCCAAAAAAGTTACTTGTGAGCGTTTGGTGGATTAGTGCTGGTGTCGTTCACTACAGCTTTCTTAAATCTGGCCAGACGATTACGGCAAATGTCTATTGTCAGCAACTGCAAACCATGATGGAAAAGCTAGCTGCTAAACAACCGAAGCTGGTTAATCGCTCTAGGCCACTGCTGCTTCATGATAACGCTAGACCACGCACTGCACAACAGACGGCAACCAAATTAGAAGAGCTTCAATTGGAATGTCTAAGACATCCACCGTACTCTCCGGACCTTGCCCCAACAGATTACTATTTTTTTCGAAATTTGGATAACTTCTTGCAAGGGAAAAAATTCAACTCCGATGGGGCAGTCCAAACCGACTTCAAAGATTTTATTGATTCCCGTCCGAATGTTTTTTTAGTAAAGGGATCGATGAACTACCTATGAGATGGCAAAAGTGCATAGATAGCAATGGTACATACTTTGATTAAATAAATATATTATATTTAAAAAAAATCAACTTTATGTTCCTCCCATACAAAACGCCAATTTCATATGTAAGGACCTAATATATATCGATTGATAATATAATTTGAGTAAAATAGTACAGATATTTTAAAACCGTTCCATTTAGGCATTCGCAAGATTTTAAACAAGCCTAAATCAGCTTCTATTTGAGTACTACACTGATACACTCGTTCCTGGCAACACTGCGTCATTAGCCGAGAAGTGTGGGTACTTTACGCAGAGAAGAGGGCATTGGAGAATAAAATAATTGGGAGCGAGCCATAATAGGATCATATTTTCTTAAAGGGTAGTGCACGTAAATGTACTTAAGGGATTAATCAGGGCGTATCGAAGTACAGAATTCAAGAGAGTTATTTTAAAGGTAACAAAGCTACAATTTGAGGTTTCAAAACGATACAGATATATCCATATATAAACAAGGGAACATTAGTTTGTTAAAATATTTAAAGTGGTAATCATTATAGCAAGGGACACAATCATTTAAGAAAGAAAAATAAATAAAATTCCAATTAGCGGAAGAACTTTTAGAAAAAGAAGGCAGAATTGAAAAATATTTTCACTTTTCTTATGGCGTTTTTAGACAGTATTTCCCAAATCTGTTTCTGACCCTCCTTATGAAACAAGCCGAGATAATCAAGGGCCACATTTTTTTTGGCATACTTATCTCGATTCATCAACATTCATACATGGTATTATGCTCGCACGTCGATTTTTCCAACATATATTTAAAAAAACTCTATGTTCCATGTTCCAAACCATCTTAATTATCCTTTCATTATTTTGTTCATAATACTTTCATTCGCACCGTATTCACCTCTAAAAGTTTCATTCGACACACTATTATACACAGATTTTCCACATATTCGTCTAAGAGATCTCATTTGTACTGCATAAATTTTACTTTTATCCTACTATTTAGTTATATTAAAAAAATATGATCAAGGATTAAAATCAATGACATTAGTATTTATTTTTACAATCTTCAATGTGAGCAGAAAATAGCTCATTATTATGAAGAAGGAATCTGGTCGTGTCCAGGCTTGAACCCATGTCCCCTGGATCAGGAGCCAATAGTTCTATCCCCTAGACAACCACCTGTTTGCCAGTTCCATGCTTCAATTTTGCATGTAATAAAACAATAAATCAACATAGAATAAAGGCGTGAGAATTTAATTACAGCTAACAATGTTACATTCGAATTTTCTCTTTGGTTACTGTACAAAAGATTCAGTCAACCTGAAAATTGCTAGTTGGAGAAAATTGCATTCATTAAAATGCAGGAGATACTAACTGGATGCTTCTCTCGGCGCGCAAAACGGGAAATGCAATGGGGCTAAAATACGGGATTGTATCTGAATTCGTGTCAAGAGAGAGAGAGAGAGAGCAGGGAAATAACCAAGTCCCGAGATAACTGATTTCAGGAGCGAAGAGGATAATAATTATTTTCATGAAGAGAAATTTCATCAAGAGATCTTATAAAGTTACGCAATTAGAAAACCTTTGTTATTGATGTTGCTATGAAATATTTAAAGGTAATGGAAAAACTGAGCAATTTTTTTTTCTTCTTCTTCCTCTTAGTTTAGAAAGAAAAGTGTGGTTGTCCATTCTTTCCGCCTACCCCTTCGGGGAGACGGCGTGATGGTTAGTTAAGTTTTTTGTTTGTTTATGAAATAACAATGAAAAATTATGATAAAAAATACTTTGAACAAGGCATACTTTCAAGTTGATATACTCTAATATACAAGGTTTAGACATTGACATGTTTCATATACCGCATGAATTGGAATCTCGCTAGCATATCCCTTTTGTCTGATATAAAAGCGACGGTATTTTTATTAGAACAATGCATTTGCAGCAGACGTTTCTTGAAAGGTTTGTAGAATAAGAAAAAAAACTACTTGAGCGTTAACGTGGATACAAAGGGTAGTTACGGGGCCTCATATTTCAGCTTATTTTCCTGTCACTCCCATCCCGCGAAGTAAACTCAGTTTCTCGTTTTTTGAAAGAAAGCTCCAGACTTCAGACATCTCAGATAAAAGGAACATGTTTAAATATCGTGAACTCGACGTATAAAGGCTTGGAATACTTTCATGAAAATTTTGTGAAAAAAATAATCACTAGTTCTAAAAGTATATATATTTTTTTTTATACAACAGGTCTTTTGAACGCAATAAATGAATAAAGTTTATTTATAGCCATTATATTGATTCTCATGACATGTGATAGGTAGCTAATACATAGCCATTTAATTGTCACGTGAATACAACACGAGACCGAAGACAGTGTGATGACCACACTGCCATCGCCTGGTATCGAACCCGGGACCTCGGTATGGGAGTCAGAGTTCGAACCATTCGGCCACGAAGGAAATTTTAATAAAAATAAATTAACTAAGCACCACGTCGTCTCTCCGAAGAGATAAGAAGTAAATAATGGATCGTTACACCGTTCTTACCTGACACATATCTCTCACTTTCCCAACATTCAAACATCGTGTCATGAACGCACGTTGATTTCTTAGATTTCTCACGTGGCCTACAAAAATAACAAAAGGGTTAGTAAGATGGTTTGAATAAGTAAAATGAATGGACGATGGAAGAAAAGTTTAAAGAGCTGTGGATGTATAAGCAGGGAATCATGGCATTACCAAATTAATCGATGTTAAAATGCAACCAACATTCAATATTTGATTTATCTAATATTGAATGTCGGTCACGTGAGGAGTCGGGAGAAATCGACGTGAATGTTGAGGAAACGAGGAAGTATGTCAGTGGAGATACGATGAAACCTTCGGAGATACGTTGTGATTTTTAGATAGGTTAGTAAACCTTATTTTTTTAGATGAGTTTTATTATTTCTTTATTTCAGTTTTTCTTTTTTATATACTTTGTATATACAACACTTATATTAAAAAAATTACATAGACATGTTTCGGACAACCAGTCCTTCTTCAGTGACACATATTATAAAGATACATTTTAAAAATATTATAAAATTGTTTACATGATCTAATGTTATCGTGTGAACAATTTTATAATATTTTTAAAATGTATCTTTATAATATATATCACTGGAGAAGGACTGGTTGTCCGAAACATGTCTATGTACATTGATTTTAAATGTTTGTAAAGTATATAAAAAATAAAAAGTGATCATCATAACAACACAAAGTATGGCGTATATAGAGATATGGAAAAAATCTCGACATTATAAATAGAAATTTATTATTTCTATTTATAATGTCGAGATTTTTTCCAAAATGTTTATGCGTATTTTAATTTTTTCTTTAATGTGTCGTTCATCGGTGCCAACCATGACTCCAAAAAGATATTTTTTTTTACAAAAATCAATGGCGGTCACAGGCTACCGTCATGGCTATGTATAAAGTCTAATAATCTAAACTACTAATAGACTTAAACGACAAGGAAAAAAAAAACATTTTATTACTAAACGAGCTCTATCTGAAAAGATTTACCCTTTTCCTTCATCAAAGAATCCTTAGAGCCCGCGTGCTGACGGACCCCGGATTCAAATGTGAAGACATCCGGGGTGCCGCCCGGGGGCGGGATGTTTACCCTGTCGCCGAGGGCGGGGGCGGCGGCGGGGGCGGTCACGTTATTTATTTTCAATCTCCCCCGCCCTCGCGCCGCCGGGGACAAACAAGAATCACGGCCGCGAGCCCCGGCCGATAGAGATCGCCCCCTGTTCTCGCACTTATGAATGATAATGCCTTTTTCATATCCGAATAATAAAAACGTGAAAAACAGTTTTGACGTAACACAAACGAAAATATTATTCAATCCGTAGAAGCTTCGTTGTAATAAAAAAAGATAAAATTGTTATGAAGATGAGATATGTCACAAAACAACGACATTTGCGTTTGACGCATGAACATCATTCCCCTCTATAACAACGTTGGTGGGTAGCTTCTTAAAACACAAAATTAAAAGGCCAAAAAAAAATGATGACATAAATTACAAATCAATCGAATTCTTAATTGTCTGAGTCATGAGTCGGAACAACGACGAGTCTGTGTATGTGGATATGAGCGTTTTTCTATCGATCTTCTCAGACATATAAAACAATAGGTTATTTATATAAACAATTAGCTAAGAATTTTGATTGTTTTTATTCGCCAAATAATTTTAAGTGAACATAAACATTTTCAATTTTATGTGAACATAAACATTTTCAATCAACCCAAATCACATCGCCATCATTGATTGGTAATTTCATTCAGGTCTGTATTCATCTGTATTTAACGCAATTGCAATTATAATTTTAATAACGTATTACCGTTAAATGAAACATGTTTGAATAGGTTTTATGTACATAATTACACTTTCATAGTATTTTTCATTACCCTTTTCCGATCCCTGAATTGTTTTTGGGCTCATACGTGGGCCCGCTTTGAAAAACTTTGATGTTGGTTGTCAGAAGGAGCACTCGTGGGTGGTATTAGATTTTGGCTTCCCAATTTCTCATCTACCGCCTAAAATATAATATAAATATATATCCATGGCGGGACCAAGATCCGGAGACATGATTGAATACTCGGTTCAAAATTAAATTGAGGCCGACAGCGACATGGATCAAAATATCGTTTCCGGAAAATCTTCCATAAAAGCGCGCCTTTATTCGCAAGAAAAATTCCTAATCTCCGACACAAGAAAAATAATAATATTTAAAACAGACATTTGATCAAGGAATACAAACTTGTTATGTCGTAGAAAAACAAAACGTTGTTATCGTGATAAATTTTGAATATTTTTATGTGATTTTATGCTTATTTTTTTTTATTGTGACAAGTTTTTTATTGCGGCACCCCAGACAACTATATCCGCAGAAGCAAAGATGACAGTACACAATGGATTTCTAGTGCCAACCCTCTTGTATTGAAGTGAGCTTGGAGCTGGCAAAAGAAGGATGAAAGCAGGATAAACGCTGTAGAAATGAGATCACTAAGAAGAATGTGCGCTAAATATCACTAAGAAGACAGATGTTATAAAGATTTGTAAACATATTTGTAAACAATTTTATAATATTTTAAATGTGTATCTTAACAATATCACTGAGGAACGACCGGTTGTCCGAAACATGTCTGATATTTAATTTTTTTTTAAATTTCAAGTTAGTGATGTATTTACAAAGTATATAAAAAAGAAAAAGACAAATCTATAAAACGTTATTTATTACATAATTTTTTTTATGGAATACCACGAAGAAATTTAAGTACAACGAAAATATGGTAGAAAATAGAAAATATTGTCATTTTGAAGGGACTCAATTTTTATTTTGATTTCACGGTTGTAAGAGAAAAAAGTTCTTGTAAATAGGTTGGGATTTACGAAAGCGTCACATCGTTCCCTACATGACAAAATGATCCCTTTGTAACACATTTCTTCGTCATATCACAGGAAAGAGTCCGTGAATGGTAAAATTAATACCCGGTAAATAATGGAGAAGGGAATGGAATTTAAAGAGGGACATTTCACGATTGTCTTCCATTTGTTACTCCTCGGGGCCGACCATCCCCGCATGAATAAATCAGTGGAGGGCAGGAACTATGACGAATGAAAATAGTAGGACGTGCCTCGTATTCTACGTCTCAATCTTAAAATGAAATTATAAAAAAACAAGCATTCAAAAAAATATTGTGTCTCGTTATAATTTACTACATACTATATTTTAAATATATTTTATATTATTCTTATGATATATGAAGTAAAATGATGCAGCACTCCGTATTGAATGTTGAATATTATAATTTAATAAGAATTTTAAAGGGAAATGATTTTGTAACTGTTAATTCAAAAACTTTGTTTTATAACACAAATTGTATTTATTTTACTTTACGACAGCTGTTTCATCAACCAATGTTGACATCATCATTTGATGTATATTTTTATAACACCTGATGATGTCAACATTGGTTGATGAAACAGGTGTCGTAAAGTAAAATAAATACAATTTGTGATATAAAACAAAGTTTTTGAATTAACAGTTATAAAATGTTAAAACATCATAGTGTTTCGGCCAAAACAATGGACTATTTAAATGATTTTGTTCAATTGTTCACAATAATTATTAAGGGTCGAGATAAAAACCCCAAAAATATAAAGGCGTTTCTTGAAAATACTTTGATATGCGAAATATTAAATGCAAGGAATAAATCTACTTGCATAATAAAATAAACGTATAAATTTAAAATATAATATTAATACACTTTTATTTTGTTTTTACACCACGATATCATTTATTTGTTATTTTTTAACAACCAACCGGTTTCCTTTGTAACTCTGATGAAGCTCCGGCGAGAGCGAAACCGGTTGGTTTGCTAAAAAAAGGGGGTGTTAAAACAAATTAAGTGTATAAATATTATATTTAATAATGCCACACCACAAATTAAGCGCTTCATACGAAAGTATATTAAATTTAATTTAAAAAAATCATTTTTCTTCTACATAAATTTTTATATGTAGAATGATGGTGTTATGAACAAAATAATAAAAGGATCATTAAGATGGTTTGGACATATGGAAAGAATGAATGAAGAAATAATGGTAAAATAATTATATGTTAACGATGTAAATGGAACCAGAAATAGAGGAAGACCGAAGAAAACGTGGCACGATCAAATAAATCAAATATTGAATGTCGGCCATGTGAGGAGTCAAAGAAACCGACGCGCGCGCATGACACGATGTATGAATGTTGAGGAATCGAGAGAAATATGTTAGGAAAGAAAAGTGTGGCAGTCCATTCTTTCTGCCTACCCCTTCGGGGAGACGGCGTGATGGATAGTTAGTTAGTTAGTTAGTTATATTTTTATTCATATCTACGATTGCTTCCTAGTTATTTTATTATATAAACAGTACAATTCTTTTGAAATGTGTATAGAAATAAACTCGTATGTTGCATTTTCTTAAATTGTCTTTCATCAGAGGCAAAACTAGATTCGAAATCGATCGCAACTGTATCCCAATATGTCGCGGACTGGCTGATCCATCAGCATCCAATGGCCCGTGGGCGAGTAATAAAGCCTGGATCCGCTCTATCGGATCAAATGGCATTAGTAAGCCGTAACAATACATACCTCGTGGAGGGGGAGAGGCGGGCGGAGACGTGCTGAGGTGAAAATTTAAAACGGACATGTCAGTCAGGAGGGTGGAAAATTAAAACAAACACTAAAAGATTTTAAACTGTTAAATTATAAAACTTTGATAATGTATCACAATTTATATATTTTTTATATTTCTCGACAGCTGTTTCGTCAACCTATGTTGACATCATCAGGTGTTATAATAATATATCAACTGATGTCAACATAGGTTGACGAAACAGCTGTCGCGAAACATAAAAAAATATATAAATTGTGATACATAAACAAAAAACTAACTAACTAACTATCACGCCGTCTCCCCGAAAGGGTAGGCAGAAAGAATGGACTGTCACACTTTACCGATGCGGCACTCCATCCTTCTCTTTTCGCCCCGCGGGAGACGCGGTGTGATGGGTTGCGAACCTCATCGCCACCAATAGGCATCTCCCACGCACACTTCGATCGTCCAACATCCACAAAATAAATCTAAAACAAATCATATACAATTTTTTTAATTTAACAGTTTATAATATTGAAGTATCATAGTGTTTCGGCCAAAACAAGGGCTAAAATTTTTCTCGCGTTTATGTTTCAATGATGTTAAAATAGGTGAAACAGGCACATAGAAAATCGCCAATTGACATCGAATTAATATTTTAATGGAAACATTTTTAAATAAATAAAAAATGTGAAATTTCTCTATTTTCTTCTCTGCCGCTTCTCGGAAGACAGCTAGTAAAAATCTTAAATGAACTCACGTGACGCCCTATGCTAAAAATCATAATCATGAAATTAATAAAGTAAACATTCCAATTTGAATCGACAATTATGATTACATACAAAACCAGATCGCACCGCCACCTAACGTGTTCAATTATGCCATAAACCATCCAGAGACCCACTCAAACACACACAATTTCATCAAAATCGGTCAAGCCATTTAGACATACATACGCACAGAAGAATTATATATAAAAAGATAAAAGGGGAGTAAAGAGGATCCTATTGACTCTTCGAGCGGTGCATGGCCATCACCGTGGTGATGGCCATGCTACGCTGGAGGATTGATCTGATCCCAAGTACCTATCCACACCTCCTCGACTTTGGTCTCCCCTGGAAACTATGCGAAATGTTAGAGATCGAGTGTGAATAACCTCGGTGGATAATATTGATGCATAGGCTAACGTGGAAGGACACCTCGCCAACCCGTCTGGCAAGCGTGGCGTTGTAATGTCAACCACCCCCCGTATGACATGTCATACATGGAGAAGTTTGGGGGAGGCCTATGTCCAGCAGTGGAAGACAACGGCTGTTAAAGAAGAAGAAAAACTAACTAACTAATCATCACGCCGTCTCCCCGAAAGGGTAGGCAGAAAGAATGGACTGCCACACTTGAATGGATGCGGCACTCCATCCTTCTCTTTTCGCCATCGCGAGAGATGCGGTGTGATGGGTTGCGAACCTCATCGCCACCAAAAGGCCTCTCCCGCGCACACTTGGATCGTTTAACGTCTACATAACAAATCTTAAACAAATTATCTGAAATACAATGATATAAAATAAAATAACAAAGGAAAATAATTTAACACATCATGTTCTTTTAGATGGTCAGCTGGACGATCCGGACATTTGTGTTTATTTCATTTTTATTCCACGTTATCCACTGTTTTTATTTATTTATTGTAATAAGCAACTTAAAACAATCCAACACCAGCAAGAACTTCAAAATATTATTGAAGAATTTCTTCAAATTGTCATTGGAACAAATGAAAAATGTATTTTTACACCTGTCAAAATTCTTTTTATAAAGGAAAAAACTTGTATAGTTTTAACACCAAAACAGTAAAAACGTATTTTTTGTCACAAATAACTACCATAAAGAGCGGCAATAATCAAATTGACCAAAACAATTCACATAATAATATAGCCCAACTTAATTTGTAATTTTGAATTTTTGTATCGAATTTTCAGATTGAAGATTGAAGAAGAAGAAGAAGAAATAATTAATATAAAGTATTTTCATCATCGCTCAAGGTATTTATATTATAGTTAGTAATATATAAGCAATAATTATATTACCAGAATATAATACCAGAAATAATATTAGCTTTAATTATTTTAAGTAACAAAATGGAAATTGGCTGTCGAATTTATTAAAACAATTTTAAATTATGTTTTGATACACAAACATTTTATTATCTTTCTTTGTTTCATATGGAATTCAAAGATTCGAAAAATACATCAAAGTAACTCTACGAATTTCAATTTAATCATAAAATATATCCCTAAACCATAGGTTCCCAACGGGGATGACACCGCCCCCCAGTGGGCGCTGGAGCTTTCCACGGGGGCGTTAACGAGTCCAGCAGTAAATAGGAAGCAAAGGCAGTCAAACGGGGCGGCCGTGACGTATGTTTTGAAATAAATAAAAATGAAATACTTAGAAAATGATATTTTCATAAATACTAACTAAATACTAACAATTCTTATTTATTATATAAGTTATTTAATTTCAACTTTGTGATTATAAATATACATGGATAATAATTAATGCGAATGAAAGCATCTGTTTTCTAGATTTTTTAATATACTATAGGTTATGGAAATTACATATTTCGTCTTTCTAAGTCATTATTAAACATGTTTCCCATACATAAAACATATGATATGAAATTTTACACCATTAGTAAAGCGGTGGCGAAGTGGTTTCTACATGGTTATGTAAGTTATTTAACCAGTGCTTGGAGGAGGGATATACGCCGCTAGACTGAAGGAGAGCAGTAATTATGCCCCTGTACAAATAAAAAGGATCGCGTATGGAATGTGGAAATCACAGAGCTATTAGTCTTTTGAGTGTCGTTGGTAAAGTCTATGGCAGAATTTTAATAGAAAGAGTAAGAAAATTGACGAGTGACAAAGTTTGGGATGTGCAAGGTGCCTTT
Organism: Lepidostoma basale; assembly: GCA_022606425.2. NCBI lineage: Eukaryota > Metazoa > Arthropoda > Insecta > Trichoptera > Lepidostomatidae > Lepidostoma > Lepidostoma basale. Next base: position 935,131 of record JAHDVF020000047.1, on the reverse strand, counting down.
ATGAATGGCAGAGGATGTATGGATCAAATTTTTGGACTTCGTACATTGACAGAGAAGTTTCTGGCCAAAAATCGCAAACTTTTCTGTGCGTTTGTCGACTTACAAAAAGCATATGATTACGTTAATAGAGAAAAGTTGTGGAAAATATTGTCTGAATATGGAATAAGTACAAAACTGATCACGGCCATTAAGTCGCTATACACGGAAAGCACTGCTAGTGTCAGAGTAAATGGAGATCTTACAGCCTGGTTTGATATCAATAAAGGTGTCAAACAAGGTTGCGTAATGTCCCCGTGGTTATTTAATCTGTATATGGACAATTGTATGAAAGAGCTGAAAGGGTTGGATGTAGGTGCCAAAATGAGCGGAGTGTCAGTAAGCTGTCTCTTGTATGCGGATGACGCTGTCCTACTTGCTGACAACGAACATGAACTACAAGTCCTGGTGAATTGTATGCATGAGGTATGCATGCGAAATGATCTGATGATGAATGTTAATAAGTCCAAGGTAATGATTTTTGAAAAGGAAGAAACCATGACAGTCTGCAACATTAGCGTGAATGGTGAAAACTTGGAGCAAGTAGTTGAGTTTGTGTATTTAGGTAGTATGTTTACAAGAGATGGGAGAGTGGAGAGGGATATTGAAAGAAGGTTTGGGGCAGGCAACAAAGTGAATGATGCACTTAAAGTTGTCATCGCAAACAAAAACCTATCCAAAAAAGCTAGAATGGCAGTGCACAATGGTGTTCTTCTACCGACCCTTATGTATGGAAGCGAAGCATGGAACTGGCAAAGGAAGGATGAAAGTAGAATAAATGCAGTAGAAATGAGATCTCTTAGACGAATGTGTGGATATTCTGTGTATGATAGAGTGTCGAATGAAAATATAAGAAGTGAATGCGGTGCGAACGATGGTGTCATGAACACAATAATGAAAGGATCATTAAGATGGTTTGGACATATGGAAAGAATGAATGAAGAAAGATTGGTAAAATAATTATATGTTAATGATGTAAATGGTACCAGAAATAGAGGAAGACCAAGGAAAACGTGGCACGATCTAATAAATCAAATATTGAATGTCGGCCATGTGAGGAGTCAGAGAAATCGACGCGCGTGCATGACACGATGTATGAATGTTGAGGAAGCGAGAGAAATATGTCAGGAAAGAAAGGTGTGGCAGTCCATTCTTTCTGCCTACCCCTTCGGGGAGACGGCGTGATGGTTAGTTAGTTAGTTAGTTATATATATTCATACATCGTGTCATGCATGCATGTCGATTTTTCCGACTCCTCACGAGACATTCAACATTTGTTCATTTGATCGTATGTATTATATGTATAACCATGTATTAGTATTTGGCATATCTATTACGAGAGAGCGGGCGTTGGAAAATGTTGTTTCTTGAAAAGGGCGATGTTCTAGAAAAGGTTGGGAACCTATGTCTTTGACCAACGAACAAAACACCAGCATTTATCAAACATTATAATGTGATAATTTTCTCGAAAAGGTATGTATATGTATTGTTATTGGTAAAGGTATGTATATGTATATATTGGAGTGACATTTCCAGGCGTTATCTAGCAGTGCGTTAATGGCGGTAGCCTTTCACATTGCGTTATAAAGATCTTCTGCTTAATACTTAAACCTAATCTTCATAGATGGCGCTGGTCTGTAATTTGAAACTGACATGTGAATTGTGGGGTTGGATATTAACATATACGAGTATACAACTTCCAAAATTTGTCAGACATGGTGGTCATAAGAAAGGTGGAATGTTGTAATTACATAAAGCATGCGCTTAACCCAACCAATGACAGGTCATAAGTCCTGTAAACACCTCGATCACCATATTCAGTTTCCAGTTTGCATCTTCGTCTCTATTGAGATAAAATTAATCCTTGTATGTATATGTAGTTATGTCATTCGTTCAAAGCTGTATGAGTCTTCTATTGACACTATGTTTCCGGGCACGGCTTCGCAGAAGATACAATGTCCAAGAAACAAAAGACTAAGTCGAGTGTAGATTTACCGCGCTGGAGAACAGCTTCTGTCAGGGGGACAGCGAATCGACATCGCCTCTGGAGCCCAACATACCCGGAACCGGAGTGCCGGGGCTTAGCGAGAAGTTACTCACAAACACGTGACTCAAGACGGAGCTAAAGCCAGGAGGGACTTGCCGGTAATACCTCTCAGAACTGACAATGGGCGCGCCTCGTGTGATAAGATAATAAAAGCGGGGATTACGGTGATCCCAAGACTCCCTTAAGTACTTGGTGTAGGGTCGTCATATAATTCCCTTTATCGAGATGTAGTAGCGGGTTCATTGTGTAGTGTTTATCTGATTTTTAGTATGATTAAGGATATTTCATTCAAACATTATTATGACTTATATAAGGGTGTATTGTAAGGTACAAATATTTAAACATTTTATGTGGCATAATTGTACTAAAATAATGAAAATAAAAAAAAAATTATACAAAATTTCATTATTATTATGTGTTTAGTGTGAAAACACAAATTCTCAAACTGAAACACACTAAATACTCATACATTATAATCAAAGAAATTATGTATAATTATTTTTGTTTTCATTATTAAAAATGAACTTCTATCAAGAAATTTGAATTAAAAACATTAATAATGAAACAAAATTTATAAAATTATATAAATTGTTTAATACAACATTTTAATTAAAATAAAGTATTTTATATTTAAGATAGACAGATAAGATATACACTATTAATAACAAAAATCAATTACAATAATAAATACGAATCAAAAGTCTGATTGAGAGTAATTTTATTATATTTTATGGGAATGAGATGTTTCGAATTTTTAAAGTTATCTTTGTAAATACATTATCAAATGTATAACCAAAGATATCTGGATTTTTTAATATGGAGTTTTATATCAATGTCCAAGAAACAATAAAAAAATGTTATTTTTTACTAAATAATAGTCAAAGAATGATGAAAGGAAAATAAGTCCGAAGGAAATGAGATTTCTTTGACGAATGTGTAATACAATTGTGGATTACTATTTTCGGCTCTATTAATATTGCGTCTCCACCGTCTTTCTTGGGTGATGTTTGGGGAGACCTGGTCTCTTTTGAGACTCAAGTTGATAAGTCCCATCCACGTCAACCTGCCACGTCCCATGGGTGAAAGGATCGTCTTCATACCACTTCGTATTAAATGATCGGCTGGACGCCGCGTGACATGACCATACCAAACCTAAACTTATATAGGACCAAATGCAAATTAAACAGAATGAAGCACAAATGAAAGCATTTAGAACAAAAAAGTGAAAGGTTCATTACGATTTGGACACATGAATGAAGAAACAATGATAAATAAAGTATACGTTAACAATACGAACAGGACATTACAAACAGGAAAATTTTGAAGGCATCTATTGAGTACAGGAAAATATTATAAAAATACAACATAGTACCAGGAACGCTTTAGAGATGGTTCGACATATAATACAAGATACTTTCTGAAGTCAAGAGTATTTGTCTTCTGAACGTACCTTCACTAATATGAAAGACGTCGATCTCCGAGGAGACCACGTTCAGCAGACTCATTGCTCTTCCCACCGGTGTCACCAGAGGCAGATTGGTTCTGGTGGCCGGTAGGTAAAACAATCTGTGCTGTCGCTGTCGGAGAAATCTATCGGGGACAAAAAGACCAACACCCTCTAACACGGCCGAGTTCTCGATATATCCATCTCTTCAAAGCTGTAAAGAATTGTTTCCAAGCATTCCTAACAGAAATGCCGTGGGATAGAGCAACGGATAACTACCATACTCCCTCATGTAGAGATACCCCAGAAATTTTTTCTGAACCCTCTCCAGCATAACGGAATATCTCGCCTCGTGAGGACTCCATATTACAGAACCACTTTCGAGTCTGCTACGAGACAATGCGTTGTATAGGACTCGGTAATTGAGTAATTGGGACATAGGTTTGAAAGGAAAAAAGTATGAGGAAACGAGTGGAGTATGTCAGAAAATAACAGTGCAGTGGCCAATTATTCTGCCTAACACTTCGGGGCAACGGAGTGATTGTAAATTAGTAAGTTAGATTGAATGTCATAATAATATCTTATTATAATTGGATAAATTATGTGGATTTTTTCAGAAAAAAGCTTATAATATTAGGTCCTTACATATGAAATTGGCGTTTTGCCGTACTGGCAACTTTGATCTCAAATATCTTCTCTTTGGTTAGGAATTCCAAATTCAAATTTATACAGCTATTTACTCAAGTATTTGTGTTTCGAAAATTATAATTCATTTGTTTTTTCCTCAATTGTTTTTTTTCTTTGCGTCATGACGCGTCACTCAGTTTACAAAATGGAAAACTTGAAATATCGCGTTATTTACGAGTACGAGTTCCACCGTGGCACCAGTGCTGCAGAAACGGCTCGAAAGATTAATGATGTGTATGGCGACGGTGCCGCAAAAGAAAACACAATGCGTTTTTGGTTCCAACGTTTTCGTTCTGGAAATTTCGACCTGCAGAACAAGCCCCGTGGACGGCCGGAGACCAAAGTTGATAATGAAGAATTGAAGGCTATTGAGGAAGCGGATCCATCGCAAACCACGTCCGAGTTAGCTGCAGGCTGCGGTGTTAGTGATAAAACTGTTTTAATCCACTTGAAGCAAATTGGGAAGGTGAAAAAGCTTGAAAGGTGGGTACCTCACGAATTGAGTGAAGCAAATCAACAAACACGCGTTGACTGCTGCGTTGCATTACTCAATCGGCACAATAATGAAGGGATTTTGAATCGAATCATTTACCTGTGATAAAAAGTGGATCCTGTATGATAATCGGAAGCGCTCATCGCAATGGCTGAACCCTGCCGAACCAGCCAAACCATGCCCCAAGCGAAAATTGACTCCAAAAAAGTTACTTGTGAGCGTTTGGTGGACTAGTGCTGGTGTCGTTCACTACAGCTTTCTTAAATCTGGCCAGACGATTACGGCAGATGTCTATTGTCAGCAACTGCAAACCATGATGGAAAAGCTAGCTGCTAAACAACCGAGGCTGGTTAATCGCTCTAGGCCACTGCTGCTTCATGATAACGCTAGACCACACACTGCACAACAGACGGCTACCAAATTAGAAGAGCTTCAATTGAAATGTCTAAGACATCCACCGTACTCTCCGGACCTTGCCCCAACAGATTACTATTTTTTTCGAAATTTGGATAACTTCTTGCAAGGGAAAAATTCAACTCCGATGGGGCAGTCCAAACCGACTTCAAAGATTTTATTGATTCCCGTCCGAATGTTTTTTTTAGTAAAGGGATCGATGAACTACCTATGAGATGGCAAAAGTGCATAGATAGCAATGGTACATACTTTGATTAAATAAATATATTATATTTAAAAAAAATCAACTTTATGTTCCTCCCATACAAAACGCCAATTTCATATGTAAGGACCTAATATTAGCCATTTAAGATGAAAATGAATTAAAAAAAAAAAACGGAAATCCCAAAAGTGTATCTCTTCCCAATCGGAAACGAAATAGAAAGCCATGGAACTGTATTTTCTAAGATCAAGTTGTGTATGGGTTCATCGGCATTAAAAGTTTTCCAGTGGGCCAAAGTTGAACAACTAACCACTTGTTTCTCAACCTAAGTCTCGTGGAATCCAAGGTTTCTACAAAAGTTTTCGAAGAAAAGCTCTGCGAAAGATTTCTTTGTACAGTATTTTTACCATATTCATGAATCTAGTTATGCGTATGATAAAATAAATATCTTGATATTCTTCTTCTTCATATCAATGAAAAGTGAACTCTATTTTTCGCAAAGGTGGCGCTTAAATATACTTTTATCTCTTCTTTCTCTTGTCATCGTGGTGGAAGTTTTGGCCGACTTTGTGTCGTTTCAGTGCCCCAATATCTGTTACTGAAAATTATTTGTTAAATAAAATATCTAACTAACTAGCCATCACGCCGTCTCCGCAGAGGGGAAGGTAGAAATAATGAACCGCCAAAATGTTATTTCCTGACATACTTCTCTCTCTACCTCAATATTAAGACATCGTGTAATCCACGCACGTTGATTTCTTCCACTGTGACTACTCGCGTGACCGACATTTAATTTTTGTTCAATTTCATCGCGCCGCGTTTTCTTCAGTCTTCCTCGTTCTTGTTCCGTTTAGGTACTTTAAATATACTTTCTTTATAATTCTTTCTTCATTCATTCAATATGTTTACTTCCACTCTTATTATTATTTTTAACTAACTAACTAACTAACCATCACGCCGTCTCTCCGAAGGAGTAATCAGAAATAATGGACTGCCACACTTTTCTTTCCCGACATATTTCAATTGCTTCCTCAACATTCATAAATCGTTTCATGCATGCGCGTCGATTGCTCTGACTCTGATGTGGCCGACATTCAATATTTGATCGTGCCACGTTTTTCTCGGTCTTCCTCTATTTCTAGTTCCATTTACATCATTAACATACAGTTTTTTTACCGTTCTTTCTTCATTCATTCTTTCCAAGCGTCCAAACCAACTTAATGATCCTTTCATTATTTTTTTCATAACACCTTTACACCATTCATTTCTTATATTTTCATTCGACACTCTATCATACACAGAGTATTCACCCATTCGTCTAAGAGATCTCATTTCTAACGCATTTATTCTACTTCTTTTGCCAGTTCAATGCCTCGCTTCCATACAAGAACACCATTAATATTTTAATTATTAAATAATTAGTTTAATCACAATTTGCCTTAGTTAAAAATCAATTTCGTTTCATACTATCGTCTGTTAACTATTCTATTAATTTATATTGTATTTGTGGTAGCATGTAAATAGCCTTACTTTAGGTGTTTTCCCCCTTACATGTGTTATTGATATCGTTGTGAGTTACCATTGATAAATAAATAAATAATTAAACAATAAAAGAAAATACGTTCAAGTAAAGCAAATAACAATGATTTATATTGTATCTAAAAACAACGGTTTTATGGTCTATAAACATGGGTCGAAAACACCTCGTTTCATGAAAGCAAAAAGGAGGAAAAGTGTAATAAAAAGATTTTAAGTGTTTCATATTGTATCATACATTAGTCTCCATCAGAAGTGTTTCCCGGGAAAATGGATGTGGGGTGAGGGAAGACCGATTCAATCCATTTTAAAGGTCTATGAAAGAGTAAACATGTATATATAAAGGATGGGGCGGTGAAAGCCACAGCCTTAATGGGGTTTATAAATTCATCAATTATTGTCTATTATTTGAGAAGGTATTTTTGAAATTAATATATGATTTTTACAGCGCTCCGGAAATTCAGGAGTTTTTACATAAACAAATATTCACTTTCAGTCTTTATGTGTGTTTAACCTTAAGGCCTTAAGGATCACTGCGTTGATTTGGACAAATGAAACAAACGAATGAAGGAAGAATATTTAAGAAAGTATACGTAAACGGTGTGAATGAAGTACGGAGTCGTGGGAGACTTTGAATATAGTAAAATATAGTAAGACGCCTAGAAAACAGACGTTTTCATTGGCATTAAATAACTTAGAAAAACTCGTATATAGTTTGGTAGATAACCACGACCAGTTTGAATAATTCTGACAATGGGAACTGCCGTTTCATACAAACGTTATTTTTCAACCGCAAACTATACAAAGCTGTATAATCCCACGTTGTTTATATAATATATTTATTTAAGTTGAATTGTTTTAATAAAAGCATTTATTTAAACATGGGTTACTATAAAATTGCAAAGAAACAAAAATTAATGATACGCACTATGCGTCGTATAAAAAATATTAAAATTACCATACATCTTGTTGCAGCGATCTAACATATACTCGTATAATGATAATAATGAAATAAAACGACGTTTTTTTAACTATATATAATTAAGTTAAAAAACAGACGCAGCAGTTATCTCCGGATGCCTAAGGGACACTGTCTGGGACAATAAGCATATGCTAGTGGAAAGTAAAGTTAGAATTATAAAACATGCATCAGGCCCATAATGACTTACGGAATGGATGCAAGAGGAGACACTGTCAGAACCATACATCTCGTTGGAGTCGCTGAAATGAGAACATTGCGATCTATTGTAAGAAGAACCCTTAGAGATAGGATACCCAATGAATAAATTCGAAAATTCTGCAAAATTGAAGACATAGTGAGATGGAGTAGGCAGAAAAGGCGATTCTGGAGGGACCACATCGAGAGAATGGATCCAGCTAGAATTCCTAAGATCGTGATGCACGAGACTCCAGAGGACCGTCGACCACCAGGACGATCACGGCTGGTCGTCTTCATCACAGGAAGAAAGTTGATATCCTGCATAAACAGATCGCAAGATCTACAATCAGAAGATCATACATTTATGCATTATATATTAAATACGTATTGGTGTTACGACAAACGTTAATAAAATCATACTGTATATTTTCATTCATAGTTAAACAAATTCTTATACTCCTATTTGCACAAGTCACTGGACATTGTCAAGAGAGAAGTTGCATAAAACGGTTGGGTACTTGATCCTCCCATCTCTATGCCAGATACGAGTAGACTTTTTGCTTCGCCACTAAAATAAAATGCTATGCTCCAGTCCTCTGCGGTCGCCAATTCAATAGTAAAGTAGATGGGTAGGGCAAACCGGGGTGAATCGGATCAGATGTACGAGAAGTATCAAGAAAAAAAAAACTTACAAACTTATTACGATTTCAACTTAATAAATGAAAAATCATATTTTTGTGTCGGCTTTTTGTCACTGATAGATATCTCCAACAGCGGCAGCATAGATTGTTTTACCAACCGGCCGCCAGAACCAACCTGCCTCTGGTGACACCGGTGGGAATCTGCTGAACGCGGTCTCATAGGAGATCGACGTCTTTCATATTAGTAAAATTACGTTCAGAAGGCAAACACTCTTGATTTTTAGTAGTACCCTGTCTTCCTAATGTTGAACCATCTCTCATGCGTTTCTGGTGGTATACTACGAGTATATACAATATTATTTTACCTGTTCTCAACAGATGCCTTAAACCTTGATTTTGTAATGTCTATTGATGAAATAAACTGATTTGATTTGATTTGATTCGATTTAACTTCTGCACACTTTGTAAAATTTATACTTTTTGGTTGTATACTTCTTAAATATATATATATTTTTAGTTACCACACAAATGAGGCGAAAATTTATTTATTACGTATTACCAATCTATTTTACGTATAAAATATATTTCAAATTTAATTCTTCACGCTTCGCTAGTTTCAATCCAAGAGGATTGGTTTACAGAGTGAAATATTTTTGCTGGTTCTTGGGATACCACTTGGGCTTTTAATGTGGTAGTTTCCCGTCGCTTTATTTATTTGAACACAATTACTATATATAACTTTTAAGCTATTGATTTCTCGTGACATGTGATGGGTAGCTAATCTATCGCCATTTTATTGCCACGTGAATTCTACACCGGACCAAAGACAGTGTGACAATCACACTGCCATCGCTGGTTTGCTCTGCCACGAAGGTCGTCAAATTAAACAACATTAAATTCAGCATTTTTGGATAAAACTATTTTTTCGAACTACGTACCTACTATCATATTAGTCCGGTTTGGAAATAGTTGAGTAAACAATGAAAAGACGAAATAATAAAATGTATAATGCATGTCGAAATATCTTAAATCCAATATGTTCAATGCTCCTTATGACCTCAGTCTACCCTACTTAAGCTCGGTGCAAATTATAATAGCCAACTCAAATAACTCACGAAATGTATTGAAGCTTGAATCTCGAGTGGAGAGCTCACTAAATAGACGAAACGAAGTGCATTTGATTGATTAAACTATTGGCCATCGTAAATTCACTGACTAAACGAGGGTAATAATTATAAACGAGACGAATAGAAGCAAAGAATTTAGTGGAGGACAGAGACGGTTCGGGGTTTTATTTTGATTGCGGTAGTAAACAAATACGACTCCGTCTTTTCGAATCCCAAAAAAAATACTTTAAAGTAATACGATATATTTTTAATGAATTAAAACACTTATACTCGTACGTATATTCTGTTTATGGTGCTTCATCAAGATAATAAAACGGCGTGTTTTGTAACCTTGATGTAGAACACTTCGGTAGTTGTCATTCTCTTTATACGAGTATGTGGTGTACAAATGCAACACCACAAATAAAGTGCTTAATTAATATTTACAAACGTAGTTCATAAATGTTTTCTAGATGTTTTATTAAAGTTTATGAGAGTGACATGTTTCGCCTTTATCGAATCTCTAAGAAAGGCGAAACATGTCATTTCCATTAACTACAATGTAATAAAACTTCTAGAAAATAGACGTTATTATTTGTTTTAATTTTAATTCGGTGCGTTAGTTCGGACAAACGGAGAGCATGGATGGAGAAAGAATGGTTAAAAAAGCATACGTTAACGATGTAAAATGTGTACGGAGTCGAAGTAGACCGAAGAAAATATGACATAACCAAATTAATCAAGTGTATGACGAGTGTCAACCCTGCATAGCGACGCATTTTGGTTGACCAACAAAACTTTTTGAAAATCAATGTAATACCGATAATTCTTGACAATACGATCGTATGTTGCATCTTATTATTTCAACATGGTGGCAAGAGATGTAAATCTACATTAAAAATATTAGATTATTAAAATCAGTCAAACTTGGCTAGATATTAAGTGTTAATTTACCGAGTCTATAGACGTCAATTTTGTATGGGCGGCCTCCCTTGCACGGGATTATAGACCGTCTTAGACGATTGCGGCATAGAACCAGTTAATGCAAGTAAATAACGCAAGAGTTAAGTTACTAAAGGACTACACGAAAGTTATTTGAAGAATTCTGTCTATCCGTTGATTTGGAATTTCTTTGGACTTCTTAAAAATTCAATATACTTCTTAAGCTAAAATAAACTATCCTCAATACTTGACATTACTTTGTGATGTAAATTCACACTTGTATCAAATTTAATTCATTTTTTACAATGCTCATTTTAACATTTATGATTTAATTTAAATAATTTTATGAAAACAATGAATTTCCAAACATTTTTTTTGCAATTCTCAAAACATGTTTCTGACTGCTTCTTCGCTATAAAAATCCGAAAGATGTTTGTTAAAATGTATTCAAATATGAATCCATAACACAAAAAGATGGCGAATAAAAGAAAAATTTAATAGTTTACATATAAAATAAATTATGTTCACTCAGAACAAGTTTGTCTTGCTGTTATATAAAGTTCTTAAGATAATCCATTTAGGAAAAAATAGCGCATTAAAAAATCATATTACATATATATATATATATATATATATATATATATATATATATATATATATATATATATATATATATTTATATATATATATATATATATATATATTATATATAGCAGCATATATATATGGTACATATATATATATATAGCATATATATAAATATATATATATATATATACATATATATATATATATATATATATATATATATATATATATATATATATATATATATATATATATATATATATATATATATATATACATATGTATATATATATATATATATACACATACATACATACATACATACATACACACATACATGCCACATACATTGCCATTATTACATACATTATATACATTAAGAGTTACATTATTGTTAAAGAAGAAGATATGAAGACATGTCATTACACATTACACATTACATTACATACATACATATATATATATATATATACATATATTACACATATTATTACATATTACATACATATTATTATTACATAAACACATATTATTATTATTATTATTACATATGATACATACAAGCCATTATTGGCCATTGCTGTTAGTTACATATTAAGATACATACATTACATATTATTATTACATATTATACATACATACATATTACATACATACATACATATTATTATTGCTATTATTATTATTACATATTATTATTATTACATACATATTATTATTGGCCTCCATATTACATTATTATTATTACATACATACATACATACATATTACATACGTACATATTACACATATTATTATTATTACATGCCATATTACATACGTACATGCATACGCATATGTATATGTATATGTATTATATATATATATACATGTATATGTATATGTATGTATGTATAGAGATATATATATATATATATATATATATATATATATATATATATATATATATATTATATATATATATATATATATATATATATATATATATATATTATTATTATATATATATATATATATATATATATATATATATATATATATATATATATATATATATATATATATATATATATATATATATATATATATATATATATATATATATATATATATATATATATATATATGGCAGTACCTAAAGGGTACGCAATAACAGGTAATGGATATATTTAACGTCACACAATGGGGCAGGATTCAGATTTCTCATACAATAACCCAAAAAATAAAAATTATGATTCATTAAACGCTTTGTTATTACATGATGACTCAGATATATTTAGCATATGATCACGAGCAGATAGACAAGCTAGACTGTGACACGTTTGCTCTAGCACCCCTCAATCGGAGCCGATTACTCGTAGAGGTTACACGTCCGTTATTTCAAGTCAGCGCAACACCTAGTTTCTAACATTTCTTTAGTTGTATTATTGATAAAAAAATTAAAGTTTTAGTATGGAACCTTACACGTCAGGTATGTATCCTCTTTTTCGAGTTAAATTAATTGTAATTACGGCTTGTTTTAAATGTAAAAAAATTAAACCGATTTCGCATTAAAATGATACAGAGGTTTTTGTAATATTAAAAAAACATTTAGAGATTTAGTATAGAATCCCGATGAATTCCGCAAGTATTTTAATTGATTTATAATAAGTAATTGTTGTACTTTATTGATATGATGTTATTTTTTGCCACTTTTTGCACTTTTTTATAATAACAGCACATTTCGAATAACCAAAAATGAAAAAAAAAAATACACCAATTTTGTATCTTATTCTGTTTTTCCTTTTCTCGCATACCTAGGTACCAGCTCCAGCACTTTGTTCATGACAAATCATCAATTAATAACGCTTATGAAGAGTTTCTTTAAAGAAAAATTGGAGGATCAGATTGATTTCCTGCAAAAAGAAATCATAAAACGGACAGGGTGTGTTGATGAGTTAGGAAAAAGTGTTACGTGTGTTAAAAAATTTATTCGGTTTAAATTTGATTATAAATCATGATGGGAATCAGCTCACTGGATGAAAGAAAGATTTCTCGATGTTAATAAAAGGTGGCTTTATACATCCGTTTCTTTCATTCGCGCTACAAAAACATGTGGCGGTCGTCCGATGATTCCTTTTGAGGAGAGTACAGAAAGGGTGAAGCGGCAAAATACGGTTAATCTGAGGAATTCTGCATCTCTGCCAGACTTACTCTACGCAACACAAATGGAACTTAGAGCTGCATGACAGGCAGATGCCTCAAAGTTGGTTCGAGGTTTTTTTATCTGTTCCAACAGGTTCAGGTAAATCTCATCAAACTTCCAGGGAGTCTTTTGGAAACGTGTTCATGTCAGCAGAAGATGCTTTAGCACTTTTAATAGAAGCGGACTTGCCTCCACATCAGTATAACGCTATTAAGTTGAAATCTAAAAACTTATATCCTTCGTATAAAACTGTACAGGCCTAAAAAAGACGATGTTATCCAGAGCCAGAAAATATACATGTCACGGATACTTTGGTATATGTTGATTTGCAGATCATGCTTAATCTCACGATTGAGCGTTTAATTATCACCCATCAAGATGTTGTTTTTACACTCAAACCCAAAGAATTAAATAATATGATATTATATTCCAAATGGGGAGTTGATGGAAGTTCGGGGCACAGTTCACATAAACAGGCTTTTTTTGACGCAGATGCCGATGATGCAGCGGTTTTATCACATCATTTGCCCCCTTACGCCTAGTGTCTGGTGCCAAAATTATTTGGCAAAATCCAAGACCTGGTTCAACGAGGTATTGCAGACCTCTGAAAATAGAATTTATTAAGGAATGCACAGCAGTACCTTTGGAAGAGAAACGAAGGGTAGATGAAGAAATAAAAAATATTACCACAACCATAGTCAGACTAGATGGGCGCGTTATCGTAATCAAACATCATTTAATATTCGCAATGATTGATGGCAAAGTATGTAATGCTATCACACATACTTCTTCTACCCAAAAATGTTACATACGTGGTGCCACATCTAAAGAATTGAATTATATAGATGCATTGCTAACAAAATAAATAAAAACAGAAAATTTAGAATTCGGCATTTCGGACTTGCACGGATGGATACGCTTTTTTTAGTTTCTTCTCCATTTGACGTACAAACTGCCTATAAAAGCTCGAGGGACAGACAAGAAAATCGTTGAAGAAAAAAATTCAAGCTCAGTTCAAAGAAAAACTAGGTTTGATCGTGGACAAACCAAGCCGGGCTTTGGTAACACAAACGATGGAAATACCGCCAGACGTTTTTTTTTAAATGCAGAGGTATCTGCAGAAATAACCAATTTAGATGTAGAATTAATAAGAAAAATGCACGCCATTTTAATAGTTATATTATGTGGTCATGAAATTAGTGTGGAAAAATACCGGGAGTATGCGTTACATACAGCCAGATATTTTGAAGAAAAATATCCGTGGTGTAATATGCCACCCACACTTCACGAATATTTAATACACGGACCTGAAATAATAAAACGTCAATATTGCCGATAGGTCAATTAACCGAAGAAGCGCAGGAAGCACGTAACAAAGATTTTAAAAAGTTTAGGGAGTACCACTCGAGGAAATCCAGCAGAACGAATTCAAACACGGATATTTTAAATTTTCTTTTACTCTCATCAGATCCTTTAATAACTAGTAAGAGGAAATTACCGAAAGAGAAACTAACTAGATTCCCCAAAGACGTTTTGGATCTGATAATACCTCCATCTACAGGGTCCTCCAGCCAAAGCGAAAATGATGAATCCGATGACAATGATGGTGTCTCAGAAATATCTGATAACGAGTAAAAAAAATATTGGTGTGTATTTATGAAGGGTAAAATCGACGTTCTTTCAAGAAACGTATATATTATGTAAAACTAAGCTGCATTTTACGTTATTAAAAATAATAAAAAATGACTTTAACGAGCATATAAAAATAAGACAGTATTTGACACATATTTCATTGTTATTGGAAAAATAAAGTGTTATAATATTCATGACATTGTCTCTTATTTTCATTAACCTACCTTATTACATTAAATCCTTTGATTTATAGCTATATATATAGCTTCTATGAGTTAATGACACGTTT
Source organism: Lepidostoma basale (assembly GCA_022606425.2). NCBI lineage: Eukaryota > Metazoa > Arthropoda > Insecta > Trichoptera > Lepidostomatidae > Lepidostoma > Lepidostoma basale. The sequence goes on along the minus strand of JAHDVF020000047.1, from coordinate 919,730 downwards.
TCATATTTTGGCCCCACTGTGCGTCAGTCTAAATCGGACGGGGGAGAGGCCTAGAAATTGCATGAGCGAAGCTAACGAAAGGGCGCTGCTGCGTCCTATAATAGCGTCGGGTAAGCGGTGGGAGTCCCTCTTTGTCCCCTATCTTCAAATAGAGATTGTTACGTGAATCTCTGATATACATTCATGAATACGAATTTTTTAATCCGGAAAACTAATTATTTGTGTAAGTCCTAAATTGTTTATTAATTTTTTTGTACAGATTTATGTACACTATTATGAAATGAGGATTAATACCTTGTAGAAAATGACATTATGTTGAATAATAAAATAGAAAATATTGCCGAAAAGGATTAAAGTATTAAAATGTTTTTTTTTGTTTTTTAACATTTTCATAATATTATCTTGCCACCCTTGAAAAGTGTTTTAAGTTTGCTTAAAAGGTATGTCTCAGAGAAGGAAGAGATTAAGATTAAGAGCTCCAATTTAATATTGATAAAAACGTCCGTTTCCTAGAAGTAAATTGTTAAATTATTTTTTGTTTCTTGAGCAATGATGTAAAACTTCAGAGAACATTTATTTTCTTGAAGTTTTATTGCACCTTCAAATATATTTAATATTATACATTAAACTAACTAACTAACTAACCATCACGCCGTCTCCCCGAAAGGGTAGGCAGAAAAAATGGACTGTCACACTTTTATTGATGCGGCACTCCATCCTTCTCTTTTCGCTCCGCGGGAGACGCGGTGTGATGGGTTGCGAACCTCATCGCCACCGATAGGCATCCCCCGCGCACACTTCGATTGTCCAACACCCACAAAATAATGTTTTTAACACGAAAAAAACATAATGTGTTATTACATTATGTGCTAAATTTTAATTTAGCACATAATGTAATAACACATTATGTTTTTTTTCGATGTTGCACATGTTGACATGGACGATCCGGACTTTTGTGCTTATTTAATTTATGTTACACGTATCCGCCGTTTTTTAAATTAATTAAATTATATAATTAAATATCATTTGATGATGTCTTAGAAAGGTAAAATATGTCATTCTTATTAATAATAACATGTCAATAAAAATGATACTACTAATAAAACTTCACGTATTTGTTTTTATTAATTGGTTGTTTGTAATACCTGAAGAAGCCAACATAGGTTGGTGAAAATGCTGTCACAACAACTTAATAAAAGTGACAGTGTTCCAAATTTAAAACTCAATACAAAATGTTTTCCAAATACTAAAAAAAACACAATTAAGAACAGATTGCGAATGGTAAGAAAAATTATAACTCTGGTTTCAGTTGAACCGTACGCAATCCTAGAATCGCCCCTGCAAAGGAATAGGAGAATCTTGCCGTTTAATTAAACACCAGCAGCCGCCCTCGCGTCATCACTACTGCAGCCGGGGAGCAAACATTCTGTAAGGACAAAAACTGTAATGACAATTTACCACAGCGCCGCCGCCCGGCAGACAATGGGATACGGTTTCCTAATGTCTCGGAATGGCGGCGAGGAAGGGAAACTTTTTAATTATCTGCAGATAAGTACTTGAAGATACAATTCTAAGCTATGCACGATCACTCGCACCGCAGCGTCGGACTGATGAAGGCAATCGGAGTTGAAAACATACCAAACCAAGAATGCGCACATATTCTAGATATATATACTCGTATACTCGTATAATACATATACTCGTATTACGTAGTATTCCCCAATGATTTGTTGGATGCTGATATTGAAGTATGACTAGAAATGAAATAGCAGAACCCAACGCATTAAAAAAAATATTTGATTACCAATAAATTTAAGTGTTAAAATATTTTATACTAATACAAATGAAAACGTCTGTTTTCTAGAAGTTTTATTATATTTTGTAGGAATGACATATTTCACTTTGCTAAGGCATAATTAATAATGCAAATGCCTCAGCAAAGCGAAACGTGTCATTCAAAACAGTCGATATCTATCATATTAATTATTAAATACAGAGTTTTACATTATTGTTCTAGATAATATTTTGACTGAAATTAAAAAACTTTGTTTTATGTATCACAATTGTGTTTTTATTTTACGTGACAGCTGATTCGTCAACCTCTGTTGACATCATCAGGTGTTACAATTGTAGTTAATTGTAACACCTGATGATGTCAACATAGGTTGACGAAACAGCTGTCGCATAAAATAAAAATACAATTGTGATACATAAAACTAAGTTTTTTAATATGACAGTTTATAATGTTAAAGTATCATAGTGTTTCGGCCAAAACAATAGAATGGAGATATTTACATTTCATGCTCTCTGCAAGTCTCAAAGACTTTGAGACCCCTACTAAGTCTAAATCTAACTTATAAACTATTATAGGGTGTTTTTTTAGAGGTTTGGTTTTTCTACAGATGTCAATTTGACAGTTGACAGTTGATTTGTAGTTTCCATTTCATCTTGAATAGACTGACGTCAGAACAGCTCTTGCAAATTGTGCAAATTTATTTTTAAAATCATGGTTCGGTTCGCCAAACTTATCGTGCACTACGTCCATTTTACGGTTGACTTAATCGTTCATCCGAGCAAGTTATTCAGAGGACCGTGGATCATTTTCGTATCACGTATACTCTAGTGGATTATACGCATCCACAAAGACGACAATTGTCGAAAATTGGACTTCACGATTGCGCTTCATTCGAGCTAGCCGTGGCGCTCATATGCCCGAAATCATATTTAAACAATTATGAGCATAAAATTATTTATTAAGTAAAGCCAATATCATAGGAATTAACATTATTTTATGTGTTTTTATTTTATTTTGAATATGTATTGTATATAAAAATTAAACACCTATTATATATGATCAGTCCGTACTGTACATTAACTATAAAATATATTCGATGTTAGGAACAAAGTTCATACCCATAAATCATAATGTTTTATTGAAGTGCGTGAAATGTGTGACAAAGACCAGCTGAAAACACATCGGTCTATAAATAAAACTTTGATTGAAAAATCGATTTGTTTGTTTTCAACCTACCCGATCTTTTGTAGACTATTAGTTGTGAATTGATCAATAGAAACCAACACTAACATGTAATATTAGCAGCCTATGATTAAATTAATAAAATAAAAAAACGTTTTAACCCTCAAATTTACAAATATAAAAAAAATATTGCATTAGGGATTGTGAAATGACACGAGTCAAACATGTCACTTTAGAAATATTAATCATTTAATTTTTTCGAGTACGAACGTTACAATGATGTTTCAAACATCACTAACTAACTAACTTACCATCACGCCGTCTCCCCGAAGGAGTACGCAGAAATATTGGACCGCCGAACTGTTCTGTCCTGACATAATTCACTCGCTTGCTCTATATTTATACACGTGTCATGCACAAACGTCGATTTTTCCGACTCCTTACGTGACCTTTACACCTTTATCACCATTCTGTCTTCATTCATTCTTTCTATGTGTCCAAACCATCTAAACGATTGTTTCATTATTTTGTTCATAACACTTTCATTCGCTCCGTAAATTTATACGACGCTCTATCCTATACAGATTTTCTACACATTAGCCTTAGAGATCTCATTTCTACTGCATTTATTCTACTTCCATCCTTCTTTTGCCAGTTCTATTGATCACTTCCATACATAAGGCTCGGCACAAGAACACCATTGTGCATTGCCATCTTAGGTTTTTTGTATACGCCTTTGTTTACTCTATTGCCTGCCCCAATCCTTCTTTCAATATCCTTCTTTACTCTCCCATCCTTTGTAAACATACTTTCTAAATAAACAAATTCATCCACTTGTTCCAGATTTTCACCGTTCACGCTAATGTTGCAGGCTCATGCTTTCTTAGTTTTCGGAAATCATTACCTTGGACTGCTTCACATTCATCATCAAATCGTATTGCTCGTATACCTCATACATACTGTACACCACGGCTTGTGTGTTTAAATCACGTAAACGAAAAATTCTGCGGGGAGATAAATACAGTTTGCTCCAACTAATACTGATGGGAAAAATTGAGGGGCAGCGTGGTCCTGGTAGAAGGCAAACATCTTGGCTGTGCAACATAAGACACTGGACCGGGATAAGACATGTGGGGGAGCTGTTCCGGGTTGCGCAAGATAGAGAAGCCTTCGCCGGAGTGATTGCTAACGTCAGGGGGACTTGTAACGCCACGCGAAGAAAAAGAAGAAAGTAAAAATTAAAATGATTATTAAATTATCGAGCGAGGTCGAAGATGTGGTCAGATGTGGACGTCAAAGACGGCGATACTGGCATCAACATGTAGAAAGAATGAGCTCAAATAGGATACCATACATAGCTCTCCATAGAACGCCAAATGGACAACGCCGACCAAGAAGACCCCCGAAACGGTGCTGGAGTTCAGCGTCTCAAGAGGACCCGCCTGAAAAAACAGACTCCTGAGTCTATCAAAAGTGAAGAAAAAGAAGAAGAAGATTAAATTACGTAGTATTTCTTAGAAGAGATTTTGATTTGTGTCACATTAGAAATACTAGTACGTTACGCTGATACGTTTGAGACTAGATAAATCGGAGTATTAAAACGTAACGTATGCAAATAATTTGCAGGCGTGTTCTCGCGTGAAAACCGGCGTGAAGTCTGAGAGGATAAGCCCAATTAGCGGTGGCGCATCTACGACCCGCAGGCCCGCGGCTCGCCTGCTTTCGCGGTGACGGCGCTCCGTCTCCCGCCTCGCCCGGACGGGGCGACCGTTCCGGGCCACAGATTAATAGGATTTGGGCCAAGGAAATATTATTGCGGATCCTTAAATATGTTCTACGCACAATTAATAGTGGCAAATTTAAAACTAAGCAAAGTCGACTAAACCTTCCTCGACAATGGCAAGATAATATAAGAGAACCCTATTTTTATGAACACCCCTACGGAGCAAGCTTGGCATTGATACGAAAAAGAAGCAGAATACAAATGTGCCAAGTATGTATAAAAAAACTCTAAAATGATCCCAATTGATGTTAAACATAAAGGTCAATGCAAATATGTAAATGTGCGAAGTGATTAAATAATATAGTTTATTATAGTTTAAACTATATGGCTGCGAAACCTGGACTTTGAAAGTGAATGTAATGAACCGGTTGGAAGCGTTCGAGATGTGGATATACCGCAGAATGCTCCGTATACCGTGGACCGATAGGGTCAGTAATGCAAACCTACTACAGAGAGCCAGAGCCAATAGAGAGCTGTTGTCGAGTGTGAAAATTAGAAAGGTCTCATATTTGGGTCATGTGCTAAGGGGAGAAAAATACCACCTCCTTCGACTGATATTAATGGGTAAAGCGGAGGGACGTCGGGGAGTTGGTAGAAGGCAGCTATCCTGGCTGCGGAACATCAAAGAGTGAAAAGGAATAACAAGAGTTCAGAACCTGTTCCAAGTGGTGCAGGATAGTGATGCCTTTGCTGCAGTGATCGCCAACGTTGGGGGGACCTGACACGGCGCCGAAATAAGAATAGTATAGTTAAACTTCACCTTAAAGATGCCACCCGTGCTAAAATTCTATAAACAGTTTTCTCATACAATAATCTGTTTTCACTATTTCTTTGTTTTATGTTTAAATCACTTTGTTTAGCACCTTTGTAATAACCAGCCTTCAATTAGTTGTGTAACTGTAAAAATTACAATACATATATTTAGAAAAATGAAATCAAATTTGGACATACGCGCACGGAACAAATGATGAGAGGCGAATAGTTATAAAGTTGTATTATATAAAAGCAGTGTGAGTAAGAAAAGAAGCCGAGGGTGAACGAGGAAAACATGGGATGAACAAATTAATCAAATACCAAAAGGTGGCCAAATACAAAGCTTCATATATACCTGGCTAAGGCATTATCAAATGGCCGCTAACATATTTGATAATTCCTTAGGTTTATAATGCCTTTTTCTGATAATACATTCGATAATGCCTTAGCAAGGCGAAACATGTCATTCCCAAAAAATATAATAAAACTTCTAAAAACAAACGTTTTAATTCGTATTAATTAATTTATTTTGAATTAAGCCAATGTATTTTGTGATCAAAAATTGTATACAGCGAATTTATAAGTTAGAGGTCTTAAAATACCTGAAATTAACTATCCATTACACTTTTATTTGCATTTGACACTGTATCAAATACAGATTTATCACGTATATATCACTATTATTTTGATAAGTTTTTACAATATGAAATTCCATGGTTAAAATTTGTTTTATGAATGAAATGACCATTTATTCTGTACAGTTTCTATAACATATTTTTGGTAGATACAGTATCGTTCAAAAATGTAAAAAGATCTTTCATATTAGAGACTTTCATATAAACGTCTTTCATATTAGAGAATGTACGTTCAGAAGACAAACACTCTTGACTTTAGAAAGTATTTTGTCTTCCTAATGTCGAAGAATCTCTCATGCGTTTCTGGTATTAAGTTGTATAAATACATACAATATAATATTATATTTTACCTGTATTCAAAAGATGCCTTAAACATGTATGTTGTTGTTATGTCAAGTTAATAAACTGATTTGATTTGTAAAACTAAACACACAAGCAAAAAAAACAGTGATTTAATTCATACGTCTTATAATTATGAAAAGTGCTTTAAAGACTAACAAATAAATCGTTAACTAAATTACCATTAGAGATTAGGTATATACCAATAATCAAAAATTAAACGATAAAATTATCATAATTGTCAGACTAATTAATAAGAATATTTTAATAACGAAAAGTTAACACAAAATAACCGACGAACTTAATAAATAAATAATTAATAATCGAACAACCGAGAAACAAGAAAAGCGCCATTGAGTAAAACATTATTCAAGCTCGAACAAACTTTAATGACGACAGCAATGAATAATAATATAATCTTTAAGACTTATTTGCGCTTTCGTGTCGGAGCTTAAAAATTGTTTAGAAATGATTCCATTCAGCGAGACGGTCGATTAACAAGCCAATATCGAGATTCGGAGATGAATAAAGAAAATATGATTTTCTTTCACAAAAAGTTTTTAAAAATCGCACGGCGAATTGTCTATTTTTGCGTCTTGTGTAAAAAGTTAAAAAGTCAATCTTTTTGACAGATCAACGAACTAGAATAAATTGAATGAAAAATATGCAAAATTGACAGTAAGTGAATAATATTGAATTTTTGAAGGACCAAGGACAGATTGAATGATCAATGAACTATGAATAAATTGAATGATCAATATGCAAAATTAATAGTACTTAAAGAATTTTGATATTATGTTATAAACTATTGGTTTTTCAGGTTACCAAGTAGAATTGCAGCATCGCGAAAATCAATACAATACATATTAACAATATTAACAATAATAATATCGAATATTTATGAATTAAAACACTGTTTTTTCCACTTTTGAGTTTATTTTTCTCGACATGTTTCGAAGGCTTACACCTTCATCATTGGGAGAACGATATAAACTTAGTTTATATCGTTCTCCCGATGATGAAGGTGTGTAAGGCTTCGAAACATGTCGAGAAAAATAAACTCAAAATTGGAAAAACAGTGTTTTAATTTATAAAAATTCGTCATTATGGAATTCCACAGTGTTAACACCTTAAGTTTATCTAAAATTAATAATAATATCCTAATTTTTAAAGCGCCGTTTTCTCCGCGTAATCACCTAAAGAGCGTATTGAGAACTGTTTTAAATCTAAAAAGAACGTTGCATCTGATATAAACGATTGATTAGAAAATAAAATAATAAAATAAATACAGAAATTGGATTTTAATTATGACATAAGAAAGCAGGTTTTCAGTAGTAGAAAAGTCAATAAATAGTTCTTGCTCTAGAAAATGGGATGCTTTAACATATACGTACTATACAATAAATTCTATTGCAGACGAAGTTTAAAACAGTTATTAGGCATTTTCCGTCTATTCTTAATTTCTCGATTCCGGGTAATGGCGGACGGCGATAAAGTTCGGCCAGTAATGAAGGAAATAATTAAGATTTATGGGAAACAAAACTCCAAGATCGGGAGCCGGCGGGACATAAACTATTTCCCGAACAACTTTATAAGGATCTCGCTTCTTATCTTAACGATTCTATAATACGATAAACGTATCGAAGCGTGAAGCCTGTGAATAAAGTTGCAAAAAAATATGGTCGGAAAAACAAACAAAACTCCGATATTAAGCAAATGTACAGTCTTTATTTCCTCTCTCTAATAAAACAACTTATTCATAGTAATATAAGATTTAAGGCTTTTTGCTTGACGCCTTGATTCGACCACAGATAATTATTATATTTACCAGCTGGCAATTGGCTTCTTCAACTCAATGGCGGTAACGGTTGTGTCATGAAACCGGTCGTAGTTTAGAAAGAACGTACTCGTATGTATAATACATACATACATACATGGGTTTTATACGAGTTGAATGTGTATTCTGTCCATTATTATTAAATCTAACATAATAATCACAAAAAAATAAATAAAGAAGAAAAAATTGTATTATTTTTAATGCTATAGATAAAGTTTAAATCCACTAATGTGTGTGTCTTCGACCGGTTTCGGCAGCTCGCTGGGATCTTCGGCAAGCTGCCGAAACCGGTCGAAGACACAAACATTGGTGGATTTTTTTAAATATACTTTTACTTTTATATACAAATTGTTTTTAGCTATTATATTGATTTTCATGACATGTGATAGGTAGCTAATCTATCGCCATTTTATTGTCACGTGAATTCTACACCAGACCAAAGATAGTGTGACAATCACACTGCCATCGCCGGGAATCGAACCTGGGACCTTCGGTATGGCAGTCAGAGCTCTTACCACTCTGCCACGAAGGTCGTCTATATATACACTAAATATACATTAAAAAATATATTATCTATATTATCAATGAACTTGAATATGATTAAAACAATTTTTTTTTTTACGAAAAGTCATAAAATTCGCTCGTTTCAACGACTTATATTTTAGTTATTGAAGTAGTTGATACGAGAAAAATATTGTTTTGTCAATTGTCGTTAAGAAGGAATGTGACAACAATGAGAGTGGTTTTTCTTTCTGAGCAATTTTGAAATCGTTTATATGCACGAACGGTGAAAACTCGACTCAAACACGGTCCGTCGATCTCTCGGCGTCCGTGGGAAAACTCTTCATTTCTAAGCGGAATTATCCCACAGTCATCAGCTGTCTGTTAATAGGCTAGAAAAACTGCTCGCTAAGGAAAACGAAATCTGTGCATAGCGAGCTAAACGACGAGCCACACGAACGGGGAACCGGAGACATAACGGGCCAGAGTCTAGCTGAACAATACAGAGAATAACAAAGGAATTACAGGTGGTAAATATAGTCAATGTGACTAGTCGTGATGTTTAAGAAACTGTTCGACAGAATAAACTCGTCTGAATGCAAATAGCCAGAACTAATCAGCACTCTTCAATAGGTACTTTACGAGAGAATTAGTAATAAAAACAGAGCTGAATTATACGTTGGATGTGTCATGAATCAAGACATTGAAAAATACTCCTAGCGGTTAAACTATTTATATACTAAAAAATATGAAGTGTTTTTCAACATATATACATCTTCCAAAAATTTGTCAGACGTGGTGCTCGTAAGGGCGGAATGGGGAATGTTGCATTACATAAAGCGTGCGCTTAACCCAACCAATGACAGGTCATAAATCCTGTAAATGCCTCGACCACCATATTCTGTTTCCAATTTACATCTTCGTCTCTATTGAGGTACAATTAATCCTTAAAAATGATAACCCGCAATGGGTAAAATCCAGTATTCGTCTACAAGTATTTGTATACATTCAAAATGTTATTTATATATATAATATTTAGATTAAATTCAAGAATTCTGTTGTATTCTTCTTCTTCTTCCTCTTAGTTTAGGTCGTATGACCTGTTTGTGACGGTGGGCTGTCCTAGGATGATGATGTCTAGCTCCATCTATCCATCAAACATTTGATAATGCTTTAGAAGGGCGAAACATGTTATCCCCATAAAATAGAATAAAACTTCTAGAAAACTGACGTTTTCATTCGTATTAAGGTAGAAAGTGTTTTAAATTTATTTTTAATAATGCCACACCATAAATTAAGTGCTTCATACGAAAGAATAACATAAACAATATTAATATACAATATATGTCTAAAACGAAATTTTTATTTGAAATACCAGAGAGCTATAATCTACAATCATCAATTAGAATAAAAACGTCTGTTTTCTAAAAGTTTTATTATATAATATTTTGTAGGAATGACAAATTTCGTCTGTTAAGGCATTTTCAAAAGTCTTAACTATTTTTGAAAAAAAATAAATACATTTGATAATGCCTTAAAACGGCGAAACATGTCAATTCCATAAAATATAATTTTACTTCTGGAAACATAATTCTAATTAATGATTTAAAATAAAAAATATATATAATAATGTAAGTATTCCGAAAGCATAATCATTTTAAATGTGCTACATGTATATAATCATGTTTTTACAAAAATTGTACATTATCACTTAAATAATGCGTAGTTATTATGTGTAATAGGCACTCTCGTTCCACAGAAACGTGACAGGCGGACCCGACAATGGCGAATGAAAGCAGTGAAATTTGTACTCACTATGTGTTTGGTCGACAGAAAAAGGCAGATTTCCCGTTAGCAAACATGAGAGGAATTATCTGTGGCCACCTGTTGGTAAGCTTGCAATGGAATTCGCACCGGGAACACGAAAATCTGAAAGAAAAGAAAGAATGTCAATTGTGTTACAGTAGAAATATAAATAATCACTTTGTGTTGTGGATTCACATATGAGTATATATTTTTTAAAACTTTACACAAACTTGTTTCGGACCCTAGACGCTCTTTCAATTGAAAAAATCATTTTAAAATGGATAAAAAATATTACAATTATTTATTTATAATTTCCGAATACCAAAGAGTTTTTATTGATATAAGAACAAAAAATATTAACAGCAAGGTTATTAATCGTATAAAGTTAATACATAAACACAAACAAACTTTTAAGTTTCTGTGTTACTTGTCGAAATAATGAAATAGTATGACATCGTTTGAAGTTCTGTAGAGTAAAGCGATTATAGATTTCAATGAAAGTATGAAACTTTCAATTGGACCGTGAAAAAGTCTATGTGATCGCCGACTCAGGTAATTGCCAAAGACATACAAAGTATTAAGAAACCTAAAATACCGCTTCGAATATAAACGAATTCATAGAGAGCTGTTTCTTTCGTAAAATAAAATCTAAAAATAACGCAAAAAGCCGAGTATAAAATTATTTCTTTAAAAAAGAAAAAGCTGATTGAGTTTTTTTCTCCGAATCCCCGACACATTAGGAAAGAATAGCTTGAAATTGACAAGACCGATATTGTTTGCAGGGGAATTGTATTACCCAGAGGAAGAAAACTTTTAAGGGAATCCGTCAGCGAGTTTTCTTGTTAGCTACACCTCCGAATAAAGGAAAACCTTCCTTAATTCAACGGATTCCCAGAAAAGTAATCTAACTTTTAATCGAGCGAACAACATTGCTTAATTTATCAAAAAAGCCTTACCAAAGGCATGTCAAACTCAAAAGACCTTATTCATATTCACATTACCCCCTTTACCTTTTAAACCTAGCCCAAACAAATAGCCATTTTAAATATTTTAATTAAGCTAAAAATTCGTAATGACAAGCCAATTTATTAATGTAAAATCAACACCCCTTCAGCATAAAATCTGTAAGCAAGAAAAATAAAAACAAGTGAATGAAATATACAGTTGATAAACCTTTCAATGATTGACGTTTCTCCAAATATAATCTATCCGATGAAAGATGAAAGAGACCGAGCCGCGTATGAGCTGAGACTACGACCATATTGTTCATAATGGCATGACCATAAATGCGTGTTCAGCATCGCAACCTCAAGAGGCAGATAACGCCCGCTGGCAACATGAATGGATCAAACATCAGTGTCTTGTATCAAAAATCGAAGAGTGCAGAACATCCAAAGCATGGTGACGATATACATTAATTGTATCGGTCATATTATTGAATCCAGAGCTGACACTGTCAGAACCAAAAGCCTCTTTCGAACCAGCTAATATATTTAGAAGCATTTCTGGTAAAACCCTTCACTACAGAACACGATTCACAGTTATTCGAATTCTAGGATAGTGTAAGATCAGGACAGAAGAGGAGAAAATTCTGGAACAAACATGTGAATGACAAAATCAAAAACCGAAGAACCATTAGAGCAGCAAGGAACGATTCAACTCAAGGAACAAACCTCAAGAACAACCTTCGAAAATATGAAATAGGGCAGTCTCAAAAACCTTTGGCTTGAAAACTTGACCCAGAGAATGACAGGTCAAAAAGTCTAATCCAAAAGGTAGAGGAATAATATATGAAAAGATCGATGATTCTCGAAACATTGTATCTTTCGGAAGAAACACCACAGCAAACAGCACGGTTAAGTAGGCGTAATTGTCTTTGATGAGCTGCTTTTGGATTCTCGGTAGTCCATACTATAATTATGCTTGTTAACAAATTGTGGATGAAATCCGGATTATGCTTTAAAATAAAAATCAATTATTTTCTTCTATATTCGCCATAACTTTGTGTTGCGGATTCAAAAACGTATCGGACACGGAAGCCCTTCATCAGTGTTTTGTTAGTTTTTGTATAATATATAGAAAATAAATTAATACTACAAAAAAAAAACACAGATGAAGGGCATCTGTGTCCGAAACATGTTTGTATTTTAATTTTATTTTTTTAAACAGTCCATCGTTTTGGGCGAAAAACTACGATACTTTAACACGATAAACTGTTGAATTAAAAAACTTTGTTTAATGTATCACAATCGTAATTTTATTTTACGCGACAGCTGTTTCGTCAACCTATGTTGAGATCATCAGGTGTTACAATAATATAATTACAATATAATATACACTTGATGATGTCAACATAGGTGACGAAACAGCTGTCGCGTAAAATAAAAATACACTTGTGATACATAACATAAAACCAAGTTTTTTAATTTCACAGTTTATAATTTTATTTTTTAATAAAGTGAGTGTTGCATGCAAAATAATAAATATTGTTCAATGATTTTGTTCGGTTGGGCATCGTTCCATATTGAACTCTTGTTGCAGTTTAAAAATATATTGAAAGAAAAAAGTTTTCAACAAATATAAACCATTTAATTAATTTATAGCCACCCTGTATCTGAGAAATAATATAAACTATCGTATCTACATGCATATTTGAGCTCCATTCACATGTACGAGTACACGCAAGCTGCATTGCTCGTAAGATTGTCCATAATGAAACGAGACCGAAGAGACGGGCGGGCCTGGAACGGGGAGCGGGTATTACGGTTTCGGTCACAGATAACAACTAACCATTGTAGGAACCAACTCGCTGGCTCCATTCAAGCGGCATTGTTCGCTAAACACAATGCACACAGACTGTTCTTGGGGGATCAAGCCGGGATCATTCTACGTAACGGGCGACGTTACGTGAATGTTCATAATAATAATACACAACATTCAAGTTAGTGCAACGTGTATGTAAGATGCAATTCGCAATATTATAAACACACAAACTCTGAGATGCGTTACGTAATTAATTAATACGTAAGATATTGAACACAATCCAAGCCGTGAAAATTTAGAAACATTACTAAATTATAAATAGTTCCGGGTTCGATTCCCGGCAAGAGCAGTGTGATTGTCACTGTCATTGGTATGGTGTAGAATTCACGTGACAATAAAATGGCGATAGATTAGCTACCTATCACATGTCACGATAATCACTATGATAGCTATAATACCCTTTACATCGATTTGGCTCATGCTTCATGATGTAAAGAGTGATTCATGAAAATAATAATAACTGGCAAATGAAGGATAAAAGTAGAATAAATGCAGTACAAATGAGACGAATAGAATGTCGAATGAATATATAAGAGTAAATGCGGTGCGAATGAAAGTGATATGAACAAAATAATAAAGGACACCTGGAAAGAATGAATGAAGAAAGAATGGTAATAAAGTACATTCATGTTAATGATGTAATTTAGAACTAGAAATGGAGGAAGATAGAGTTAAACGTGGCACGATCAAATAAATCGAAAATTGAAAGTCAGTCACACGGGGAGTACAAGAAATCGACGTGCGTACATGACAATGTATGAATGTTGAGGAATCGAGAGAAGTATGACAGGAAAGAAGAGTGTGGCAGTCTATTCTTTTAGCCACCCTTTCGGGGAGACGACGTGATGGCTAGTTGGTTAGGATTCCACAATGTGAATTACTGTAATTTTATACAAAAAATGTGTTTTATCTCATTGAACTTATTTATAATTATCGAATAACCACATTTCGCCAACGATATAAGAATCTAAATCAGCGTACAAAAATAAATTTAATTTTTTTAAATTTATAATGAAAAATGCTGCTTTACATTTATGCAAAACGGATGGTCTCTTTGAAACTCCCGAGGGTGCATCGGCCTTAATGGATTTTCCCGGTATCACCATACAAATTCCCTGTCGACGTTACGTCAAACGGCGCAGAAGCTGCAAGCATCTGCTCTCGCCGCTCACTTCAGCCCTCAGACGCTGGTTCAGTGGGGGAAAATTGAAAAATAACTGCGATGAAAACTAGTCCTCGTCACACGGTACTAAACCCAACGTCGCTGCTTTTATTCATTTTGCAAATAACCATCTCTAGCTAGGAAAGCCATATTTGAAAATAATAGTACGAAATAGAACGTTATACAAATATTATATGAGAAATTTATTCCATTTATGAGATGAGTATAGTCAGTATTAACAAAACATTGTTGTACTAATCGTAAGACATTTGAAAATTTTATGAATAACAACAAACCAACAAGCCGTTTCCCCGGAGGGGTAGGCAGAGAGAATGGACCGTCACACTACTCGATCCTGACGCACGTTTGTAAATTCCTCCATATTCATACAGTGAGTCATACACGCACGTCGATTCTTCCGACTTCCAACATTGCCGACCTTTAAAGTTTGATGAATTTGGTCATGCCAAGTTTTCCTCCGTACTCTATTCACACCTATAGCGTATACTTTTTTTAAAAAAAACTATTCTTCCTTCATCCATGCGTTCCATATGTCCAAATTAACGAAGTGATCCTTTCATAATACTTTCTTTCGCTCTGAATTCCTTCCTTATATCAGCATTTGAAATTCTGTCGTACATCGTTTTACTGCACATGCGTACTAGGGTTCTCATCTCTACAGCATTTATTCTGCTCTCATCCTTCTTCTGCTAGTTCCATGATTCACTTTCATACACCAGGGTTGATACTAATGAATAAAATGAATGACTTATTGTAAATTGGGATATTTAGGTCATGTGCTTAAGGGAGAAAAATAAAAATTGCTACATCTGATCATTGAAGACAAAATAGAGAGTCGACGAGGTATTACCAGAAAATGATTCTCCAACAACATAAGGGACTGGACTGGCTTTAAAGGCGAGGAGCTGTGTTGAGCTACCAGGGACAGAGAAGCCTCGAGAAGAAAATCTCAAGTTATAGTCAACGTCGAGGGGACCTGACACGAATAAGAAGAAGAATGAATAAAAAGTAAAATTAGATTATTATATTATAAATACAAAAACATATGATAACTAGCATGACATTATACAAATTATTAATAAAATGAATATTAATGAATTCAAGTACGTTATTTTCCACTATTACGAGTTAATTTATCTCGAATGCTTCTTTTTAATATATCTTAGTGTTAATATGCTACTAGCGGACCCGACAACGCTTCGCTATTGCTTTATTTGGGTATATGCATACAAAATATATGAATTAAACGAATACAATTGAAGTCCGATATCAATTCATTTATGCCATGACGTTTAACAATAAAATCCATTGATGATTTCAATTGTTTGCTTCAATACACGCGCAGTGATGTCATGACGATCGACTGATTATATACAACTGTCATTTAAACCCACTAGAGCGCCATCTCTCGGTGAAACACAGCAAACACAATTAAACATTGATATCAAACAAGATTAGTTCAACCCAATATTGACTGTAACGTCCTGGCGTGCATTTCGTATTTTAAATGTGCAGTTTCTACTACAGGCAGGTACAAGATTCGTATCAAATTCAGTTGTTAAGCCTTCGTTGAAGTAGTATTAATCTTCTTCTTCTCTTCTTCAAGTGCACTTTTGGTTCCCCCCAACGTCGGCTATCACCTTGGTGAATCTGTCCCTGTCCCGCCGCTCGGAACAGCTCCTCCACACTTCGGATGCCGGTCCACTCCCTCACGTTTCGCAGCCAGTACATCTGTCTCCTACCGGGCCCTCGACATCCCTCAATTTTCCCGTTCAATATCAGTTAGAGAAGGTGGTATTTTTCCCCACGCAGTACATGACCCAGACGAAGTCTTCCGAACCTTGATAGTTGACAACAGCTCCCTGTCAACTCAAGCTCGCCTCAGGTTTTGATAACCATGTCTGTCCAGGAAATTCCGAGCATTCGGCGATAGAGCCACATTTCAAATGCTTCCAGTCTGTTCAATGAGTTGACTTTTAAGGGCCACGATTCACATCCATACAAAACAAGTAGTATTAATAAATTGGTTCTGTGATATGGAGTCCTCACGAGAAGAGATATTCCGTTATGCTGGAGAGGATTCAGAAAAAATTCTGAGGTATCTCTACATGAGGGAGTATGGTAGTTATCCGTGGCTCTATCCCACGGCATTTCTTTTAGGAATGCTCGGAACCAATTCTTTACAGCTTCGAAGAGATGGGCATCTCATTACCCATTTCTTTAAATTAATCAGGGGATATTTCGAGAACTCGGCCGTGCTAAAGGGTCTTTTTGTCCCTAATAGATTTCTCCGACAGCACAGATTGTTTTACCTACCGGCCACCAGAACCAATCTGCCTCTGGTGACACCGGTGGGAAGAGTGATTAGTCTGCTGAACGCGGTCTTCTGGGAGATCGACGTCATTCATATTAGTGAAGGTACGTTCGTGGGATAAATATTCTTGACTTACGAAAGTATCTTGTCTTCCTAATGCCGAACCATCTCTAATGCGTTCCTGGTATTATGTTGTATTTTTATAATATTTTGCCTTTACTCAATAGATGCCTTAAACATGTTGCTGTTTGTAATGTCATTTGAGTTAATAAACTGATTTGATTTGATTTAATAAACAGTAGAAATTTCGTTGAAATCAGTTCAGTATTTGTCGAGTCTATTGTTCTCATAGCCACGAACAATGCCATTTATTTATGAAAAATGAAAAACCATTCAAATAATATACGATGAATGCGTTAAAACGAAAGAATATATATTTTTATACAATAGATAAAAATAAGTTAGAGCAAGTTTATTCGGAGCAGGCAGTACGTAGGTAGAATGCCCGCGGATTTAAAAACGGTGAAGTGGATGCGCCAGAAACGCGGTAAGCAAGAATATCTTTGAAGTGCATTGAAATTCACAAAGAGCTAGAATCTTTGCAGTGAAGATCTGTTTCCGAGGTGAATCTTGCTTAAAACTGATATACAGGCATGTAATGTAATATTTAAAATAATTCATTTCAGTAGAATTAACAAGAAGATGATAAAAGATGCGAGCCGTACATTGATACAAGGAAATCAAATCAAATCAAATCCGTTTATTTTCTCAAAAGACAATACAACCAACAATTATAGTTTAAGGCACCACCGCCGTGTTTTATTTAATCAATCCTGTAAGAATCTACTCGATCTCCAGCCAATTAAAAAAATAATCTGGAAACACAATAACACACTTTCGCTTTTATTATATATATAGATTGAGAATAGGTAAAACATAAAAAATAAATAATACTAAGGAAAGCATGAGAGATGGTTCGACATTAGGAATACTAGATACTCTCCAAAGTCAAGGGTATTTTGTCTTCTGGTATACTCTTGAACATGAAAGACGTCGATCTCCGAAGCGATCATGTTCAGAAGTTTGATTGCTGTTCCCACCGGCATCACTAGAGGCAGGTTAGTTTTGCATGCTGGAAGATGAAACAGTCTGTGCTGACGCTTTCAAAGATAACCATTTGGAACATAAAGATGGATAGCCTCCAAGATGACGGAATTCTCGTGGAATCCCCTCATAAGTCTGAAGAAATGGGTAAGCGTGCACCCATCTCTTTTTATCTGCAAACTATTGGTCCCCAGCATGCCCAAGAGGAATGCAGTGGGATAAAGCCACGGATAGCTACCAAACTCCGTCAAGTAGAGATATCTTAGAAATCTTTTCTGAACCCTCTCTAACATAAGCGAGTATATTCTAATCTCATTATCTTATTATTTGAGTGTATGCCTTGTGGCCTGTTTCATGAGAGGGATTGGCCTCGTGCGAGGTCGATTCCTACTCGTCGATCCAATTTTTGTGGTGGTATGTCCGGGGTCTTCTATCTTAGGTTAGTCGTGAAATGCAATGAGAGGGATTCCATATGGATTGATCTCAATACGCATTTTTGTAATAAATCATTGTTTCCAATTTTATATCTCTCATTATTCATTGTGGTGATTACACAGTAAAATGTTAACGAGCTCGCTCCCACTGAGTCGAACAAAAGAGAATGTAAGTTCGGTACATGCAATGTAAATAATGTCCAGATGTAAGAGTTTGCTTACAACCGAGGATACGGCGAGATGATCTTCTTCTACGTCGTTTCAATGGCAAAAAAGGTTTGTAGCGATGGTCTTAAAAATGACAAAGTCTCTCATATTCCTTTGCCACTGTGGTGGAGGGTTTGGCCGACTTTGTGTCGTTTCCAGGACCGCCGGGTGTTATATTCATACTAACACCACGCATGGGGGTACCTTCCTAGCCCCCACGAGTAAGTAAGGCGAGATGGTGAATTAGATTAACATTTCCAGAGAACACAGAAAAAGTAGTTAACCCTCCCTTCCCTGTTATGGGAATCTTCTACTACTAATAATCATCAATATCTCTATAAATATAATAAATACCCGGTTAAGATTTAAGGTACTCCTTCATAATATATTTACGCATTGATTAAAAAAAATAATATTAAAAAGAATCAAAATTTATCCGGTACATCGTAAGTATATTGTGAACATCGGAAACAAAATTCGTAGCGCTGAGTGCGCGACACTATATTCAAATCTCACTCTTGCATACTTCAATGTGGAAGCGCGAGGAGCTAAATGTTCTCACTGCCGCCGGCAGTAGTTCTCGGGCTTGCAACCAGAGTGGACCTATGCCTGTCCCGTGAGCGTTGCCAGATGTTTTTTTTAAATGTTTTTAGTTAATAAATCTCAATTATTATAGTTTTTGACTTCAATTATAATTAATTAAGGGGATTAGCTATGAATGTTCTTACTTTTCCGATTTAAAATCGGTAATTTTTGATTGGGTACTGACTACCCAACACAGGAACGCGCGTTTATATTTTAGCAACGTTAGGGAAAGCGCGAAACAAAAACACGCGGTTTTCAAATCGTAAGCGTAAAACTAGCTATAGGTTTTGTGAGGTCAGGTAGGGTTAGGGGCCTAGTACGCTGGCACTCATGTGAATGGTTATGCATTATCTACCGCTCTCCGTGAGCAGGCAGTTCAATCGTGGGCAAACAATCAGAGTGCAGAGTGCTCTTGGGGAGAATGGGCGCTGACTGGTTCCCGGCTCGGGTGCTTGTGCCGTAATTATCTCCTGACGTCACAGGCAGGCGAGCAGATCGGGAACAATTACGGTGCTCTCGGGTGTAAAGCAATCCGCAAACGTACGAACGCATTCGTTTGAAGCGTTATGAAGCATGTGTAAAAAAATAATCTACAATTGATTGAAACTTTACTTCTTCTTTATTATTATTATTATTTTGTTAAATAGCTCTGTAAATCAATACAGTTCGAGTCGAATCGATGTAAATGGTAAAGATATTATATTGATTCGCATGACATGGTAAAGATATTATATTGATTCGCAGGACCAACAGAGCCGGCAAATGTTACAAGTGATACTAGCGCCGCGTCACATGCTGATGTAGCGGCTAGCGCACACGATGTGGGTGCGCGTACTTTGCCTCGCCCGGCTACACGGGCCTCGACACGTGCCGCTGCGCGTGTGGCATCATCCAATTCGCTCGCAGTACCCTCCACTTCCTACGCTGCTCAGGCATCACGGGTGGTTGTAGGGAGTGTCACCAAGGGAAAACGTCCTGCATCTGGTGTATCGGCTGCCAAGAAATCGAAGGACCCGACAACCGACGCATCAGGAGCTGCAAAAGTCAATACCCGTCCTCAGAATGATGGAGGGAATGGGAATATTGTCTCGCAGCCCAGTGTTCCGGGAGGGTGGAGTGTTGTTTCGGGAAGGCGTCGGCTCGCTGTCCGTGGTTCCCGCAAGGAGCAAACACCCACAACGTCCCAGAAAAACTTCCACTTTTATCCCTTCCATCCGGAAACCTCGGCGGAGGAGATGAAAACCTACTTAAATTCTCTGTGTAAGGCTTCGTATACGGTCCATAGAATGAAGCCCAGAGATGGTTCCTATGCGTCGTTCAAAATTGGCGTTCCTACGTCAGCCGTGTCGGAGGTCTTGAAGCCGAAACACTGGCCGCGACAGTCATTTATTAAGGAGTGGCGGTCAAGTGTGGCGGCTCCTCGACTTCCGATGCTCAGCTGACGTGATAATTTTGGTATTCTGTATCAGAATGTTCGAGGATTGAAGACAAAATGCTCGACGTTTTACACCAGTGTTTTGGCGAGTGACGCAAATATAATTGCACTCTCCGAAACATGGCTTAATCCGAGTGTCTTCTCCTCTGAGCTTTTTGATGCGGATTCATTCCTTGTTTTTAGGAGAGACAGAGACAACGGCAGTGGCCATAGGCAGGGTGGCGGTTGTCTTCTGGCTATCAGGAAAGAGGACGCGCTTATGGCCGAGCGCGTCCTCGGCCTTGAATCCGAAAATGAGGACTTATGGGTAAAACTGACTTACAACTCAAATGTCAATATTTTTTTATGCGTGGTATACATTCCACCGGGATCTTCTTGGGATGTCTACAAACGCTTTTTTGATTCAATGCATATGAACCACGGTCTGATAGGAGATCGGAATGTCATTGTGATGGGGGACTTCAATCTTCACTCCGCGCGTGGGAGCGACAGTGTTCAGCAGGACCTGGAGTTCTTGTGCGCGGTGTTTGGGCTCACCCAGTGCAATGGTATTCTGAACTCTGACCTCAGAGTTCTTGACTTGATTCTGAGCAACATGAAGTTGCAAGTTTTTCGGTCATTGTTTCCTCTGGTACCCGAAGATAGTTACCATCCATCGCTGGAGTTTGTGTGTGACGGTAAGATGGTCTCGGGGGTCACTAGAGTACCCAAACATGATGCCAGCACCTTCCGCGGTTGGAATTTCGGGCGAGGAAACTTTGACAAACTTTATCATTTAATGACTCAGATTGATTGGAGTAGCTTATACAACTTGAATACCGTAAATGAAGCCTTACAATACTTTTACCGTATTTTATATAACATTTTTGATTTGTGCTTCCCCAGGAAACACATGAGCAATGGTGGACGGAGATATCCTAAGTGGTTTACTGAGGATATCATACGAAATATAAGGATGAAG
The DNA here is from genome assembly GCA_022606425.2 of Lepidostoma basale. Taxonomy (NCBI): domain Eukaryota; kingdom Metazoa; phylum Arthropoda; class Insecta; order Trichoptera; family Lepidostomatidae; genus Lepidostoma; species Lepidostoma basale. Next base: position 898,053 of record JAHDVF020000047.1, on the reverse strand, counting down.
CATGCTCATCATAAGAAGTGGAAAGCTACTGGCTCTCGTGGTGAGTATGAACAATTCAGTCACTACCGCTCGATGGTGGTTCGCAGTGTCCGATTGGCCTTTCGAACATATGTGGGCACCATTGAGGGTAATCTCATGGACGATCCCAAATCTTTTTGGAACTACGTCAAAAGCTTACGCAAAGATGGTGGCATGATAAACACCATGATGCATGGGGATAGAGAGGTTCGAGGTGCCGATATAGCGAATGCATTCGCTAAGCACTTCCTATCTGTCTATAGCAATATTCCCCCGCGGCTAAATCATAACGATGTGACCAATTCAAGTGCCGATACTACTCATAGCTTCAATGGTGTCAGTCAAATTGACATCTCAGACATAAAAATTTCAATTCAAGCCATGAAAAATTCGCATTCAATTGGCCCTGATTTTCTTCCTATCTTCTTTTTAAAAGGATGCTCTGAATTTTTGGTACCTCCTCTCCACTTCATTTTCAACCTCTCAGTAAATACTGATACCTTTCCCGATTTGTGGAAAATCTCCAAGATCAGTCCCATCTTCAAGAGCGGCCCGAGAGAATCAGTTGAAAACTACAGACCTGTAGCAATACTGTCTGCTCCGGCCAAACTCTTCGAATCTATTATTTATAAAATGATTCTCCCTAGAGTTGAACCCTTCATAATTCCAGAACAACACGGATTCAGGAAGGGGCGCTCTACTGAAACCAATCTTATGATTTTCACAGAATATGTGACAAGGGCTTTGGACAATGGTCACCAGGTTGACTGCTCTTATAATGACTTTTCTAAAGCCTTTGATACCGTCAACCATGATGTACTTCTGCGAAAGCTGTCGGAAATTGGTTTCTCTTCTAAGTTGGTTTTATTTTTTATTAGCTACCTGAGGGAAAGGAAACAGTTTGCCTCATACGGTATATTTCAATCTGCACTTTTTCCCGTATATTCCGGAGTGCCACAGGGCTCAAACCTTGGTCCACTCCTCTTCACCATCTTCATTAATGATGTCGCGAGGGTTATACAATTTTCGCGATTTCTTTTATTTGCAGATGATCTTAAATTATTCCTTGAGATAAAAAGCCCCGAAGATTGCCTCCATCTCCAGTCAGATATAAATAATATCGTCCGCTGGAGTAAAACCAATCAAATTTATTTCAATATCTCTAAATGCGTAATTTTATCTTTTACGAGAGCATTGCGTACTGTTTATTACAGATACACAATGGATAACCAGCAACTTAAGCGTGTTTCAACGATAAAGGATCTTGGTATCGTTTATGAAAGTAGGCTGACTTTCCATGCTCACATCGAGAGAATATGTGGAGTTGCACTGAAAATGTTGGGATTTATTCTCCGAACTGGTAGAGTTTTCAAGAATCCCTATGTTTTGCGAATTTTGTACAACTCATTGGTCCGGAGCCGGCTCGAGTGTGGCTCGGTGATATGGAGTCCCCACGAGGCGAGATACTCGCTCATGTTAGAGAGGGTTCAGAAAAGATTTCTGAGATATCTCTACATGAGGGAGTTTGGTAGCTATCCGTGGCTTTATCCCACTGCATTCCTCTTGGGCATGCTGGGGACCAATAGTTTACAGATAAGAAGGGATGGGTGCACACTTACCCATTTCTTCAGACTTATCAGGGGATTCTTTGAGAACTCCGTCATCTTGGAGGCTATCCATCTTTATGTTCCGGATGGCTATCTTCGACAGCGTCAGCACAGACTGTTTTATCTCCCAGCATGCAGAACCAACCTGCCTCTGGTGATGCCGGTGGGGAGAGCAATCAAACTGCTGAACATGATCGCTTCGGAGATCGATGTCTTTCATATTCGTGAAAGTACATTCAGAAGACAAATACTCTTGACTTTGGAGAGTATTTTGTATTCCTAATGTCGAACCATCTCTCATGCGTTCCTGGTATTATATATTCCTTATGTTTTACCTGTTCTCAATAGATGCCTTAAACTATAAAAAATGTTTGTAATGTCTTTTGAGAAAATAAACTGATTTGATTTGATTTGATTTGACATGTGTTAACTATCTAATCTATCGCCATTTTATTGTCAGGTTAATTCTATACCAGATCAAACATGGGACTCGAACATGGGACCTTCGGCGTATCAGTCATAGCGGTTGCCACTCTGTCACGAAGGTCGCCGTTTATTGAATATCCAGTACGAGATGTTTGCGACTGCTTGTTCTATTCTACCCTTCTCCCTCGAAGCGTTTATGAGGCTGGCCGGTCAGCAAACCACTCCAATTTTTTATGTGTCACAGCCATGATATTCTTCTACTGTCAGAACCAAACATCCCTTAAGAGTAGCAGAAATGTAGATATTACGACCTATTGTGGGGATAACCCTTAGAGATACGATACCCAATGAAGAAATTCGCAAATCCTGCAAAATTGAAGACATAATGAGATGGAGTAGGCAGAGAAGATGATTCTAAAGGGACCACATCGAGAGAAAAGATGCAGCAAGAATTCCTAAGATCGTGATGCACGAGACTTCAGAGGGCTGTCAACCACCAGGACTACCAACAAAGAAATGGAGAGAAGGCTGGTCGTCTTCATCACAGGAATAAAGTTGATATCCTGCATAAACAGATCGCAAGATCTACAATCAGAAGCAAAATAAGAATAATATATGCTTCTGCGTTCCACGCCTATTCTTCCCTCGATTAACCCCTCAATTTTCATTTACAGTGATATTTCATATTGATCATAATGTGCCCAAGGTAGGCAGATTTTCTTGGCGGTCGTGATTTGGTTCCTAGCCATGAAGGAAATCAGATTTACTGGTTAATTAACATACAAAGGTATTGAAAATAAATAAATGAAACATGTATATTTTTTAAATATATACAAAATGTTGAATTTCAGTTAGGTTTGTGGCTTCGACCAGTTTCGGCAGCACGCTGCCAGCTTCTGTGTCGACCACCACCTACAAAGATGACCAGTTTAAATGTTTGCCGATATCCTAAGATTGGCTTTTTGTGATTATTGTAGTCAACGTTTACGCATTATTTCTACATCAGAATAATAAAAAATAGAATATATTGCCCCTTTGCAAGAATAAGGTGTTATCTCGAAAAATTTAAACATTTTAAAATGAAACAAGATACCCGTCTGAAAGAGACAACACAATATACCATTGTTGTGTTGTCTCTTTCCCTCGTAAATTCTCTGTTTTTCACTTTAAAAATACCATGTTTTTGTAGAAAATAATGTTGAACACGGCGGATTTGATTTTCGAAATGTCACGTTATTCTTGCAAAGAGGCGATATACTCGTTGAGGCAAGTAAATATGCTAAAAAACTAGCAAGAGGAGGGCACGACATAGGAAATTGACTTCGGGATGGGATTTTACAGAATTGCAGTATCCCCTAAAAGTCGTCCATATTCTAAGTAAGATAGCGCAATAGCTAGTCAATTTCCAGAAAAAAGCTTTTTAACTTTTCACCGTTGCTTATATATTAGAAATACGACACTAGTTTCGAAAACTAGGTGTCTTCACTACTTCGCTGGCCGGATGGTCTCCGATTCAAATCCCGCATAATGGTTATTTTTATACCTAAAAGCGAAAAGTTTATAGACTTTTTTTATATCAATAGATTGGCTACTGCGCTTTCTTACTTTGACTATGGACGACTCTTAGAAGGTACTATAATCCTACAAAATCCCAATCCAAAGTCTATTTCCTATGTCGTGACCTCCCCTTGTAAGTGCAAACCAAATCTATAATAAAATATATTCATGAAATCAAACGGGTAATAATCAGTGAAAAATATTGAAAGTTTTATTAAAATCAGCCGTTTGTTTGACTCAATTGAACAAATTGGTTTTATGTATGAAATTCGAAGTATTAAGTTTTCATGCGTGGAAGCGAAGTATCGAACTGGCAAAAGAAGGATGAAAGTAGAATAAATGCAGTAGAAATGAGATCTCTTAGACGAATGTGTGAAAACTCTGTGTATGGTAGAGTGTCGAATGAAAATATAATAAGTGAATGCGGTGCGAATGATGGTGTCATGAACAAAATAATGAAAGGATCATTACGATGGTTTGGAAATATGGAAAGAATGAATGAAGAAAGAATGGTAAAAAATTATATGTTAATGATGTAAATGGAACCAGAAATAGAGTAAGACCGAGGAAAACGTGGCACGATCAAATGAATTAAATATTGAATGTCGGCCATGTGAGGATTCAGAGTAATCGACGCGCGTGCATGACACGATGTAGGAATGTTGAGGAAGCGAGAGAAATATGTCAGAAAAGAAAAGTGTGGCAGTCCATTCTTTCTGCCTACCCCTTCGGGGAGACGGCGTGATGGTTAGTTGGTTAGTTAGTTAAGTTTTTATTGCGAACTAAAACGCGATTAAAAATATTGAATGCTTCATTTTTAAGATGTAAAAAAGATTTCAATTTTTTCGGTGATAAAATAAGAAAAGCTAAATTTCTAATTAGAGTCCCCTCAATCACTTTCGATATAAAGTGGAAATAAGAAGCCAATAATCTAAGTATTATATTATTAAGTAGTGCGTGGCGATTGGAAGTTCACTTTCTAAACTTAGAGTAAAAGTTTATGGCTTGCGTGCGAGATGCAATAAATCCCGTGCGATTGAATGAACTGAAATATAATCGATTCCAGAGAAATAATAGAGAATATTCACAAAATAGATTTTGTTCAAAGTGATCAATCAAATCAATCAAATATTGAATGTCGGCCACGATTAATGAATGTTGAAGAATAGGATAAGTATGTCAGAAAATAACAATGTACGTGTAGACAGCATAATGGTTTGTTGGTTATTTATACGAGTAGATCAGCTTAGTGTTAACGCCTAATTTCATCATATTTAATATTGACGTCCTTTTTCTAAAAGTTTTATTATATTTTATAAGTGTGTCTTGTAGCGCCTTGCTAGGGCATTATTTAATGATAATTTCCTTTCGAGACGAAACATGTCATGCCTATAAAATATTTTTTTAAATTCTGGAAAACGAACGTTCATTAAATATGGAAACTTACAACAATGTTCAAGTAACAGATATTACGAGAAGTTGACTTTAGAAAGTATGTTGTCTTCCTAATGTCGAACCATCTCTAATGCGTTCCTGGTACTTTGTTGTATTTTTATAATATTTTACCTGTACTCAATAGATGCCTTAAACATTTTCCTGTTTGTAATGTCTTTTGAGTTAATAAACTGATTTGATTTGATTATTTTCATACTAAATAAAATATCAAATTTAGGAGAACGCCTTTTGATAATCAAATATTCAATATGGTAATCTTCAATGTAAACTTAATTTTCATCAAACATTTTTTTGGTTTCCCGACAATAAAGGTAACAGTTCAAACCTTCACTTCCATACATAAGGTTCGGTACAAGAACACCATTGTGAATTGCTATCTTAGCTGTTTTGTATACGCTATTGTTTTTGCAAATTCTATCTTTGAAATAAAATTTAATTTTATCGAAGGTGTAAACACTGTGGAATTCCATTATAATAACCTTATAACTGTTACAATTTACACCTGAGGAACATGGTGTGTTCAAGGTCATGTTGTGTTGTGCTGACGTCAGTAAGGCAGTACTCTTTCCAGATTGCGAAATCTTACCTTTGAAACATGTCGAGAACAATAAACTCAAAGATGGAAAACAAAACGTGTTTAATTGATAAAAAAATCGTCGTTATGGAATTCGACAGTGTTAACGAATTAAGTTTACCAAAAATTAAATTAGTATTAAAAAATATTACAATGCTTGATGAATCGTAAATAAAGATGTGTTATTTTGTATTGTATGAATTTCAAATATTTTTAAGTGATTCTGTAAAACGAACTCTGGTTTAGTTCCCCCTCACACGTTTAATCCAGCCTCAAATCCCTCCCGCATTCCGCGATGATCCGGTATTTCGGAATAATTCATCACATCTGATGCGGTAGGCGAGGGGAGTTAATCCTCCCTCTAACTTACACGTTACGAAGGATATCGAGAGATCACAAGGTGATGTTAGATGAATACTTAAAGTCACGTGGTTATAATAATAATAACAATATCTCTCTATTATTATTTCGGTCCCCCGGGCCAATTTAAGTCTTGAACGCTCACGAGAAAGAACAAGATTACACCTCTTAAAAGCCTTATTTGAAACATGGACACTGATAAAGAGAGATAAAATAAGTCTCTACTCAAGATTGAAATTTTCAACGTTTATACGGACTGTGTATTATTACTATTATTATTTTGTTGAATCGCTCTTTACATCAAGACAGCATGAGCCAAATCGATGTAAAGGGTATTATAGCTATCATAGTGATTCTCGTGACATGTGATAGGTAGCTAATCTATCGCCATTTTATTGTCACGTGACACCTACACCAGTCTACACCAGACCAAAGACAGTATGACCATCACACTGCCCTCGTCGGGAACCGAACCCGGAACCTTGGGGGTGGTAGTCAATGCACTTACCACTCGGCCGCGAAGGTCGTAATGTCGGTCGTAACGTAATGTATAAGAAGTCGTCACATTGAGTTCATTCCTACCTACTTTATCTACAGCATATGTTCAAACACGTTAAGGGTGATTTTTCAATTGTTTTTTTCAAATGGGTGATATTAAATGATATTGAGACAACTATTTTTATATAATTTATAATTCAAATGTACATAAAGAAAATAAAGACCCCTACAGGAAAACTCACTGTTGATTGTTATTAAAAAATACTTTGTAAATATATAAAATAAAGATTATTTTATTATATACATTGGCTGTGTTAAAAAAAATATATTTTTATACCTATTTTTCCGAGCGCCAAGGTGGTGCAACCCCTTAAACTAGCCCTTGCGTAAGTTAATAATGTTGAAATCTCTAAGTGTTTCCGCCTGAACATGGATTATCTAAAAATAACATGCTATAAAATACATGTTTATAAATAAAATATTCACTTAAACGTACCATATGCAAGATATGAAAATTTACACACGAAACAGGTAGAAGGAAACACATTTTCTTTTAGTACTATAATACTTCCTTATAATGAGATAGAGCACGAAAGATTCGCAAATTCGCTCCCGGCTATTAGGAACAGGTGAATGCGGGGCTGTTAACACGTAGAGTGGTTTGCGCTTGCCTTAATGCCCTAACAGGATTACGGCGGAGATGGGAGTGCATTGAAAAGACGTATAAAGAGTGGATTCTCATCCGCCGGGCGGAATTGCTAGCTAAATTCTGTACCCACGGGTAAAGACCGCTAACCACAGTATGCATACATTACCAAAAATACAAATAAACAATTCTTTCGTATGAAGCCACCTAAAAGATTGGCCGACGACAGTGCCCGAATAGCTGGAACGACCTGGATGCGGAAGGGATAAAACTGGGACGAGTAGAGGAAAATAGAAGAGGTCTATATCCAGCAGTAGAGGGAAGAAGGCTAAAGAAGAAGAAGCATGAAGTGCTAAATTTGGGTTATGGTATTATTAAATATACTTTAAAAACATTTTTAGTTGTTTAAACACAACTTTATTTTGTCAAACCAACCGGTTTCGCTCCCATCGGAGCGTCAGGGTAATATAACAAACTGTTTGTTTGTTTTAGTATTTAAGTATTAAATTCTATTTCAAATAAATTGTTGCTGAATCATTAATATCACAGTAAAAAAAACAAAGCATAAAGAAAAATATAGCGCAGTTATTTAAACGATTTTTATAACAACAATGGAAATAAACTTTTATGACAATGTGGACTTAATGCACTTTACCTAAATCATGCAGAATAATCGTGGCTGTTGCGTATTCATAGAATATTGAATGGTAAATTCGAAATATATATTTAAATGTAAGCAAAAAACACAAACTCCCATGAGGATAAGTAGTGTTTTTTTTCTTCTTGTTATACCGCCAACGTTTAAAAATAGAATGAAATATGTAACCAATCGATGGCACATTGATCTCCTATAACGTATTAACCTCTAAGCGAACGAAGCAACGAATGAGAGTCGTGGTATCAAAATCAGAATAAAAACAAGAAACACGAGCCTGAATCGTGGTACTTCGTTCGGACAGAACAAACAGTAACAGAGTCTGGGTTGTGATACTTATTAGTTCGGAACAAACGCGTTACCACGTTACATATACTTAAAACAAGAATAATCCTATGAATTGTTTTGCAGCACGTCTTACATTTTTGCTGGTTCTTGGGATGCAACTTGGGCCTTTTTAATGTGGTAGTTACTCGTTGCTTTCTACATTTTCAAGTTATTTATACCCAATTTTTTATCATACAATTTTTGGCTATTGATTCTCGTGACATGTGGTAGGTAGATAGTACATCGCGATTTTAATTGTCACGTGAATTCTATCAGACCTATAACTAATGTTTCGAAAAATATTACATGGTTGAAGATTACTCGTTTTGAGAATTTTGAAACTAAAATGAATTTTAATAAAGGATTTCTTTATAAATAACGTTTTGCACATGTTCGAGCATAAGGCTTAGCAGTAATACTGAACTCTCAGACTGATAAATGTTTCTATAAAAAAATGTTCAGTCCGAGAACGTCAATTGATTATATAAAATTGTATAGTATTCAAAGTCATCACTGCAAATAGAAATATATCCACAGAAGCAAATATGGCAGTACCCAATGGAGTTCTAGTGAAAACCCTCATGTATGGAAGTGAAGCTTGGAGCTGGCAAAGGAAGGATGAAAGCAGGATAAACGCCGTAGAAATGAGATTACTAAGAAGAATGTGCGGAAAAAACGTTGTATGGTAGAATACTGAACGATGAAATAAGAAACCATCTCAGGGATACTTTTTAAATTTTATCCATGCATCATGGATAAAATTAAAAAGTATCTCTGAGATGGTTTGAACATATGGAACGAATGGATGAGAATAGAATGGTTAAAAAGTTGTACACAAGCAGCGTGAGTGGAAAAAGAAGCCAAGGACGACCGAAGAAAACATGGCATGACCAAATTGATCAATTACTAAAAGGCAGCCACATTCGAAGTCGGAATAATCGACGTGCGTGCATGGTACGATGTATGAATGTAGAAGAATCCAGAGAGGTATGCCAGGACAGAGCATTGTGGCGATCCATCCTCTCGGTCTACCCCTCCGAGGAAATGGCGTCATGGTTTGTTAGTTAGTTAGTTATTTAGTATAGTATTATACTATTAAAATCATACTGAGATATATATTCTAAAATTGAAGTGATTAATAAGGGTGTAGTGGGTGTGATCGTGTTTATATTTTGTGTGGGGTAATTTAGAATTTTTGATATATATCTCTCGTATTATGATAGAATGTCTTTATACGTTCCATACTATATATGCAAAGAGATATACATTGTAGAAATCGTCTGCAAAGATATCGGAAACGAAACGTAAATAAAATGATGTTTGCTCCCACATAAATAACTGGAAAATTCTAGAAACTCGAGTGGGTTCCGCCCCGAGTGGGGGCTGTTATTAGGTTATCCAATTGGTACTGGGAAGGCACATATTGTAGAGGAGGTGATCTCATCTCGCGAACTAGATGGGAGATCATTCAGTAATGTGGATGACTGAGGATATAACGATTTAAGGGCAATGAAGATGGAAAATTCCTACATAAAAACACGTAATTGAAATCCATTCATGAACCCTTATCCCTTGTATGATTTTGATGAAATCCTTTGTAAGTGGAAAAACGGTTGAATAATATTCGAGCAATAAAATTAAATTGTCCGTTCAGGTGGAGAGAATAAATAATCCATTAAATAACTACATTGGAATACGAAATAAAGAGTATATTATTTAAAATTTGGATACTCGGTGGTTTGACATATTTAAAATTAGAATTAAAAACTTTTAAAACGTTGTATAAAATCAATTTATTTTGAGACAAGAGCGCCAACCGGTTTCACTCTGTAACGAGCCTCGTCAGGGCTATACACAAACTGTTCAGTTAAGTTTATTATTTATTAATAGTTAAATTATAATAGCTGTTTATGGTATCACAATTTTTTTTTTCGCGACACCTGTTTCCACAACCTACATTGACATCATCGGGTGTTTTTTATCATCATTTTTTAAAAAAGAATTAACTGCAATATGCTATCAGAGAAATTATTCAAATTGACAGGAACAAATACACATACAGGTTCGCAAATCACGGAAATTAATTTTAACACCCGGTGATGTCAACATAGGTTGACGAAACAGCTGTAGCGAAAAAACAAGTGATTCCATAGACAGCGTTTTTTTAATATAACAGTTAATAATTTTGAAGTATCATAGTATTTCGGTGTTTTTTATCATCATTAACAAAACTAATTTATTATTTATTTATTGTTTCATAACTAATGGTGTAAAACTTTTCCATCTTAAAAACATGAGTGATTTTTTTTCTATAATCGTCACCTTTTTCAATAGTGGATTATTATTTGAAAAACATTATCTTTTCGCATTCATTTATTGCACTTTTCACAAAAATGTTTTGGGCGGCAGACGCATTTTCTAAGTGTATAAATATTAAAGTGTTGTCATAATATGAATGAAAATGTCGGTTTCTTAAAAAAATATTATATTTTATGGAAAATTTATGTTACGCCTTGTAAAGGCCTTGCGAAATATTTAATAATTCCCCGGCAACGCGAAACCTTACATTCCCTTCAATATAATAAAACTTCAAAAACAGACGTTTACATTAATTTCGTTGACGTTTACATTAATTATTTATAAGTTTGTTATTACTTTTATAGTCATTTTCACCATCTGTAGTAAACTAATAGTAGATTAATTCCTAAAACTTATTGATTTTAAATAATAATAAAATAAAACGAGGTTTTATACAACTACTTCCACATTTGTCTTTATTTCGACAGCGACCGGTTTCGCCAGCCTCGCTGTCGAAATAAAGACAAATGTGGAAGTCGTTATAAAAAACATCGTTTTATTTAATTATTCTTAAAAACGAACTTCCACCAAGAGATTTAAGTTAAATCATTTGATTTTCTTATTTATTTTAAGACTAAAAAACTAACATAAACATGTTTTTGTGTACATATCTAATTTCTCATGTGTAGTTTGTTACTAATGACAATAATAACATAAATGTATTTTTTTTTAATAAAAATTATATTGAATATTAATAAACACCCACAGACACTACAATAGTTTAGAAGACCCAAAAAAGTTATTTGTATAAATGTATTTTCTCACCGAAAAATATTTCCGTGAATAATTAATAAAAATTATTTAATTCAATCTGAAATAATAAATTAAAACAAAACAGTTATAAATTATTTTTTAGATACCAGGTTACTAAAAAAACTACAAAGAAGATAATTTAAGTATCTCTTAAATTAGATTTTTTTATGTTTAAATTAAAGAAATCAAACATAAATTTTATTAGAGTTTATTGGTTGAGTGGAATATTTCCGCGAATAATTAGAAAAATAATTTTATTCAATCTGAAATAATAAATTAAAACAAAACAGTTATAAATATTTTTTTAGATACCGGGTTATTAAAAAAACTACGAAGAAAATAATTTAAGTATCTCTTGAACTAGATTTTTTTGTGTTTAAATTAAAGAAATCAAACACAAATTTTATTAGAGTTTATTGCTTGAGTGGAGACTATAATGCGTATCTTTTGGAATCAAAACCGACTTTATGGTAATTTAAACATTTAAAACCAAAAACTTTGCCAATAGATCGTCTATATTTGACGGGGAATCCCAGATCCCGGTAATTTATGCGGTTTTCAACTTGAGATTAGATGTGAGACGGAATTGCTTGGGCGTGACAATTTATTTGGTCACAGCCGAATAAAATAAGTGCTCGGATGATTGTTATACAACGTTGATTTAAAGGCGAAATGAATTGATTCAAATAAAAGCAAAAAAAAATACTCTTTAAGAAATTTGTTACGGGAATGCCATTAGCGTCTGTGAGAATCGAGAAATTCATAATTGAATATAAAATACCGCTTGTGAAGAAAAACCGTAAACAAACGTAAAATTATAGTTTCAAAAAAATAATCAAATTGAAGCAGAGAGACAACTGGACTCATGCGAGTCTGGCGAGAAAAATAGTTTAAATTAATCAACAACAACAAAAATAAGATGAAGACACCGAGGACGAAAGCAGAGACACTAAGAGATCGCATGAGGAACACCAGAATTAGATGTGCGAGTCAGTGGCGGTACTCCCATAGAAGCCCGGTTTGCGTAAGAAATTTTGAATAAAACCCCCAAATTTAAGTAATGGTGCCCCCGCATAAAACAACAAATCACCTTCCCCCATTGTTCCCATCAGATGTAAGAGGAATAGTCACAAGAGCTGAACCTCTGTAAGCCAGAAGTGGGCTTCTATGGGAGTACCGCCACTGTGTGAGATTGAGGATATTATGAGATGAGTAGACAGCGAAGGAGGGACTAGTACGGTCACATCCAAAAAATGGTTACCACCAGACTTCCATACATTGCACTATATAATCAGTTCACGGGACTCGAGGTCGTGGAAGACCTGCTAATAGATGGAAGGACAGCTGGGAATCCACCTCACAGGAGGAGCAACCCTCTGTAGAGCAGACCACATACGTCTAGAACGAGGGAAAAAAGGTAAAAAATGGGATTGATGGAATGGACAAGTATGTACTAGACTGTATCACATTTCTACAAAATATTTGAAAACCGAGTTTTTGTGTCGATGTTTTAAACATTCAAAATTGCGTATATTATTTTTAATTATTATAGATTATTGTTGAACGTTAACCGTGTGTTATTCTGTCGACTTCACTATCTATTTACACAGTTCTAGTCGTTAACATCGTTGTATAAACCTTTTTTGTAATTCTATTCAATGTAGGAGTATCGTAAGAGGTATCTATGATCGATACCCCACTATTTGTGACAAAAAGCTTTATTGATATATCTTATTTAAAGCCCTAGCATATCTTATTTAAAATAAGTGAAAAATTATGTAAGATTAAATCTATTCAAATAAAAAATATTAAATGTTCAAAATATTTTTTTGAAAAAATAAAAATGATTAACATGCTTTTGCTGGCAGTTCACCCCGCACAATTTTAGTATTTAAAAAGTCAGGTTTCAAAAGGTTTGATTACGTTTTATAGGAGTGACAATGTACTATATCCTAGCAAGGTGAAATTATTACTAAACTGTGAATATTAAATATTTTATATGGAGTTTTACAACATTTCAAAGAAACAATGAATTGAATGTCTTTTGTTTGATTGTAAAGTTTACATAAAAAAGATTTTGAATCTGTATATAAATCAGGAAGAAGAATTGAACTAAGCTGGGCAGCTTTCGGAAAGAGCTTTTAAAAACTGGAAAACACTGATCAATTTCTTACGCAAGCCGGGATTCTGGGCTTCTATAATAAACCTGAAACGAGAAAGTCTATGAAGCCTGCGTTCTGCCAGTTGGTACTTATGGTATTGAAATTGCTACATTGTTCAAACAAAGTGCCGAGAAACTACGAGTGACCCAAAGAGCCATGGAAAGAGCCATGTTAGGAATAAGCCTAAGAGACAGAGTCAGAAACGATAAGGTGAGAGAAAATACAAAGGTCACTGACATCATCCACCGGGTAACGATTCTAAAATGGCAATGGGCAGGTCAAGTAGTCAGAAGCTCTGATGAAAAGTGGACAAGAAAACTGCTGACTAGGAGACCGTGGACGACAAAGACGCAACTACGGTGGAAGGATGATCTGAACAGACACGTCGGAATAACCTGAATGCAGTCTGCACAGGACAGAGTGGCATGGAAGCGAATGGAGGAGGCCTTTGTCCAAGAGTGGACGGGGATAGGCTGAGGAAGAAGAAGAAGAAGATATAGATCAGAAATTGAATCATAAATAACTTTGTTAAATTTTCTACATATCTTATTCCGCCCTTTTTTCTAGTATATGATAAAAAATATATATTTACTTTGTAAACGTGTTGGTTTTGTAAGAAAATAAAGTGAATATAATATATTCTAGTTAAAATTATTCACATCTTTCAGATTCAGATACGATTTATTTTTATAATTACGGAAGCATAAATTTCCATACGCCATTATTACGCAAGATTTATCTTTCGCGGAGGTGCAGCGAACTATCACGTGGACAGGGCATGGCGCCGCGACGCCTGAAATATTTTCACGGTGGCGCTGAGCAAGCATAATGGCGAGCGGTGCTGCGCTAATGCAGATTCATTGTGGGCGCCCGAGAGGGCGGCAGGTGCGCGGGAGGGCGATTGATAGGGAGGTCGGATCTCCTCTGCGGGAGACGTTACTTCACTACTAAGTTATGATTATCCTACACACTCGTATGCATACTATCTTGCTGGGGGAGGGGAGACTGATCTGAAATGCCTGACCTCGTCCTCCACCTCCTTAGTTCAATTGCATTCTTTTTCTTCTCTTAAATATATATAGTATAAACTTCCTATGTTACCTTCCCTATTCCACATATATTTTTTAACGTAAGTCCCGCAAGAACGGGAGACGGGCCTAGGGAGTGCACGAGTGAAGCTGACGAAAGTGGCCGCTGCGTCTATAACAGCTTCGGGTAAGCGGAGGGAGCCCTCTATGGCTCGACCATATTATATGCACGCATGATTTTTTCTTTTAGTTTATAATGATTATTCGCAAGAAAAGAGAACAGGAGGCAAACCAATAATGAAGAATATAAAAACAGAAGGGTTCCTACCACATACCCGAGACTGTTATAGGGCCCAGCGGCGCCATTTCGTCTGCCTTGCTTATAAACCTCCTAGGTCTGACCGGCTTATATTAGATGTAAGACCGGGATGGACAAAGAGGCAGACTATGAAAAAAATGGGGAGACTGCGTGGAAGAGGACTGGGAGAAATTGGAAAAATCTAAAGAATGGAGAAAGAGAAGGCCAGGAGCAGCCAGTGGAGCAGGCCAAATCCTACACCTGTATGTAGCGCCAAAAATAAGTTTATGATGATTTTTTTCCTTGTATACAACAGGTCGTTTGAACCCAATTACTTTTTACAATTAATTTTAGCTATTATATTGATTCTAATGACAGGTAGCCAATCTATCGCCATTTTATTGTCACGTAAATTTTACACCAGACCAAAGACAGTGTGACAATCACACTGCCATTGCCGGGAATCGAACCCCGGGGCTTTCGGTATAGAAGTCAGGGTTTTTACCACTCTTCCACGAAGGTCGATTTTGATGACTCCTAGCCATATTTTGGAGTTTTAGCAGTTGTTTTGGAGGTGTCATGTCCAAGGCAGATTTTTTTAAATGTACACATTTTTTAAATGTGTTTGAACATGATTACAATATATAATTTATTTGCTTAAATTGATTCTCATGACATGTGATAGGTAGCTTATCTATCGCCAATTGAATTATACACCAGATCAAACAGTACGAAAATCACAAAGTCATCGCCGGGAATTTAAGCCAGGACCTTCGGTGTGGCAGTCATGAATCTTGCCACTCTGCAACGAAGGTCGTCAGTTACTTATAAATAAAATAAAAATTTATATTATATTGGCTTTCACCATTATGCAATATCCTCGTTTTTGAATAGCTCGGGAGAAATAAGTATGTCAGGAAAGAACAGTTATTTCTGCCTAACCCTTCGTTAATTAGTAAGTTAGTGTTTTTAGGATTTTAACAATTTGACGTTGATGAAGACATTTGTTTTCTAGGAGTTTTAATATTTTAATTGGACGACAACAGCATTTGGTAATGCTCTAGCAAGACACCCCGTTAAAATGTTTTCATAAATATCAACATAAACAAGAATTTATCAATGAAAGCGAAAATGGCCGTTCACAATGGAGTTCTGGTTCCAACCCTTATGTATGGAAGCGAAGCATGGAACTGGCAAAAGAAAGATGAGAGCAGAATAAATGCGGTAGAGATGAGGTACCTAAGACGTATGTGTGGTAGAACGATGTACGACAGAATCTCAAATGCTGATATTAGGAAGGAATGTAGAGCGAAAGAAGGTATTATGTACAAAATTATGAAAGGTTCGCTGCGTTGGTTCGGACATATGGAGCGCATGGGTGAAGAAAGAATGGTTAAAAAAAGTATACGTTAACAATGTAAATGGAGTAAGGAGTCGAGGTAGACCGAGGAAAACATGGCATGACCAAATTAATCAAATATTAAATGTTGGTCATGGCAGAAGCCGGAAGAATCGACGTGCGTGTATGACTCGATTTATGAATGTGGAGGAAGCTAGAGAGGTGTGCCAGGATAGAGTAGTGTGGCGGTCCATTCTCTCTGCCTACTCCTGCGGGGAAACGGCGTGATGGTTTGTTGTTGTTGTTGTTGTTGTCAACATAACTTTTTTTCAGTACTTTTAAAGCTTAAAAAGACTACTGTTTATAAATACTAACAATAAATTGTACCATATTAGTTCATATAAAATAAAATTACACGCTTTATCCTTCGCACGTGAATGATATAGGGCGCGGCATGCTACCAGACGTGCGATATGTATTTATCTCACATAGTATTTGATATCTTTCGCCTTGCTAAAGCATCATCAAATACTTGAGCAAGGCGAAATATGTCATCCACATAATATATAATAAAACTTCTAGAAAACTGACGTTTTTATTCGTATTCATTGTTTTGAGGTTAACATTATGATTTAAACTATTAATAAAAACTAACTAACTAACTTGCCATTACGTCTCCCCGGGGGTAGGCAGAAAGAATGGACTGCCACTTTTCTACCTGACACATTTCTCTCTATTCCTCAACATTCATACCTTGACAACCTTCGTGGCCGAGTGGTAAGTGGTTGACTGCCACCCCGAAGGTTCCGGATTCGATTCCCGGCGAGGGCAGTGTGATTGTCACACTGTCTTTGGTCTGGTGTAGAATTCACGTGACAATAAAATGGCGATAGATTATCTACCAATCACATGTCACGAGAATCACTATGATAGCTACAATACCATTTACATCGATTTGCCACTTGCTGTCAGGATGTAAAGAGCGATTCAACAAATTTATAATGATTTTAGTACATCGTGTCATGCACGCAAGTCGAAGTCTCCGATTCATTTATTTGATCCTGTCACGTTTCCCTCGGTCTGCCTCTATTTCTAGTTCCATGTACATCGTAAACATATACTTTTTTTACCATTATTTCTTTCCATGTGTCCAAATCATCTTAATATTCCTTTCATTATTTTGTTCATAACACCTCATTAATATATTTTTATTAGCGGTAGTCGTATCATTGAAAAGAAAGCCCCATCAATTATGAAATGGTTTCGAAATGCGCGTTCAGGGCCATCGCGTTCTCGTAGGAAGTGTCGCCAGGCGGGGCACTTGAAGCACGACCGTGCCGCAGCTGTGGTATAATAATTAATCGAAGAAACAAAATGGCGGTGGAACAATCGAGACCGATGCGGCGCCACTTTTTGCCGCGCGAATAAAAGCGCTACAAATATCAACATGAAATGCTTCATCGCCGTGACGAAAGCCGATACCCAATCGACTGAGAGGATTCAGTATAATTTTGAATTGCGCGGGAATGGAATGGAATTACCCTCTTCTATTTTATTCTATGGAATTGTATATGTTTTTCTACGGAGTAATCCATCGTTTTCAAGCGTCTTTCGTTACTCGCGTTTGTAAAATACAAAAAAAACATGTTACAAATAAATCGTATAGATGAGACCAGCATCGTAGACGTTTGTAAGACCCTTGAAAAGCAAATTAATGAAAAAGTGATCAATTCGAATGCATGTAGCAGAATTGATATGGCCTATAGTGAAGACGCTTAACCCTTAAAAAATGTCTATTATCGCATTAAATAAGGTATTGAATAACATTTTTAATGTAATTTAATGTGTGTACCTACTAACTAAATTGGTAAATTGCTATTTGCTTATTTTCTTATTGTACAAAAATGTTCTCGAATATTTTTTATTAATTGTCTTCTGTTTTTTTTTTTCTTACTTGCTCTCATTTGTTTTCTTATTAGGGTAAGCAGTACAATGATTGGCACTCTAAGAAAAACTTTTCATGTTTCATGTCTATGCGTCTCACTTTTTATGTTTATGATTTTTTTCTTTTTAAATTCATATTTTATGAACTATTTAGATAATAAAAAACACACACAGCAATCCTTCTGAAATAACCATTAGTCGTAGATTTTTTTGCAAAAAAAATATCCTAAAAACATAATCATTGGCACCTCGAGTATAATGATTGGCATAACGTAAATGTATAATTATTGGCACAGTAAATATATTTATTCAGAGGGATCATTCTCATTATCTTCTTCTAAATTGGTTGTTTCTCTACTAATCCAAGTAGGTTTAAGTTTTTTAGTAAATATTAAATAATGCATTGAAATCAGGTGACTTGTTAACGTTTTTTTTTTCCATTTCCAATTCTCAAATAGTTTTACCAGGCATGAAAAAATAAATTCCTCAAATGCAAAATATATTAATTAAAGATTTTAAAACAGTGCGAAAATTTATTATTTCGACAATTTTACAGTTTCTACGTGCTATTGAAACGAAGAGTGCCAATCATTGGGGGGGTGCCAACATTAGTACTTCTTCCCCTATATTATTTGTAATTCTTTTTTAAAAAAATGTTCATTTTATTTCTGTATATTGTGATTATAAACGAATTGAATTTGTTATTCTGTAATGTTTATAATTTTTTGAATAAATAAATTGAAATTGAAACTAACTAACTAACTAATCATCACGCCATTTCCCCGGAGGGGTAGGCAGAGAGAAGGGATCGCTACAATGCGTTGCCCTGGCATACCTCTCGGGATTCCTTTACATTCATACATCGTACCATGCACACACGTCGATTATTCCGACTTCGAATGTGACCGACTTTTAGTAATTGATTAATTTGGTCATGCCATGTTTTCCTCGGTGGTCCTCGGCTTCTTTTTCCACTCACGCTACTTGGGTACAACTTTTTAACCATTCTACTCACATCCATTCGTTCCATATGTCCAAACCATCTCAGGAATCCTTTTTTTATTTTATCCATGGCGCAGTCATCTCCCTTACATTTCTTTCTTATTTCATCGTTCGGTATTCTATCATAGAACGTTTTCCCGAACATTTTTTTTAGTGATCTCATTTCTACGGCGTTTATCCTGCTTTCATTCTTCTTTTGCCAGCTCCAAGCTTCTCTTTCATACATGAGGGTTGGCACTAGAACTCCATTGTGTACTGCCATCTTTGCTTCTATGGATATATTTCTATTTGCAGTAATGACTTTGAGTGCGTCATTTATTTAATTCCCAGCACCAACCCTTCACTACCAACATGTGTTTACTTACACACCATTTAAAAAAAATACATATTAAATAAATAAAATAAAAATATCACAAAAAACACGTTAAATTAATTTCAACGCCCCTTTCTATATTTTTACTGTTTTTTTTTAATCAAATACCAAATGTTAAACTTTTTATTGTTAATATTGATTATGTTAAGAATAGTGTTCACTCGAAACGTACATATTTTTAAATGCTATAATAAAATAATAAAAATAAATACGAGTATGTGTTGTACCAATCGTAAGCTGTTATACGACGACCTTCGTGGCCGAGTGGTCAGTGCATTGACTGCCACCCCGATGGACAGTGTGATTGTCACACTGTCTTTGGTCTGGTGTAGAATTCATGTGACAATAAAATGGCGATAGATTAGATACCTATCGCATGTCACGAGAATCACCATGATAGCTATAATAATACCCTTTACATCGATTTGGCTCATGCTGGCATGATGTCAAGAGCGATACAACAATATAATAATAATAAATAGGCGTGGGAGATGCCTATTGGTGGCGATGAGGTTCGCAACCCATCACACCGCGTCTCCCGCGGGGCGAAAAGAGAAGGATGGAGTGCTGCATCAGTAAAAGTGTGAAAGTCCATTCTTTCTGCCTACCCTTTCGGGGAGACGGCGTGATGGTTAGTTAGTTGGTTAGTTAATAAATTATATCAAATAAAAATTCAAAAAACAAAGGCGAATACAAGAGGAACAATGTGTAAAAGTAACTGTCCTGTTCTTTAGGCTTACGTGGTGAAATAAAAAAAATACATATTAACTTAAAATAATCCTATTTTAATTTACTGAAATTCATTATGATACGAATATGACAGAGAAGAAAAATACAGATCACCAGGTTTGTATCGTTCAAAAGTAGGTCAGTCGATATAAAATTTAATAATACAATATTTTTCAAAAGGTTGCCATAGAAACAAGATGAATGGGAGTACAGCAACTCAAGCGCATAACTCCCAATGACACAGATTTCATTTAAAAAAAATTGAACGCCGTTTTTTCCTTGCGTAATAACACCGCGGGAAAGATAATGAAATAATCCGTAGGGCATTCCATTTCGAATTGTAAAACGAAACACGCGTCGACTAAGTTAACGAGTCGGGCTGAAGGGGTATCGTGATGTGTATTTGATTAAAGAATGATCGTGGAGGTCAACGAAGGTCAATTCTAAACAATGCAACGGCATAATGACACAATTTCCCAACGTGACTGATCTTGTGATATTTTTACGAAATGAATTTCGATTGTCAATTAACTATTGGATAATTTCCTTCGTTATCTACCACAGGAAAGAGGAAGATGGAGGAAAATATGGCACGATCAAATTAATCAAATAATATCGCACCGTGAGTGTAAAACCGAAACAAGAGCAAATATACAGTTTGGAGATATGGGAGTTTAAAGACTTCATATTGCTTGGAAAAACTGTTTTTTTTTTTAAATAAACCAATGATTTTCGGTTTATAGGTATATTACTTTAAACTGAAAATCATTGGTTTATTAAAAAAAAAAACAGTTTTTACAAGTAATATGAAGTCTTTAAACTCCCATATCTCCAAACTGTATATTTGCACTTGTTTCGGTTTTACACCCACGGTGCGATTTATTCAATAGAAATTAGATGTATTCGACGAATGTGTTGTAAATCTGTATATGATAAAATGTCTAATGCAAATACAAGATGTGAATGCATTGCGAATGAAAGTATTATAATTTTAGATAAACTTAAGGCGTTAACACTGTGGAGTTAAATAATGACGATTTTTTATGAATTAAAACACTGTTTATTCCACTTTCGAATTTATTTTTCTCAACATGTTTTGAACGATATAATCGAACAATTTTATTGTTCTCCCGATGATGAAGGTGTAAGCCTTTGAAACATATCGAGAAAAATAAACTCAAAAGTGGAAAAAACAGTGATTTAATTCATAAAAATTCGAAAGTATTATATTATAAACAAAATAATGAAAGGTTATTAAGATGGTTTGAACACATGGAAAGAATGAATGAATAAATAATGGTATATGTAAAAGACGTTAACGGACCTAAAAATAGAGAAAGACCGAGGAAAACGTGCCAATGGTTAAATCAATCAAATATTAAATGTAGGCCACGTGAGGAGTCACAAAAAATCGACGTGCGTGCATGACGCGATGTATCAATGTTGAGAAAACGAAGTATCTCAGGAAAGAACACATTAACGATCCATTATTTCTGCCTACCGCCTTGGGGAGACAGCGTAATGGTTAGGAAGTTCGTTTATTTTATATAATCTTGGCGGCAAAAACAACCGTGATTACATAAGTAATAAGAAATCAATAATTTTAATTACATTTCGTTTATTTACAATTCCAGATCGTTTACGATTACCTAATAAAATGATTTAAGAGTAAAAACATATAAAGGAGTAAGAATTAAAAAAAATAATTAGAAGAAAATAATAAATCATAACATGACAGCGCCCTTGAGGTGAGCTATTCACGAAAACGGCGCTATACAAATTAGCCTAATTATTATTATTATATATGAATATTGCATTCCTGAGTCCATTTCTACTATCAAGAAATATGTCGACCTCCGAGGTGACCCGATTCGGTAAAGATATTGCTTTACTTACGGACATAACCATTGACAGGTTGGTTTTATAGGGTAATAAATAAAACATATAAAACAATACGATGCGAAGGGGAAGACTGAGAAGACATGTTCTGAAAGAGTGATAACTATAGCCGAAAATAAAGTACCAACAGGAAATCTACCCCCAGGAAGACCACTCAAAAGATGGCGAGACAGTTGGACATTTACATCCCAGGAACTTGCTCCGAGAAATAACAGGACGCAGTCCTAAATAAAGCAGAAGAAGACATGTACTTGACGAAGACAATTATCAAACAGACTTAACAAAAATTTGGTTTTGACACTGTTTTTGATACAAGTGACTTATTTTTAGTCCCTTCATTATGCTGGGCAAACGTATAGCCCACCTGAATATGAATATACAAACAATGGAAAGAGCAAGAACATGTATTGCATCTTATTCAACTTTCACTGTATCATGAAATACAGCTCAGAGCAATGCTTATTTCACGCATGCTCGCTCTGGCGCATCACTCCCGGGAAGGAATCGCAATACTGGATAGAAAATCCCATTCAAAGGAACATTTCGAGACGTGAAACGCAAATTTACAGAACTCGAAATGATTAGAATATTGCAAAACCATATTACGTGAGATATTAGCATCACAATAAGTAATTTGTAATAATACACACAAATTTCAATAGCGCAAATAGAATTTACTGTGTGAGGTTAGCAGCGCTGTAGAAATGATGTTATTCACGTTATTATTAACCCCATGTATTATGTATGAAGAGTTGTAAGGTTTTATGTCACATAACGGTAAAATGTTTAAAGAAGGCTTCATCAAAACGTGCCTTAAATAGCTGTTATATATGATTAAAGAAAAAACATGCAGAAGAAAAACGGCTATAATATCTTTATTTTAAATATTAGTGTAGTTTAATCCAATTTTTTAGTAGGTACTGTAAATAATGAAAAAATATATGTCTAAATAACTTTAATTATATACGAGTATAATTACCTTATTTCAATGCAGTTTTACGTTTCGACCGGTTTCGACAGCTTTTGAAAGCCATACAATCAAATGGAATTAAACTTAATATATATAATAAAGGTATTTTTAATATTTTTATTTTATTTTCATTATTTCAAATGAACTTCTACTGAAAAAAACACAAAGAAAAATATTAAAAATTTGGTATTAAGTATAATAATCTAATTAGTTATTAAGTATATAGTACAAAATGTATCGAGTGTAATATTAATTTATTTTCGTCAGTACACAAAAAAATATCGAATACGCACTAAAAAAAATTAACAAATATAAATAATAGTTGAAATTTGGGTGACATTTAGGCGACTTAATTATTCTGCATCCACTCTGCAACTGAATGGTGCAAATGTTGAAATGGTCGACCAATTTAAATACCTTGGCAGCATTGTCACTAAAGCGCTTAACCCGGACATCGAAATAAAATGCAGAATGAAGTTGCACGAGCTGCATTTAATAAAATGAGACCCTTCTTTTGCAACGATAGTCTTAACATGAAACTCCGACAAAGAATGACTAAATGTTATATATGGTCTGTTCTACTATATGTCTGCGAAACCTGAACTCTAAAAGTGAATGTAATGAACCGGTTGGAGGCGTTTGAGATGTGGATATACCGCAGAATGCTCCGTATACCGTGGACCGATAGGGTCAGTAATGCAGACGTACTACATAGGGCCAGAGCCAATAGAGAGCTGTTGAATGAATGTTAAAAAGGTTTCATATTTGGGTCATGTGCTAAGGGGAGAAAAATATCACCTCCTTCGATTGATATTAATGGAGTTGGTAGAAGTTAGTTGTCCTGGCTGCGGAACATAAAATAATGGACAGGAATGACAAGAGTACAATAAAGAGTGCTTAGAATGCCTTCATAGGACGAGAACTAAAAATGTGTTTTTGACTTGTCACTTCAAAAAAACTAGTACGATATAGAAAATGGAACCAACTTTTTTTTTCAGTAAACAAATGAAGAAAAATTCAGATCCTTTAAAACTAAGCATTTCTCCCTCGAAATTAACTTTTGACGTACAATATATCCAATTTTACGATTCTTTGCTCTTCCATTTACATGCATGTGTACTGTAGCGGAATATTTTTGATGTTATTAGATTTTTTTCAGGATGTACAAGGATTCACATTTTGTATATACGTTAACGTAACATATTTTGTTTATTCCATATATTAGAATGCGCCTTTATTAAATAAAGGGGGCGCAATTTCGGTGACGATGTCGCTGTAAACAGCTTTCAAATCCGTCAACGCGTTTCATTCAGTTACGTCGTAATAATGTTTATTTACAGTGCCTGATAATATCATAAATCATCGGGGCAAACATTTCTGTAATAATTTCATGTAAGGTAAACAATAATTTCTTACGTCAGTATCAATTTGTTTTGATCCCGCCAACACATTTCCTTCTCGTTAGCCGATGTTGACACTAATTCGGCGAGAAGGTACCCGAAAACAATTTTCTTTTCGGAGCAAAACAAAGGAAATCGGAATATTATATGACGGAAGCAATATCTTTACGCGATAAATACGGATTTTGATTGGCAACGGTCAAATATTATCTTCGTGTACACATATAAAAAGGCCTAACATATTTCATTGAACATAAATAATACATAAGGGTCGGTAGAAGAACACCATTGTGCACTGCCATTCTAGATTTTTTGGATAGGTTTTTGTTTGCGATGACAACTTTAAGTGCACCGTTCACTTTGTTGCCTGCCCCAACCCTTCTTTCAAACCTAAATATGGTACACGAACTCATCTACTTGCTCCAAATTTTCATCATTCAAACTAATGTTGCAGACTGTCATGATTTCTTCTTTTTAAAAAATCATTACCTTGGACTTATTAACGTTCATCATCATAACGGTTAATACAACTTAGGGTATATTATCAATACAGTAAACTGATGATGCGGCGGATGATTGTGCAATGTGGCGATAATCGTAATTTTTCACTTTCTACGTTACGGAAGCCGCCGACGTTCTGTCAATGTTACAATGGTACTGCCGAGGCCAAAGTCGGCCGGTCGTGAACGAAGAATCATTGCGAAAGTGCTAAAAGAAAATCGATGCTCTTAGATAATGGAAATTATGCTGTGATGGTAACGGAGGCAATGGCATTGATAGTACTCGCGACGAGTAGCGAAATGCTGACTCGGTACAACAAATGAAAGTATAACAACACTGAACAGACCGGTACAATCAACCGTATGACCGATTTTTACGGTTGTATTAATTAACTTAATCTTTTCCAGATCGTGTCCGTAACGTAGACATAAGAAAAACTTGCCAAATAGAGGATATCGTTCGGCGGAGCAGATCCAAAAGAATATACTGGAAGGACCATGTAGCCAGAATGGATAATAATAATAATAATTATTATTATTATTATTTTGTTGAAAAAACTCCTTACATCATTACAGCGCGAGCCAAATCGATGTAAAGGGTGAAAAAAAAGAACATCGAAGGAAATATACATAGAACCTTATGAATAGGAATACGCCAGTTATTTCCTTGATACCTTTATAGTAAGGGTATTCACGAATTCGCCATAATTGCATCCAAAGAGGTCTATCTCTTTTGCAACCTCATTTAAAAGACGAATCGCTTACACTACAGAAGAACTACGAAGGGCCTCTGTGCGGCAATTTGGGGCAAGAAAATAAAATATGCCCCCTTGCTCTGCTATAACTAGGGGGAACGTATAGATTTAGTTCTCTCAGTAGTCGTGGATTGTAAATACCCACGATTAAAAAAATGCTTTCCTAGAAAGATCATTCAACGAGTTTCAAGAGTGTTGAAATCCAACATTCCTAAGAGAAATAGTGAGGGGTACAAAAAAGGGTAATAGATATACTCCCTGAGGTATAAATATCTCAAAAATCGTTTCTAAATCCTTTCTAGTTCCAAGATGACTGTTCTTTCTTTCTTTTCATAATAACAGACTCGCATATACAGCCGCTTACGAAGTCCTGCTGGAAGACTACCAAAGAGATGGAGTGACTGCTGGACCTCTTCATTCCAGGACATATGATTTCTGTGCCACCTATCAGATCTATTAAAAGAAGAAGCAATAAAAGTCAATTACTCATATAAACGGATTAAATATCAATGAAGTTTTAAGAACTACTATTTCGACAGTAACCGGTTTCGACAGGCTCGCTGGCATCGACAGACTGGTAAAGAGCTATGATTGCCACACCAAAAGATCACAGCTTTGATTCCGGGCGATGGCAGTGTGATTATCACACAGCCTTTGGTATGGTTTAGAATTCACGTGGCAATAAAATGGCAATAGATTAGCTACCTATCACATGTCATAAGAATCAATATAATAGTTAAATAACAAAACGTCGGCAGTAATTTCATTCAAACGACGTGATGCACACAAAAAAAATACTGGTCAATTGTATCAAAATAAAATCAAAAGTGGAAGTAGTTATTTAAAAACGTCGTTTTATTTACCTAAAATGAACTTCCATCAAGGGAGATGCCTATTGGTGGCGATGAGGTTCGCAACCCATCACACCGCGTCTCCCGCGGAGCGAAAAGAGAAGGATGGAGTGCCACATCGGTTAAAATGTGACGGTCCATTCTTTCTGCCTACCCTTTCGGGGAGACGGCGTGATGGTTAGTTAGTTAGTTAGTTAGTAACTTCCATCAAGAGATATTAATAAAATCCTTAGATTATCCTATAAACAGATGACCTAATTGTGACATCAAACAAAAATAGTTAGTACAGTGTATTAAAGTTATAAATAAATAACTAACTAACCATCACGGCGTCTCACTGAAGGTGTAGGGAGAGAAAATAGACCGCCACACAGATCTTTCTTGACAACATTCTCTCGCTTCCATAACATCCATACATCGTGTTATGCAAGCACGTCGATTTCTCCGACTCCTAACTTGGTCAACATTTCATATTTGAATTATTTGATCGTGCCACGTTTTCCTCGGTCTTCCTCTATTTCTAGTTCCGTTTTTTATAAAAAAAATAATTAAGTATATATGATGATGTACTTTTAATTTCGTCAAAAAATTAATGCCCAAGCAGTCATTCAAATCAATTATGTATGATCATAGCTAACTAACTAACCTGTGTTCTGCCAGTTGGTACTTATGGTCTTGAAACTGTAACATTGTCAAAACAAAGTGCCGAGAAACTACGAGTGACCCAAAGAGCCATCTTAGGAATAAGCCTAAGAGACAGAGTCAGAAACGATACGGTGAAAGAAACAACAAAGGTCACTAACATCATCCACCGGGACGCGACTCTAAAATGGCAATGGGCAGGTCACGTAGCCAGAAGCTCAGACGAAAAATGGACAAGAAGACTGCTGACTTGGAAACCGTGGACGGCAAAGATAAGTGCAGGGCGACCGCAACTACGGTGGAAGGATGATCTGAACAGACACGTCGGAATAACCTGGATGCAGTCTGCACAGGACAAAGTGACATGGAAGCGAATGGAGGAGGCCTTTGTCCAGGAGTGGACGGGAATAGGCTGAGAAAGAATTAATAACTAAATAACCATCATGCCGTCCCCTGGAAGAGATAGGCCAAATAATAGATCGCCACGCTGTTCTTTCCAGACAAACTTCTCTCGCTTCCTTATTATTCTTTTCCTGACTCCTCACGTGGCCAACATTTAATATTTGATTTATATGATCGTGCCACAATTTCCTCGTTCCCCCTATATTTCTAGTTCCGTTTACTACAAAAAGAAAATTATAAATAATTATATATTTTAATTCCGTTTAAAAAATAGCCAAGTAGTATTATATATCAATAATGAAAGATCATTAATCTTCAAATTAATATAAATAACGATAAAACGAGATTTCCGCGTCTAAAAAGCGCACTTTTTGTAAAATAGCAAAAGTAGCCAATAAATACGACAGGAGAATTCGCTTCGCATTCCAATTTGTCTCGACTTTATTAGTTTCGTATTTGAAACTGAAAACTTTTTATCACAACAGGGTATGCAAATTTTTCATATCCGCATACAGATTGTATCCACGGTACAGGGGGACACTGAAGTTGTTCCACGTATCCATAAACTACGCTTGTTCAATTTGAAATTGGATTTATGCTCAATGCGAGAACAAATTTAATCGACAAAGTTTGACACGAATTTCCACAGCGAGCGATACTTCTTTGAAGAAGAAGAATCTACCTGTCTTCAAAGATATGATATATTTCATTATTATATAACTGTAGATATTATATACACTGTAGAATAATTTTTATTAATCAAATCGCAATTCACTGAAATATTATAATTTTATACTTTCGTATGTGCGAATAAAAGTGTTATGACCAAAATAATTAAATGAATATTAAGGTGGTTTGGACATATGGAAAGAATGAATGAAGAAAGAATGGTAAAAAAGTATATGTTAACGATTTAAATGGAACTAGAAATAAAGGAAGACCGAGGACAACGTGGCATGATCAAATAAATCAAATATTGAATGTCGGCTGCGTGAGGAGTCGGAGAAATCGACGCGTGCGTGCATGACACGATGTATGAATGTTGAGGAAGCGAGTGAAGTGTGTCTGGAAAGAAAAATGTGTCAGTCTATTCTTTCTGCCTAACCCTTCGGAGAGACGGCGGTTATTTATTTAGTTTACTTTCGTATGAAGCACTTAATTCTTTGTGTAGCATTATTAAAAATAATTTAAAAAAACTTTAATATTTTATTTTCATGCCGATTAATTTGACGAAGCGCGAGCGGGAGCGGAACCAGTTGCCTTTTACAAAAAAAATAAAACGGTGTTAAAACAAAAATGTGTTTTTACATTTTCGTTATAAGTTCAATTAATATTTACATTGAAAGAACAATATATGCAAATACGAGTATATGGTTGATTTATATCGAGGAAATACTCGTATAACATGATGAGATACAATATCTTCAAAACAATGAAAAAACATGTATCACAAAAGCAAATATAACTTTTCAAATCATAAGTTTTCAAATTTAAATTAATATTATAGTACAAACAAAACGATGAATAATCTATTGGGGTGAAATATTAAAGCTTGTTATAAGATAATTCCTCAGAATTATAACAAAAAAAAAGAATCCAAAGATCATAATAGTTCATCAAGTATAGCTCATATTTGTCATAATAGAAAATAGATCTATAAGAAGAATGTGCAGGAAAACGATACATGATAGAATACCGAACGACCAAATAAGGAAAAATTGAAAGGCAGATGATTCCAACATAAGTAAAATTAAAAAAACGATACCTAAGCAAGGTCAAGACACATGGAACGAATGTATGAGAAAAAAATGATTAAAATGTTGTATACAAGCAGTGTAAGTTGAAAGAGAAGCCTCGATAGACCAAGGAAAGCATGGCATGATCGAATTAATCAAATAATAAAAGGCGGCCACATTCAAAATCGGAAAAATCGACGTACGTACATTATACAAAGTATGAATATAGAAGAAACTCGAGAGGTCTGTCAGGACAGAGCAGTATGACGGTCCATCTTTTCTGCCTACGCCTCTAGTGAAATGGCGTCATGGTTAGTTAATTAGTTAGTTAATTAAAGTATAACTCAACTCAGTGGAGCTTTGACAAAGTTATTTAGTCATGGGAGCTACATCTAACAAGCGATCACAAATTGGTTTCTTTTATTTTATGGGGTATTTTAAAGATTGATTTAAAATTAGCCGCATTGCCAATGGATCTGAGGTGTGCTGGGAGCATACTCCAAGCTGACGGACACGTTATCGAGAAAACCCGATCCCTGAAATTTATGCGGATGGCGCCCTTTGGCTCGACTAATCTACCTATTGCCGAGGAGTTTACTGTTCGAAGCGTAGATTGTCTAGAATTAGGGCAATCGGCAATACAAAGATCAAATATATAGGTTAGTGCCATCCTGCGAAGAGATTTAAAAACCGTCCAATGCAGTTTATACTGGATTCATTCAGGATATTTGAGATAGTGAAGAGCTTTAAGATGTTGTGATATAATGAATAAAAATGTAAACGAATCAAAAGAAATGACAATAGACAAATACAAAAGACTTGTTGCTTCAGAAACAATAAAAAAGTCGATTGTGTGTAATATACTTTTTAAAAAAGAGTAAAATTAAAATAGTGTTAATATATCACGTAAGACATTTTTTATTAATAAATAAACGTTACGTTTTGTTCCCCTTGTTCCTTATTTGTTCCCAAATTTGGTATTTTTCTATTGAGATTATATAGAGTGCGAAAATGCCTCACTAGAATGTGTTCAAATCAAATCAAATCAAATAAATACACCTTTTATAACCTCTTCCGACAGTAGGGTCAAATATTTAGACCTTCATATTCAAATAACATGTGGTTGTTATCGTACTCAGTAAGAACTTGTAAGAAGTAGTTCAGGATTTACAAGCTAGATGGCGCATCACAATTTATAAAAATATGAAGTCCGCGCAAGGCCTATATGAACTCATGTCATTGAGACCAGAGCGGATAACACAAAAACGAAGGCTAAAGTGCGGGTGGCACAGATGTGGACGCTGAGGACAATAGCAGAAAAGACTCTTCGAGATAGGGCGAGGAACACGGCTATCCGCGAAATCTGCAAGGGGGGAGACATTATCAGATGGGGCAGGCAGACAACGCAGAAGACATTGGAATGCACACGTGCAGAGGATGGATCCCTCCAGAATCCCACACGTTGTGATTCATCAGATTCCTGTCGGATATCGTCCCCCTGGAAGAACGCCAAAGAGATGGAAGGATAGCCGGGAGTCAGTATAAACCTTTAGTCTGTTCCTGTAGTCAGTGGCTGACTACAGGAACAGACTAAAGGTCTAAAAGGAGAAGAATATGATGATGATATCCACATATGTGACCCTACGGTCTGAAGAGGATAAGAAGTAATGCCACATTGTAATTTCAGCGGTGTTTTCTTTACTTTATACATAGTGAAGCACCGAGCTGCGAAATAACCATCAAAAACGTAAATATAAAAGTAAATAGGGAGAAGTTCTAGTTCTAGTTCCAACCCTTATGTAAGGAAGCGAATAATGGAACTGGCAGAAGAAGGATGAGAGCAGAATAAATATGCTGAGATGAGATCCCTTAGACGTATGTATAGTTTAACGATGTACGACAGATTTTCAAATGTTGATATTAGTAAGGAATGTAGAGCGGATGAAAGTATTATGAATGAAATTATGATAAAATCACTGAATTGGTTTGATCACATGGAATGCATAGTTGAAGAAGAAATGGTATGACCAAATCAATCACTTTTAAAGGTCGACCGTGTTAGCAGTCGAAAGAATCGAGTGCGTGTATGACTCGCTGTATGAATGTGGAGAAAACTAGAGAGGTGTGTCAGGATAGAGTAGTGTGGCGGTCTATTCTCTCTGCCTATCCTTTCGGAGAAACGGCGTGATGGTTTTTTGTTGTTGAAATACGGAGAAACAATACTAAGAGTTTGCTGGATAGTCGTAGATGGAAGTAGATATTTCAATTACTGTAACACGCCGGGCACTGGAAGCGTTTAATTAAAACGGATCTCAAAACGCCGATCACAGTTTAGACGCTAACAATATTATAACCGAAACTGGTACCGCCGCAGCGGCGGGAATCGCTCTAATACCCCAACTAATTATTTAGTTACTTTAGTGTTGGGCTTCCCAGAAATCTGGAGAACTTCAGCTATGCAGCTCACGTCGAACCGTATATTGGAGAGCACCGTCAACTGGGGATAATTTCATCAAAGCGGGATGATTCTGTCACCGATAATTACTTTACCAATATATTGTCAAATGTCTTGATGGTATACATAATTTTAAATGAAAGATATAAAAATGCACAAAAATCATAACTGACTAACTAACCATCACTCCACACGTCCAAACCACTCAATAGATCATTTTATAATTTTACATAGGATGCAATCATCTGCCTTACATTTATTCCTTATTTCCTCGTATGGTATTCTATCATACATCGTTTCCTATTCTCATTCTTCTCAGTGATCTAATTTCTACGGCATTTGTCCAAAAATCGTTGTATTTCTTTTGCAATACTGTACATTTTAAACTATGGTAGTGCGCTTGAAGTGATTTATTCATAAAAAATTCCAATATGACGATTTGTACCACGTTAAAGTCAAAATAATCAAAGTACGCGTGGTCAGATTCTAGTGAAAAATGACAGAAAAAAATAGTGGAGGGGTGCAACCTAATATAATATATTGTGGAAAATAGGGCAATATTATGGTTGAATAACGTAAAATTATTAATTTAACAATATTTTTCTATGTGTAAAAAATCGTTAAAAAATAAATGTAGATCAAAAGAAATGTATTGTAGATTTAACAAATGTATCGGACGGCCTGCGTGGCAGATTGGCAAGAGTTATGAATGCCTTGTCGAAGATGGGTTCGATTCCCGGCGATGGCAGTGTAATTCTCACTGTCGGTGGTGTAGAATTCACGTGACAATTATGTACTATAAATGGCAAAAGATATCACATGTCATAAGAATCAATATACAAATAAAATCAAATACAAAGAGAATCAAATAAAGCGCCCTTGAGGTGAGCTATTCACGAAAACGGCGCTATACAAATTAGCCTAATTATTATTATTATTATTAATATAAATTCTTTAATAAGTTGTACACAGTAATTGGGTTCAAACGAAATGTTGTATAAAAAAAATTAAGCAAAACAATTGCGGACAAAGTTACCCCGTCTGACGATGGTGCGAATTTATTCACGACACATTCTATGAGGAGAACTTTATACGGCAAACTTCACGGGAGAAGACTAGAGAAGGAATATGAAAATATCTATAATGCGAATTTACAGAGGTTACTCAGGCGACAAGGTGCAATATCGGGAATGTGTCAAATACTCGTGAAATATTTTCACAAAATCCTCGTGGGCGGCGGAAGGCGACGGAGAAGCGATCAGAAAGCAAGTCTGTTATGAAATAAAACAATGTTGAATTAAAAAAAAAACTAATTTACTAACTCTGTTTCCCCGGAGGGGTAGGCAAAGAGGATGGACCGCCACACTACTCTGTTCTGACATAGCCCTCTAGCTTCTTCCACATTCATACATCGTAACATGCACGCTCGTCCATTTTTCCGACATCGGATATGGCCGCCTTTTAGTCTTTGATTAATTTGATAATACCATGTTTTTCTTGGTCTTCCATACTTTCTATTTCCACCACATTGCTTGTATACAACATTTCATTCATTCTTCTCTTGTCCATTCGTTCCACATTATTATTATTCTTATTTTTAATTTGTTGAATCGCTCTTTACATCATGACAGCATGAGCCAAATCGATGTAAAGGATAATATAGCTTTCATAGTGATTCTCATGACATGTGATAGGTAGCTAATCTATCACCATTTGTGACAATCACACTGCCCTCACCGGGAATCGAACCCGGAACTTTCGGGGTGGCAGTCAATGCACTTACTACTCGGCCACAAAGGTCGTCAAACCATCTCAGGGATCCTTTATTAATTTCGCTGAAAATAAATTAAATTATCTACATGCAAATGATGCATGTACACATCGTAGCTGACCAATACTAATACGGATTAATTACCAATATTTCCTGTTATTAATACTATAAATAGAAAATGTTGTTGTATAAAATAACTGGTCCAAGTAGGCATAAAATTTTCTGCTTAATGCTTTACAATCTTAATAGATGACGCTAGTGTAGAGTGAACTTAAAAATGTAAAGATAGGCGTGGAATCCTACCATATACATAAGTTCCAAAAATTTGTCAGACGTGGTGGTCATAAGGAAGGCGGAATGGGGAATGTTGTTAAACATAAAGCGATCGCTCAACCCAACCAATGACAGGTCATAAGTCCTGTAAGCGCCTCGGCCACCACCTTCTGTTCCCAGAAAACAATTTACATCTTCGTCTCTATTGAGATACAACGAATCCTTAAAAAATACTATAAATAAGCTAATTAATACGAATAAAAACGTATTTTTTCTGAAATTTTATTATAGAGTATTATTTTTGTGACTTTATTACTAACAGCCATAGAGACACCCGATTGTCAAACCAAAGCTTTGGTATTAAAACACTTTGTTAGTCTGTTGAAAACAGTTAACTGGTTTACCGTAGTGAGGAAGCCAGGCTTAAATTAGCTTGTACCCAGTGGCGGTACTTCCATACAAGCCGAAAAGCCGAGCTTGCCTTAAAAAATCTATAATAAAACGATGTTTTTTTGCGCGTTTGAGCTGTCTACGAATAAAATAGTACATTGAATTTTCGCGCGAGTTAAAGCGATTTAATTCGTTGCGTTGCAAATGACTCCGTTGACATGCGCAGAAATGACCAAGTGTATGTTTTGTTCCACTCATAACGTATTTTAATTCACTCATACCTACCGTAGGTGAGATGCCCGTGAAATCGCCTGCGTCCATATGTTTTATTTCATGTTTTCGATGGGCTTCATATTGGGCTTGCAAAATGTAAAAGGGTCTTTGTCGCACTTATGTAATTTTGGCTTGTAATCATATAGCTAGGTGCATATATACCAGAAGATATCTACAATTTTTTGTATGGATTTAAAGCCGGGCTTTATCACTCTGAAGTATGTTACTATTCGATGTGTCACGAACTTCATTTCTATTGTCAGAGTTTTATCTGTCATTTATGTTATGTGCAGAAATGTTCTGAAAAGAAAGATTATGTAATTTCATTTCGAACATTTATTTATAATTCGTTTTTAGGTTCAAATTTATTATTATTGTCTTACAGCTTATTTCATATTAATTTTAATTATTCTTGTATTTGTAAATACGTAATTATATTATACAAGAACATGAGATTAGAAAATTATTTTTTGTATAGATTTAAAATGCGCCTAAAATGGGATTTAAAATCAAAACTCTTTTAATCAGGAAAATACAATACCTTCTACTAATAATATAATTAACAATAAATTTACAAACAAATTTGGACGGGCTTGCCTTAGTGGTTGACCTTAGGCACGCCACTGCTTGTACCCACGGATCCCAATAATTACTGAGTACGCGCGTGTGTATTAATCACCAGGAGACAATGAGTGTTTTCCAGAAACAAATGATGATAAATGAATGCCTTTGCTCGTCTTGACAAATCGCGAGAATTTACATAGCAACCGGCAATAATTATTAGAGTTCACGCCGCATTTCACAGAGCGTTTGTAATTTCTCCCTTAAGGATCTACTTTAATAAATTGGTTATTTGTTACAGCTTTCATCTCGCGCCTTGTTTATTACAAAGGCGGGGCTGCTATCTTATTGAACTCTTTCGCAGAATTTTAATAAGAAATTTTCCTAACTCGTCCTGAATGTTAACTTCAAGGAAGTAATTGTACGATCGCTACGAGAACAAATGTACTCATCAAAGGAGAAAAATACGTGCACTATTCTAAAGAACGTGTTATATTGAAATCGCTTTCATACATAACGACTAAAAAATAATATAATATTTTATAACAAAATACGAATATAGGAAAATGTCAATAAATTTGTTGTATTTATTACACAATATAAAAATACTTATTGGATCAAAAGAGAAAAATACGTGAACTATACTAGAGCGCGTGTAATATTAAAATCGCTTTCATATATAAGAACCAAAAATTAATATATTATACTATAAAATATAAGTTTTTCGTTTATAAAAAGAATTTTGCAGTTGTCAATAGCGTATTCTTTCTGCCTACCCCTCCAGGGAGACGGCGTGATGGTTAGTTAGTTTTTTTTTTTAAGAATTTTGACAGGTGTAAAAATAATTTTTTCATTTGTTTCAATGACAATTTGAGTAAATTCCACAATAGTATTTTTAAGTTTTTGCTGGTGTCGGATTTTTTTAAGTGCCTAATTACAATTAATTAAAAAAAATAGTGGATAATTGGAATATAAACTAAACAAACACAAATGTCCGGATCGTCCAGCTGACGACAAGTGCACAATCTAAAAGAAAATTATGTGTTAACTTATTTTTATTTTATTATTTTATTTTATATCATTGTATTTTATATAATTTGTTGTAGATTTATTTTGTGGACGTCGGACGATCGAAGTGTGCGCGGGAGATGCCTATTGGTGGCGATGAGGTTCGCAACCCATCACACCGCGTTTCTCGCGGGGGCGAAAACAGAAGAATGGAGTTCCGCATCGGTTAAAGTATTGCAGTCCGTTCTTTCTGCCAATCCTTTCGGGGAGACGGCGTGATGGTTAGTTAGTTAGTTATACTATAACAAAATACGTATATAGGAAAATACCTATTAATATTTATTTACTTTTTACATAAAAATACTTGAATTGGATCAAATACATTACGTAAGATGAGATATGTAACGAAAAGATAGGACCCGTGGCTTGCAGACTGTCTTGTGTGCACCTCTGACGGGTAGGCGCGTCACCAATTTAACGGCAATACAGGGTGGTCGCCGTACTGAGGACTCTCTTGCAATAGTCGGATTTAAGACAACGGCATTTCCCGCAAACCAGAATACGGCTGTTGTGATGTCCGCTGCGCAAGAAAGGATGGCGACCTCCGTTCATGGATATTGTGTCGGTGACACTCTAGATGGGTCTTATCTTCTCACTAGAAATACAATAAAATCTAGGGTTTGTCTTTTAACAAGAAACCTAATTGTATCGGTTATAAAACTTATGAAATTGAATATACACAACAACAACAACAAACCATCACGCCGTTTTCCGGTAGGGGTAGGCAGAGAGAATGAACCGCCACACTACTCTATCCTGGCACACCTCTCTAGCTTCCTCCACATTCATACAGCGAGTCATACACGCAAGTTGATTCTTCAGACTTCTAACATGACCAACCTTTAAAATATGATTAATTTGGTTATGCCATGTTTTCCTCGGTCTGCCTCGACTCCGCACTCTATTTACATCATTAACGTATACTTTCTTAACCATTCTTTCTCCATCTATGCGCTCCATATGTCCGAACCTATGCAGCAATCCTTTTATAATTTTGTTCATACCTTCTTCCGCTCTACATTCCTTTCTTATGTCAGCATTTGAGATTCTGTCGTATATCGTTCTAACACACATACGTCATAGGGACCTCATCTCTACCGCATTTATTCTGCTCTCATCCTTCTTCTGCCAGTTCTATGCTTCGCTTCCAGACATTAGGGTTGGGACCAGAACTCCATTGTGAATGGCCGTTTTCGCTTGCATTGATATTTCATTGAACATACACGATATACTATATATAAAATTTCACATAAAATGGCTTTAAAGAAGCATATATCAAAATAATATAAAGCTAACATATCAAAATGTGAATGCAACATTATATTGTATTGGATTGATTGGTGTGACCGGAAGGCAATCAATTCATACATTAACTGACGTATAACCCACTTTATCCACACGATTAACATAACTACATTATCCAATACACTTTTTACGTATTAACCATTGAAATATGAGAACAAACAAAAAAAAACTATTACAAAGTAATAAATTATTACAACTACAAATATAGCACAATGACTACTATATTTAAAATAACCGCAAATATATAATAGTATAATAGAATAAATGCAGTAGAAATGAGATCTCTAAGACGAATGTGTGACAAATCTGTATATGATAGAACTGAACCTGAATGCTAGACAGTCTACATTGCGATCAGCTAAGTCTTCTGCGATCGGTAGATTGACTGTGCCAAAACGCTGTCCAAGCACAAACTTTGGCGACCGAGCCTTCGCGGTAGCCGGCCCTTCAGCCTGGAACAGTCTTCCAGCAGAGCTTAAGTGCATTGAGAATCAATCAGAGTTTAGATCGAGACTCAAAACGCACCTTTTCAAATTATCATTTCCTGACAGGAAGGGCTGATCGATTTCGTCGGGTGCAGCCCTCATACTAAATATGTTTATATATATATATATTTTATTATTATTATTATTATTATGTAGTTGATAAAACGGAGCATCTTCTACAGCGCCCTTGTGATGAGCAATTCATAAAAATGGCGCTTTATAAATTTTCCAATTTATTATTATTATTATTATGATAGAGTGACAAATGCAAGTATAAGAAGTGAATGTGGTGCGAATGAAAGTGTTATGAACAAAATAAGGAAAGGGTCATTAAGATGGTTTGGACACATGGAAAGAATGAGTGAAGACAGAATGGTAAAGATGGTATATGTAAACGGCGTGAGCTGAGCTAGAAATAGAGGAAGGTCGAAGAAAACGTGGCACGATCAAATCAATCAAATATTGAATGTCGGTCACGTGAGGAGTCGGAGAAATCGACGTGCGTACATGACAAGATGTATGAATGTAGAGGAAGCGAGAGAAGTATGTCAGGACAGAACAGTGTGGCGTTCCATTCTTTCTGCCTACCCCTCCGGGGAGACGACGTGATGGTGAGTGAGTTAGCAAATATATAATTAAAAATGTGCTACATAATGTGCTATAAGAAATTAAAACATTGCGACCTATTGTGGGGAGAACCTTTAGAGATAGGATATCCAATGAAGAAATTCAAATCAAATCAAATCAGTTTATTTCATCAACAGACATTACAAAATTTATTTTTAAGGCATCTATTGAGAACAGGTAAAATAATATATTATATATAGTATACTACCAGAAACGCATAAGAGATGGTTCAACATTAGGAAGACAGGATACTCTCCAGAATTAAGAGTATTTGCCTTCTGAACTTTCACTAACATGAAAGACGTCGATCTCCGAGGAGACCGCGTTCAGCAGACTAATTGCTCTTCCCACCGGTGTCACCAGAGGCAGATTGGTTCTGGCGGCCGGTAAAAAAAAACAATCTGTGCTGTCGCTGTCGGAGATATCTATCGGGGACAAAAAGCCGAACACCCTCCAGTACGGCCGAGTTCTCGAAGTATCCCCTAATTAATCTAAAAAAATGGGTTATTAGATGTCCATCTCTTCGAAGCTGTAGAGAATTGGTTCCGAGCATTCCCAAAAGAAATGCCGTGGGATAGAGCCAAGGATAGCTACTATACTCCCTCATGTAGAGATACCTCAGAATTTTTTTCTGAACCCTCTCCAGCATAACGGAATATCTCGCCTCGTGAGGACTCCATATCACAGAACCACTTTCGAGTCTGCTCCGAACCAATGCGTTATATAGGACTCTGAGCACATTGGGATCCCTGAAAACTCTGCCGGTCCGAACGATGAAGCCCAACATCTTCAGTGCAGTGCCACAAATCATCTCAACATGTGAAATTCGCAAATCCTGCAAAATTGAAGACACAGTGAGATGGAGTAGGCAGAGAAGAAGATTCTGGAGGGACCACATCGAGAGAATGAATCCAGCAATTCGTAATATCGTGATGCACGAGACTCCAGAGGGCCGTCGACCACCAGGACGGCCACCAAAGAGATGGAGAGAAGGCTGGACGTCTTCATCACAGGAAGAAAGTTGATATCCTGCATAAACAGATCGCAATATC
The DNA here is from genome assembly GCA_022606425.2 of Lepidostoma basale. Lineage (NCBI taxonomy): Eukaryota > Metazoa > Arthropoda > Insecta > Trichoptera > Lepidostomatidae > Lepidostoma > Lepidostoma basale. The sequence goes on along the minus strand of JAHDVF020000047.1, from coordinate 858,529 downwards.
TACAATTAGAAGAAGAAGAAGAATATGCTATATAATATAAAAATTCAACACATTAAGAATTTTATATAAGTAGTAAAAATATCACATGAATAGTGTTGACCTATACAAATGATTAATGAATTATGAATAGTAAAACATAAACGAGAATGGAGCGTGAAATCAGAGAATACCGAGGATGCAATGAAAACAAAAACTCTTCTTCTCTAGAATGTGAGCAATCCACGAAGTATTAAGTAATCAATCAAGCAATGAATTATGTTAGGATAGACGTGTAAGGTAGTCTTTCTTCTAGGTAGTCTTCTTCTAAGGTAGTCTTTCTAAACTTTCTCTCTGCCTACATATATGGATTATTTGTAAATGAGTTGTATCCATAAAATGCCATACATTATGATGGATTATTTGTAAATGAGATATTAAAAAAAAACTTGTTTTTCATAAAATGTATTTGTAATTATCAAAATAGACATCTACCTAAAAAATATGTACGTGTAATTAATATGAAACGTGAATTGGATTTCACAAATATAATAATAATTGTAAAATCCAGTATATTTTTGTTATTATTATTCAGATTATTTTTTTACATAAACAATTATGAAGTAAAATTAAAAACTAAGTGGATTTTTAAATAAAGGCCGTGCCACACTGTTTGAAACAAACTCTCCACAGGGGTGACCTTGGTGGAGAGCTGTGGAGCTCACGGTTGGTGTCCACACACTGTTGTAAACAAGCTCTCCACACGTGGAATGCGTGTTTAAAAGCACGTCCGTCCACAAAGTTTGTTGAAGGTCAAACGAATTTTGGTTTCAAACAAGTGTCTACACAGCTTTCAATCGCCGGTGGAGACCGATGTGGAGAGCTTGTTTAAAACAGTGTGGCCCGCCTTTAAATTTGAAATAAAATAAATTTAAAGATCGATTGTAGACGTAATTATTATTAATTAAATCGTCTGTCTTCTAAGGTAATAATATAAATATGTAATTTCATAAAACTTTAAGATGGTGGAGGACTTTACTTACCTGGGTTCGTCTAAAACAAAAGAAAACGAAGATCACAAGATAATCGAAAGAAGAATCACAATTGGTAACAAAACATTCTTCTCTCTACTACCAGCGCTCAAATCAAGAAACGTACACTGGAAAACCAAAATCACCCTGTATAAAACAATCATCCGAACAGTAGTGACCTATGGGTGTGAGGCGTGGACAATGACAGCGAAATCTGCAGAGCGACTGGATACTTTTGAGAGAAGGGTGCTGCGCAGAATTCTGGGGCCTGTGAATGACGGTGAAGGCTGGAGAGTGCGGCATAATGACGAGCTGTACAATATTTACAAAGCTCCCAGTCTCTCCACACAGGTCAGACTGAATAGACTGAGATGGGCCGGTCACGTGCAGAGGATGCCGTCATCGCGAACCCCAAAAAGATTGCTGGAGTGGCACCCAGGTGGTAGAAGACCAATTGGACGACCAAGGCTGCGATGGGAGGATGAAGTTGGGAGAGATGGAGCAAGATTGTTAAGAGTGTCAGATTGGAGGGTCGAAGCGGAGGACAGGAGGAGTTGGAGGCGAAGAATACTGGAGGCTAAGGCTCGATATGGGCTGTAGGGCCATCGAAGAAAAAGAAGAAATTTCATATAAAATTTAATAAAATCCTATTAGACAGTAGTTTTCAATAATATTAATTATTGGAAATGGAGTTTAATATCATTGCTCAAGAAACAATATAATGATTGTAGACCTAGTTAATGGACGGTGATAAAACGAAGTGAGGTGTAAAAAGGAAGCAAAGCATTCGGTTATAAAATGATATGGCGATAAAAAAGAAAGCATCGATAGTGTACTGCGGAGAGGCTTTACGTTTTGAAAATACCATTCGGCGAGTCTCCATAAATAAACAACATTGACGTGGTAATTTATTGTAGGGTCATATAACAAACACCGGCCTCTGAACTCCGGTGGTTCCCTTCAAACGATAAGATATTGCTTCTTAAATGTGAAAGAACCCTTCTCCTAAAGATTTTCTATACGCATACAAAACTCACATATGACCATAGCGATATTTTATTTAAAATGGAAGTAGAACGCGCCAATTATTGTACACGATGAATAATCAAACTATTACATTTTTTTCAATTACGAGTTCACATACGCGCTAGAAAATCACATTTGAGTTCTTTGAGAGCCTTTAGACTCCACTACAATTGTAGAGAGTAACATGCAAGCAAGTAATTATTTTTCGACTTATTGAACGCTAAGGCAACATTGTGGAATTCCATAGTATTATACTTAGGAAATTGAAAAGCTTTGTTTAAAAAAATATTAAAAAACACGACATGTTTCGGAGGATACCTCCATTTTCAGTTGTAAAAATATTATAAAAACTAAACAAAGAAAGACTAATAAAAAACGCATTTAAAATTCGATACAATAATTCAAATTTTAAAATTAACCTGTGCGGTTTGTTATTAGTAGGTACCTACTTACACATTAGTGTGGACACACTGTTGATTCTTGATATATTGCTATGGCATCCTCACACATTTATGTGGACACACCGTTAATTCTTGATATATTTCTATGGCGTCCTCACACCTTTATGTGGACACATAGTAAATTCTTGACATATTTCGATGGCCTCTTCACACATTTATATGGACACACTGTTAATTCTGAGCTTATTTAAATTATTCGACTCTTCAAGTGGCCGTATTTTTTGTTTGTTTGGAATGACTATATTATGAGCACCAAAGTCAAAAGGGTATGGATGCTTTTGGCGTTAGGACTCCTGTTCGTTTCGGATTGTCGGGGGGTTTTAAAGTTGGCAAACTTCCCGCCACGGCAAAGGAGGATTGCCATTTAAAGCAGTTTGGGGCAAATATTAACTACACGTACTGGATATTTATTATAAACGTTCGAGTGAAAGTTCTATAAACCGCGGCTTTCTCGGCGAAGTTCCACGTATGATGTAAGGCTGAGAGGCAACTTTATATTGGCTTCTGAACTATCTCAAGAGGGTTTACCCCATGTGGCACAGTGTAAACTATCTGCTACACATAAATAATATTTTTTGAGACCGATGAACATGTCATAGTTTAAACGAATAAATATGTGTATAAAAACAACATAAAATTTTAAACAAAACATTAGATTATTTTTTTATTATATTATATTATCCATGAAGTTTACAAATTTTAAATAACATTTATTTTAATTTATACAAACTAAAATGTCTGTATTCTAGAAGCTTAATTTTATTTTAAGGGAACGACATGTTTCGCCTTGCTAAACCATTATCAAATGTGTCAAGAATCAAGTATGTTGTGGTTTTTATATCCTAGTTAAGTGATGTACGAGTATATATAAGGGAGCAGAATATGGTAATAAAGACAACTGATGTGACTTTTTCATTTGCTATTTTCTACTCATATTGAAAATAAACTAACTAACTAACCATCACGCCGTCTCCCCACGTGGTAGCCAGAAAGAATGGACTGTCACACTTTTATTTTCTGACATACTTCTATCTCTTCTTCAACATTCATAAATCGTGTCATGCACGCACGTCGATTTGTCCGACTCCTCACGTGCCCGTCATTCAATATTTGATTTATTTGATGTTTCCACGTTTTCCTCGATCTTCCTCTATATCAAGTTCCATTTACATCGTTTACATATATTTTACGTATACAAATCAATTAAATATTAAATGTAGGTCACGTGAGGAGTTGGAGAAATGCGAGAAATGCGACGTGCGTGCATGACAAGATGTATGAATGTAGATGAAGCGAGAGACGTATGCCAGGACAGAACAGTGTGGCGTTTCATTATATCTGCCTACCCCTTCGGGGAGACGGCGTGATGGTTAGTTAGTTAGTTAGTACATATACTTTTTTTACCATTCTTTCTTCATTAATTCTTTCCAGTTGTCCAAACCATCTTAATTATGATTTATCATATTGGAATTATTATTAATCATAACTAACTAACTAACTAACCATCACGCAATTTCCCCGGAGGGGTAGGCAGAGAGGATGGATCGCCACAATGGCCTGTCCTGGCATACCTCTCGGGCTTCCTCTACATTCATACATCGTACCATGCACGCACGTCGATTATTCCGACTTCGAATGTGGCCGCCTTTTAGTAATTGATTAATTTGGTCATGCCGTGTTTTCCTCGGTCGTCCTCGGCTTCTTTTCCCACTCACGCTGCTTGTGTACAACTTTTTAACCATTCTACTCTCATCCATTCGTTCCATATGTCCAAACCATCTTAAGGATCCTTTTTTAATTTTATTCATGATGCAGTCATCTGCCTTACATTTCTTTCTTATTTCATCGTTCGGTATTCTATCATACAACGTTTTCTCGCACACTCTTTTTAGTCATCTCATTTCTACGGCGTTTATTCTGCTTTCATACTTCTTTTGCCAGCTCCAAGCATCAAATAAATTCTAATACCATTAATCTAATACAGTTTTGATGTACGTCTTTTAAAAAGAGGCGCAATTGAGGTGAGTTACTAACGAAAACAATTATTATTTTTTTAAGGATTGAGCGAAATGTTTTTTTTTTCAAATTCGCAACGACAATTCTGGCAGGGGTAAACAACCGCGTGAAACATTTTTCCGGTTCCAAATTAATGTCGTGTAAATATATGTGAAGCCGCACATAAAGCACAATTCCAACGCTCGACTAATTACAAAAAACGTCCGGGACAATTTGGCCATGTTGACTGTGGTCTGAGTTAATCAATGTTCCGAGAATACGATCCGGGCGAACTCGTAATTTCGGTAACAAAAGCGGAATTTCAGGAGTAAAAAAAAAAACATATTTACATACAATATTTCACGTTACGCTGCGCCTACATAATACTCTTGTTATAGCAAAGCAAAAGAAATGAACAATATTTCATCCAGTAATGGGGAAAGTATTTCACAAACGCAATAATAAAATAATGAGTCTTTTTATAAAACAGAAAAAAAAATAAAGAATCAGAAATACACATAAAACACAACGCACAAAATTTAAATTACCCCATTAAATGGTTTTCGTGATTTATAAATCAAATATATAATGAAAAATACGTTTTTCTATATTAAGGGTTGATATTGCACGATATTCATATACAGTAGAAATTTATTTCCTTTCTTAACAAGCTGTCACGTTAGGTATTTGATGTTCGATTTTTAAACAATCATTATAATATTTTTTATCATTAACTAATAATCACGCCGTTTTCCCGGAGGGGTAGGCAGAGAGGTTGGATCACCAAACTGTTCTATCCTGACATTTTTATCATGGTAAGACAAATATCGCAAGGTTCAAACCTAGGCCGACTCCTCTTTCTTCATAAACGATTTCATTTATTTACCGATGATCTGAAATTATTCATAGAAATTAGCAATATTGACGACTGTCTACGCCTCCAGTCGGGCATTGATAATATTGTTAACAAGAGTCACAGTAATCAAATGCAATTCAATGTCTCCAAGTCTGTTATGCTATCTTTTACGAGAGCGTTAAAAATTGTGTATCAAAGATACACGATGAATTACCAGCAACTAGCACAAGTATCTACGATGAGAGATCTCTGGATATTGACGAGAGTAGACTGACTTTTCGTACACATATCGAGAGGATTTGTGATATTGTACCGAGTATGTTGGGCTTCATCGTTCGGACCGAAAGAATTTTCATAGATCCCAATGTGCTTAGGGTAATTATTGGTTCGGAGCAGACTCCGAAAGTGGTTCTGTGATATGGAGTCCTCACGAGACGAGATATCCCGTTATGCTGGAGAGGGTTCAGAAAAAAATCGAAAAAAGGTATTGCTACATGAGGGGTTATAGTAGCTATCTGTGGCTCTATCCCACGGCATTTATTTTGGGAATATTGGGGACCAACTATCTGCAGATTCAAAGAGATGGGCATCTCATTACCCATCTCTTTAGATTATTTCGAGCACTCGGACTTGCTGGAGGATGTTGGTATTTTTGCCCCTGTAGTAATAAACTCAATGTTTTCTATGAAAACAACCCCTGATAATTCCGGAAAAGATTTATCTAAGATTAACGTCAAAGCAAGACGAAGATTTTCTGTATTATTTGTGTGTCCTTTTGTTGTCTATAGCATTAACTTTAATTGTGGACAAATCACGAAAGCGATTAATAAATGTCCCTACTCACCTGACAGCATTAGTTAATCCGACTAAGATCTATGATTCAAGTCCCGGAACGGCTCAACGAGGGAAGGAAACTTTAGCTGAAAGCGAGACCTTGTTTAATTTAGGAAACTAACTTAACTTTAATGTTAGTGTCCACACACATAGAGGCTAAAATGTTGGGTATACGCGCTGCAATACAACGCCACTATCCAGTAGAAGCGAACACCCCGGGGACATGAATTCGCAAGACTTGCATAAATCAAAAGGACTCATTAGCTTACGTGACGAAATTCATCACACAGCAACAAGGACCCTCTTAACTTAAAACTAACACACCTGTTACTCGATTAAGGGCGATAGTTAAACGACGGCAGAATTAATTGCGCAGACCGTCAGCCACTGCTCACTAAAAACAATTTAAAGGGCCGTTTAATGTCGTGCTTAATGCCCAAGATAAATGTTTAGGACTTATACACGCAAATAGCGATCGGTCTATGCGGCAATGTCAGCCTGACCGTAACCAACGGGTCAGGTAGGTACGTCAAGTAAATTAATTGAAAATGTAATGTCCTATAGCGCTTGCCATAATTTGAGAAAAAACTTTAAATAGTAATTCGCAAAAAAACTAAAAAAAGTAACAATATACTTCATAATATTAAGATGACTGAAAACATTCGCTTTCTAGAAGTTTTTTTTTGTATTTTATCGAAATGATACGTTTCGTTATCAAATGGCATTTGATTTTGTCATAGCAAGGCGAAAATTGTCATCCATAAAATTTTAAAATAAAACGTTATAATATGGAGTTTTACTGTACTAATCAAATATTGTAACTAGTTTTAACGAATTTTTTTGCGTTGTTTTTTTTCACTTTTCTTAACATAATTCCAAGGTTTTACACCTCCATCACTGGGAAAACGGTATAAACATAACGAGAAAAATAAACTTAAGTGGAAAAAGGATTTTAATTAAGTTATTATGGAATTCCACAGCATTATCAATTCGCACAAGTTTACACTTGTATAATAATAATAATATATACAAATATCGTTGGTACTAAGGAAATGGTAAAACTTTGTTTAATCCAGTATAAAAAAAAAAAATTAAAAAACACGACATGTTTCGGAGAATACCTCCATCTTCAGGTGTAAAAATATAATAAAAAACTAAACAAAGAAAGACTAATAGAAAACGCATTTAAAATTCGATACAATAATTCAAATTTAAAATTAACCTGTGCTTTTTGTTATAAGTGGGTACTAACAATTATTTTTTATCGTTGGTTGGTGCTAAATAAACAAAATTCGTCGTTCAAATATTTTGCAAAAACTTAACAAAGAAAGACTAATAAAAAACGTATTTAAAATTCGATACAATAATTCAAATTTAAAATTAACCTGTGCTTTTTGTTATAAGTAGGTACTAACAAGTATTTTTTATCGTTGGTGCTAAATAAACAAAATTCGTCGTTCAAATATTTTGCAAGTAGGACAGTGGAAAGGGTGAAATTTTAAATACTACGGTATTATGTTTTTTTTTTTGCTCCGGAAATGTTCTCTGAAGATTTGATTCCTGCAAAAAAGGTTTAATTCCTAAGGCGCTCGGCCCACCCCGAGCCAAAGTAATTTGTACCGTTGTTTTCCCCCCTTCGGCCGGCCCAGAGTGCCAGTCACACGACCGCCAGGTTTAATTTCGCCCTCTCAGATTGAGAATTCGAAGAGCCCTCCCCGACATCGCTGTTAATCAGCCAGTCCCGCGGGGAAAGGGTTAAGAGAAGAGCCGGTCACGTGACTCCCCCCTCCCCGCGGATACAAATCGGATTACCAGACGAAGAAATAACAAAAGAAAATAAATACGACTCTCTCTCTCTCTCTAAATGGTGACGCTTTTATGACGAAAAAAAAAACACGTCAAATTTGACGTGAAATGTTTAAAATCAACTCTACTTTGTTTTATCAAATTTCTTGAGATAAAGATTAAGTACACAAAAGAATGATGGAATTATTTTTGGCAGTAAGTGCGCGAACCTGCGAAAGTAATTATTATTATGAGTTCCTTGGGGTGTGACAAGATAAAATGAAATGGGAATTACGCTGTATGGGTAACTGACGTAAATGTCCTGAACCGCGATTCCGAATAAAAATAAGAATTATTATTTCTAAGATAAGCAAAATCCATACATTGTGTACACTCACATAAGAAATAATCATAATGTTGGCTTACCATTTGGAATTGGGTATTCTCATACGCATATTTGTATGCTGGATGTATTTAGTTCAGTTTCTGGCACAAGTCCTCTGCTTTTAAACAAGGAACAATTGGGTCTGTTTTTATAATATGATTGAAATTCTGTCTCGAGATAAATTCAAACAGAGTAGTCTAGTCTGCTTCAGTTTCTCGGATGATGTCAAATTTGAGATGTTTTGCGAATGAAAACTTTTTGAATGCTTTAATTTTTTAAATAATTAATACGAATGAAAACGTAAATAAGTGGATTCTGGTGGGACCACGCCGCGAGAATGGATCCAGCGAGGATTCCTAAAATCATGATGCACGAGACTCCAGAGGGCCGTCGACCAACAGGACGACCACCAAAGAAATGGAGAGAAGGCTGGTCGTCTTCTTAACAGGAAGAAAGTTGAAAGAGCCAGAACCAATATGACTCTGGTGACATCAGTAAGAAGAGCAATTAGTCTGCTGAACGCGGACTCCTCGGAGATCAACGTCTTTCATATTAGTGAAGGTACGTTCAGGGGACAAATAATCTTGACTTTAGAAAGTACTTGTCTTCCTTATGTCGAACCATCTCTGCGTTCTGCATCCATCCGTACCTGGTATTATGTTGAATTTTTATAATATTTTACCTGTACTCAATGCAACCTTAAACACGTTGCTGTTTGTAATGTCTTTTGAGTTAATAAACTAATTTGATTTGATTTGATATTCTGCATAAACAGATTGCAAGATCTACAATAAGAATAAGAATAAAACGTCTTTTTTCTAGAAATTTTATTATATTTTATAGGAATGACATGGTTCTCTTTTCTAAGGCATTATCAAATGAAAATTTCAACTAAAATAACCTATTCGTTACCCTCTACATAAGCCACGAATTTACAATTGTTAATATGAAACGAATGAGAGGCGCATTTAGATTGAACGTGTTATTTTGATTTGCCGCCCATCACGACAATGCGTGAAAACCCTCGGATATAAATAATGGTCTCTCGGGGGGAGAGACGCGGAGATAACCGTGAGGCCCGCCATTGTGCGATAGACTCGTGATTAATGGTGCCAACACTGAACGGAGGATGCTATCCTCGAATTAGTGCGTTTGGAAAATCCTAAATCATGCGATACCTCTTACGGCAGCACGCGGGGTGCGGAAGACGTGGACACGTATCTCACCCTTCCACATATGTATTTATGCAAGAATAAATACAGTGAATGAAGTTTAAATTACAAAATATTAACGTTGTTATTAGAAATTTCATGGTATGGAAAAATATTAAAAAGTGTTTATAGTACTCATTTACGTTTTTTTTTATGAATTAAAACACTTTTTTTTTCAGCTTTTGAGTTTATTTTTTTCGACATGTTTCGAAGACTTACACCATCATCATCGGAAGAAGGATATAAACTCATTCGAAACATGGCAAGAAAAATAAAAACAAAAGTGGAAAAACAGTGTTTTAATTCATAAAAAAAATGGATTTCCAGTGATAACGCGTTAAGTTTATCAAAAAAAATATGTATGTTTAGTTAAATTTCACTTCAATATGAAAATTTGTCATTATCAATATTAGTGAGTATGAATATTAATCATTATAAATATTTATTACACCCGTAATCGATTTTTAATTATATAGTACCTAAAAATAAATTCGTTTACAAACAACAAAAAATCTTTAAAATGACCAAAAACGAATGGATTATATAGAATCATTTTACCTCAACCCTCGTCATTATCATTTCATATATAAGCCTAACAAACTTTGATGTAGGTACCAAAAGATGGCAGAGAGCTGCCAAAACCGATTGTAGCCATACTTAAGTGGAATTTAACTAAATATATACTATAAAGAATTTTTTTAATACATTTTTCTATTCACTCTTTTTTCGAAGAGGTGTGATGCACATTTTTATCAGTTAAATTAGTTTGATTATATTGCCTGATACAACTGGGATATCCAAATCACCTTGATACCACTCCCAATCTACCCGAAAAGACGCCATAAGTGAGGTAAGGTTATCAAAAACTACTCGTAACTTATCAATTACTCACTTTACGCATCTTGCGATGTATGAGTCTACATAAAAATTATAATACCTATCCACGGAAGAATTATTTATTTATATACAAGTTGATACTACATATCCTAAGGAATACAAAATCTTGTATAATAAAGGGGTTTTGTACTAGTTTAGTATTCTGTATTTTATACAGAAAATGTGCACAAAAGGCAACACCGGAGCAATAAATCTGTGTCGGCCAGAACGTGAGTGTATTTTTATATTTCCGCCGTATATATTACAAGATATCGATCACAATTTTGACTGCATGTACGAGTATCAATATTATATTCGTCAGCGAATTTTATTTCCATTAAATAATTATGTAGGGATAAAACGATAACGAGTGAACAAACAAACCACCCCGCTGATTGTTTACAGCCATGTATACGTAAAATAGATACTTTATTAGGCATCGCAAATAAAAACTTGTACTAGGAGATCTAATACCGACGTTCGTGTGTGGAAATAAGTTATGAACCACACAATTGAGAATAGAATAAAACAGTTAAAAATAAATGGATTAGCGTGCACACACACGTGCAACGACGAAAACAAATAATCTAGTATTTTAATTATCATAATTATAAAAATCCACAGTGATGATGCGTTAAGATTTATTAAAGAAAATTAATATAATACAATGAAAGTAAATTTGATAACATTTTGAAATTCTTGCTAGAGTTGGATTGTTTAAAATGCCTAATTACAGTTATTTAAAAGAACGGTGGATACGAGGAATATAAATTAAATAAACAGTCCCGATCGTCCAGCTGACAACATGTGCAACAACGCAAAAAATATAACATTATGTGCTATGTTTATTTTATTTTTTTATTTTATTTTATATCATTGTATTTTATAATATTAGTTTTACATTTATTTTATGGACACACACAGATGGAGTGACGCATCGGTTAAAGTGTGACAGTCCGTTCTTTCGGCCTACCCTTTGGAGAGACGACGTTATGGTTAGTTAGTTATGAAAGTGTACGTGGGGGATGCGAATATAACACAAAATCTAAAAAAATAAAATAGTAAGTAGTAAAACAGAAAAAAACTGTGTGGCAAGTGATTTATCTGGATGTGCGCTGTAACTATTTATTGTATAAAAGTCAGCTTTCAATAACGTTCAATCTCACTTAAAATCAAATGATTGAAATGACGTAAATACGAATGAGAGTAAAATTCTACAAAATAATACTAAATTGCAGACAAGAATATATACGAGTAGATCTAGAAAAAGCGACGATTTAAAAAATTCCCTTTTCGAGAATTCCTCGAAAGGAATTCTCTGAATAGCGAGATTCATCTCCGGGTTATGTTGCTTTACAAATCCTTAATCCATACACGTATTCAAATAAAATTGGAGCTTCAAAAAAAGGGAGGAAATATCTTTTAAATAACACAATCAATCATCATTTAACAGACGACAAAAGGGCCCCGCGGGGACAGGTGGCCGTTCCGAACTGATCATTCTAAAATACATTCTACGTTCTGACACCGTTTTTTGCATTGAATAACCTATTCTAAGGCGCGATTCCGTCTTTCCGGGCGTCGATTCAATCAGTCACGGGAGGAAAATCTCAAAAACTCCCGGTTTTTAAGGTGAATCCACACTTGGCGCGAAGGATGCGCGGTGTGCGAAAATTGCCTCCGAAAACCTACGTATCTCTCTATTCAAGACGTTCTCAAACATACTACCGGTGAACTGATTTGATTGTATTTCTACCGTGATGTATAACAGACGCCACTGCGATATAAATCTTAAATCCGAATATTTTATATTTGTATCTTAAATTAACGTTTGAACAAGGCACTCGAAATATTTTCATTTGCTATTTTGCATTTAAATTTAGGGTTTAAATGGAAATTTCAATGAAAGCGTATAACATGAAAAACTACGGAAGTGTTCACTTTTTAAATGAAAATTTGTCAAAAGTTAAAATTTTTGTTGCATGAAACGAAAAGTTAAACATACGTAAATTATTTTAAACGTAAAACGTTTTTACTTCAATCTCTTGGCAAGAGCCCAACTTGAATTATAAATGTGTAATGATATTTTCATTTAATACACCAGTTTATTACTCATATGATCGTTTTAATCAGCGTTGTTTACACCGAGAGATTAGTAAATAGAAAGTTTAATACACAAACGAATTAAAGTTTATATTTTAATCACAATCGAGCAAATTTAAGTCCAACTCCCTGGGGTAACAGTCGGGTCCTATTGATCCCACGAGTTCCTGGCAATGTGATCACTGATTTACCAGGGTCATAGAGGACAGGAAGAAGGCGTATAGTGTATCTTCGGCGTCATAAAACCGTTACCCATCAGCTAAGGGAAGGTAACCTCTACAGAAAATTCTTGGAAAAAGCAAAGTGAAACCACTCCAGTAACATTTCTCAAGAAATCACTGTGACGGGAAGGCATTCACACAAGTCACAGTGATCGCCATCGTCGAAAAGAGTTTTGAATATAAGACGTATGCAAAAATATTCCATTTATCACGTCACACTACGCGATACGCGTTATGCGGATTCCTTTACGAGTGAGTTCTTGAGCTGCCGGATAGGAAGACCCACAGTTCAGACGAATAAAATAGAAATGTTGCGAAGGAAATGCTCATTTTTTCGATCTCCTTATTCCATACAATATTTCCGTAATATTTCGGATTGCCATCGAATGCGGCGATATTAAAGTTTTTACAGCGTGAATGTGTTCTTTGGTGAAAAATGATTTTATCGTCTTATATTGGTATTGCAAAAATAAATATATTCATTTCTACAATATAATCACTCATAAATTAAATTTTGTAAAAATAAATAAAATAAACTTACCTTATTACACTAAGGTCTTAGAAAGCCTTCACGAATACATCCAAATAGATCCAATTAATTTGCATTCATTCTGTAATAATAATAAAAACACAATTATTAGAAATTACATATAGGAAGAAAAGTGTTTTTCAATTCCAAAGGAATGAGATATTTACAAATTAAAGCGCAAGAATAGCGATATTATCTTATACTGAAGGTAATTTTGTATTGTATTAAAAAAAATAGATACTAAAATTTCTGATAAAAAAGAGACTTTGATGAAAATATGTATCAAACAAATATTAATTGAATTTAACATGTAATTATACTTAATATCTCTACGCGATTCAACACAAATATTCGTACAAGTATATAATATAAATTATTTGGACTTGTGGGTAAACAGTTCACCTGTTTGTGTTAAATAAGGCAATCAGATTATATAAAAAAAACATTTAAAATACAATAAATTATACGAAAGCGTTTAACATCTAGAACTGAATGAGACTGAAAACTGTAAATGAAAGCTATTTTAAATGTGTTTATGTAAGAACCGGCCACAGAAAGCCAGGCAGATCACAAGCAAGATGATCTGATGACAAAAAAAGTTTCATGAATTCAAAAGCACAGAGTGGCGAGGGATAGACTTGTGGGAGTCTGGAGGTGAGGCCTAATGGCTGATGATGATGACGTGTAATTGAAATAAATATTGATGCAGTAAGAATGAAGTGAAACATATATGAAATGAAGAGATCTTAAGTTCTTCCGTTGTTTGAAAAAACAGAAAAGCTTTGTACAAATTTCGACATAGAAGAAGGTCCGGAACATGTCTGCAATTAAAAAAATTAATGATGTGTTGTGATAATACAAAGTGTTGTTCTATGAAAGGAATATTAAGATGGTTTGCACACATGGAAAGAATGATAAATAAAAGTAAACTCTAACGATGTAAATAGAACTAGAAACAAAGGAAGACCGAGGAAATCAAATGAATCAAATATTGAATGTGGGTCACGTGAGGAGTATAGAGAGAGTCGAGAAAAATTGATGTGCGTGCATGACACGACGTATGAATGTTGAGAGAGCGAGAGAAGTAAGGTATGTCAGGAAATAAAAGTGGGGCAGTCCATTATTTGCTTTCTCCATTAAAAACAGACGATTAGTTAGTTAATAAGTCAGTTTTTATTTATCGTTTCTTAAATAATAATGTTAAAATCCATATTAAACAATTAATATGAATTAAAACGTACATTTTCTAGAAGTTTTAATAAATACTATGGGGATGATATGTTTCGCCTTGATAAGGTATATGATGATGCTTTAGCAAGCCGAAAGGACTCTGCCTAACACTTCGGAGAGACGGCATGCCTAACCTAACCTAATCTAACCTTTTTTTTTCCCACACTACCACTGGAAAAGTAAACCAGTGTCTTTCTGAAGATTTCCGCTCTGCAAGCCAAAAAAAAACTTGGCCTAACCTTATCCTTCGGAGAGACGGCATGACGATTAGTTAGTTAATTAACTTTTATATTAATTCAAATGTGAATTCACAACACAAAGTGAAGTCGAATATAGAAGAAAATCTTGTGTTGTGTTTCGGGTGTAATGTCATTTGGAAATGCTGACATTCGCATTATCGAAGTTTTAAAGTAACAAGACCCGAAAAAATTCTACAGATTCCTATCGAGTCAGCACAAGCGGCCGGGGAAAACATTTAGGGGGAGGCCCGCCCCGACAGGCACATCTGCAGTATCATTAACAACGGATTAACTCACGCCTAATTTGGTGCCGGGGTTTGAGCAGCCCGGAATCTTCCGCAACTATCCGACTATTGTGTTCAAACGCGGGGGGTGGGAAAAAAAAAACGGATTGACCGCTCTTGGATGACAAATGGTCTCGGTGACAGATTCATTCACGCCGGAACGAGCCCCGCGGAGCGAGCGAGCCGTGAAAGAGAACAGAGAAAGTCTAAAGCGAAAAACTGCCGTCTGATGATTCCCAGAGCTTTAATTAAATTTCAATATCAATATTATCACAATGAAAGAACGAACCGTGAATAATATAATACAATCCACCGAAATTTTGATAATTGGATTCCCCCATAATTGGTTAGACTTTCAAAATAATTATCTCAACAGAAATCTAGACGCTAAATGCCATAATCGTTTTTATTTACTTTCCCATTTGAAATTTTGTAATCAAAATTATAAAACGAATTAGAACGTGAATTAATTTTAAAATCAACGTTAAAAGAAATAATGATAGAAAGTCCCGATATATATAAAAGTCTTCTGCTTCTTATTCTTCCTTATTGTAGACCTATGTGATCTGTTCTCCAGAATGTTGCTCCTCCTGTAAGTAGATTCCTAGCTGTCCTTCCACCTTTTAGGAGGTCTTCCACGAGGACGAGTCCCATGAGACTGATTATGCAATGCAATATAGGGGAGTCTGGTGGTGTCCATTCTTTGAACATGACCGTACCAGTCCCTTTTTCGCTGCCTGCCCCATCTTATAATATCCTCAACCTCACATATCTCTCTTATACTGGTGTTCCTCACGCAATCTCTCAGTGCCTTGCCTGCAATCGTCCTCAATGTCTTCATTTCGGAAGTCCTCAAAACTTGTTTGGTCCTTACTATAATATTAATAAAAGTCGTTATGATAAAAAATACAATGCTTGAATCGGCAAGTAAAATGAAAGAAGTTCAAATATATATATTCCCGTGAACTATAATAAAAGCTAATTCCAAACCTTAATATCCATCTTAGAGATCACAAACGATCGCAATCTTCGAGCGTAATAAAAATCTCAATCAAATAGCTCGGAGTAAACTACCCATTGACGGAAACATGTGATATTATATGCCCTGTCACGGAGGAGCGTCACAAGAGAGGATAAGGGGCGGGGTGAGAGGGAGGGAGGGATGAGACGGGTGTGCGAAGGAACCAGAGGCCGTTCGGCCGGAAATGAAACATGGAAAGAGTAACGAATGAGGAAAACACTCGGTCAAGAGTAAAACTACCGGCGAGTAATAATAAATATTGCGAGACAAATGCCGGTTGCAGACCCAGAGCTAAGCTAAGTTAGTTAAATAATAATGAAATAAAACGATGTATTTAAACTACTTTCGACAGCGACCGGTTTCGCCAGGTTCGCTGGCATCGACAGACTGGTGACAGTATTGCGAACTGAGTCCTTTATATACTCGTACATACAGATCAGATCAGGTGGTAAACATAATTCAATACAAAAATAATATTAAAATATTTATGTAAAATTTAGTGAATTTATTAAAGGCATTCAAGAAGATTCTTATTCAATACAATAGATTTAAAATTATATTATAGCTGACATATTTATATGTAACGTTTGAAAAATTGGTACTTTCGTTTTAATTATTTCTGAATTTAAATATAATATGCTGTTCTTGGTTCATTAGGTTTGCATCGCCTTATTCGTCTGGCGAAACCGGTCGCTGTTGAAATAAAAACAAAAGCAGAAGTTGTTAAAAAACATCGTTTTATTTAATTATTATTTAAAATAAACTTCCGTCAAGAGATTTCAGTAAAATCATTTGGCTAAGTTAGTTAGTTTAGCGGTCCATTGTTTTGACCGAAACGCTATGATACTTCAACATTATTAACTGTTAACAAATAAAACACTGTGTATGGTTATTAACAGTTGAAAAAAAAATTGTAACAGGATGATGTCAACAATGGTTGACAAACAGCTGTAAAAAAATTGTGATACCATAAACAGCGTTCTATATTTAAACAGTTAATTCGTTAGTTAAGCTTAGCTCGCATAGCTGAGGTAATGTGCAGACCACAAACTATATCAGCTAACTGAAATATTTGAAGTTAAGTTACTTGTGTACCACAAACTATATCAGCTAACTGAAATATTTGAAGTTAAGTTACTTGTGTATGCCGATCCGAAGCTACGCGAGCTAAGCTAATCCCCTCTCGCCTCCCCTGGCAGCCCTTTGCACACCCTTTGCCAGTATTATTGAATAACTTGCACAACACTGACTTGGCTTTCGCTTAGTCGTTGATGTGCACGCAACAAATTTCTAATTTATTTATTTATTTATACATAATACACAAATGAGACATAACAAACGAAAAACATTAAGACGACTCATTTGGATAAAAAATGATGTTACAAAGATAAGCGAATCAAATGATTTTAATGAAATCTCTTGATGGAAGTTCATTTTAAATAATAATTAAATAAAACGATGTTTTTTAACTACTTCCACTTTTGTCTTTATTTAGACAGCGACCGGTTTCGCCAGGCTCGCTGGCACTGAGACCAGTCTGTCGATGCCAGCGAGCCTGGCGAAACCGGTCGCTGTCTAAATAAAGACAAAAGTGGAAGTAGTTAAAAAACATCGTTTCATTTAATTATTATTTACAAAGATAAGATAAAACAACACGAAACCAAAAAATCATACATATCAGAAGGAACCCAAATATGTCGACGTCAGTGAGGCAGTACTCTTTCCAGAATTTGTAATATTTTTTTATGAATACTGCCTCACTGACACTGAACATGTTCAAATCCGAGACCATTAGATTCAACGTCCGAATTACTCTTCCTACTGGCATCACCAAAGGCAGGTTGGTTCTGCGTGACGGAGCAAAGAACAATTGATGTCGGCGCTGTCGCAGGTAATTATCAGGAACAAAAATTATCTATAGCTTTCTTAGCTTAGATTCGGCATAGCTTAACTCATGGTCTGCAACCGGCTAAAAGAGTGATTTAATTTTTATACTAGTTTTTTTTGCGTACTTAGTCCAAGTAGCGCCGGCACGAGTCGCCGTGCGACGCGGCGCTAGCGAGTGTGCACTCCTCGGCAAATATTGTTTGCAAACTGAGCCCGCAAAGAGCACCCCCTACTCTATTGATAGGTGGAGGTTTATTTGATAAGCGGAAAAAGCGCGGCACTAGTCGAGTCTAAAATAATGCGGTAGAAAATATTTGCGGCGAAATAATCACAAACAGTATCCAATATAAGAGCACACAGGCAAATGTTTGAACTCTCAAAGCTCAAGCTATTTCAATGCTTGGAGATTTCATTGCTTTTAAATAATTATTTTTAAACTACTGATATTTTTTCAACAACTTCAAATAACATATTATTTTATAAAAATTAATTGTATCTCAATAGAGACGAAGATGCAAATTATTTGGAAACAGAATATGGTGGTCGAGGCGTTTACAGAACTAATGACCTGTCATTGGTTGGGTTAAGCGATCGATTTATGTTATACAACATTCCCCATTCCGCCCTTCTTACGAACAATTGTTTTTGAAAGTTGTATATATGCTACCATGTTGAGAAACATTTCACATATTTTAGTTTAATCTACACTAGCGCCATCTATTGAGATTAGATATTATTATATTACTTTTATTTAAATAGCACATCAACAAACTTTTTAACAATTTAATTTGTTCATTATTCGTCTAATCAATTTGTTAATAAGTGCCGAAGAATCACACAGTATTTTTAGTTATAAACATTCATAATGATATATTCGAATGGACTAAACCAACCATAGAACGTTTTTTTTCTCCGGAAAAATAGACACTGAGGAATGATGGTACTCTTCTATACTGACATAAGAATTCTATAAACTCGCGTAAGCACATAAATGTTCGTTATTCCCATTTCTCACATGGCCAAATATAAGAATGACATTAATTTGGTCGTATAGCGTTTTCCACAAACTTTGACACTTTCTTTAAGCAAGATCCGGGCGGTGATATAGGGGACAGAACGCTTGGCTCCTGATCCACGGGGCATGAGATCAATCCTTGACAAAACCCAGACCCCTTTTCAAAATAATAAGATATTTTTAATGTATACGATCAAAGATGCACCTAACTTTTCATGTAAGTAAAAGTCACATATGTTCTCAACATTAAAAGAAAATTAAATAAGAAATTGTGAAATATATCGTTTATGGATATTTTTTTCGTCAATTATTCTTTCCATTTGCAAAAAAAAAAACTTCAATCGATTTATACATTTTTTTGATAAACAAATTATGTATAAGCACTTAAACTAACTAACTAACTAACTAACCATCACGCCATTTCCCCGGAGGGGTAGGCAGAGAGGATGGATCGCCACAGTGGCCTGTCCTGGCATACCTCTCGGGCTTCCTCTACATTCATACATCGTACCATGCACGCACGCCGATTATTCCGACTTCGAATATGGCCGCCTTTTAGTAATCGATTAATTTGGTCATGTCATGTTTTCCTCGGTCGTCCTCGGCTTCTTTTCCCACTCACACTGCTTGTGTACAACTTTTTAACCATTCTACTCTCATCCATTCTTTCCATATGTCCAAACCATCTCAGGGATCCTTTTTTAATTTTATCCATGATGCAGTCATCTGCCTTACATTTCTTTCTTATTTCATCGTTCGGTATTCTATCATACATCGTTTTCCCGCATATTCTTCTTAGTGATCTCATTTCTACGGCATTTATTCTGCTTTCATCTTTCTTTTGCCAGCTCCAAGCTTCACTTCTTCACTTTTTTTTAAATATACATATTATATATGAGCACTTACAAAAATAAGATCAGTTTTGAAAATTTATGGTGAAAATTTTAACTTATGAATTTGTATTTACTTTCGAAATATGAAAAGCAAAGTCAACACAAAATATATTATAGATATACTGTAATTTTGAGCGATGAGATCAAAATATTAGTCTCTTCCGTCGTTATTTTGAAGCACTGCAATAACATAAAAATAAATACAATTTACAAACCCTCGAAAAGATTCCAATCTGATTATGGACAATAGATAGAAAGTAATGTGTTCTAGAAACAGGTACGAACTACTCGTAGACGCAGTTCAAGTAAAATATTTTGCCGAGTAAGTAAAACGAACTCATATCTTCATGCTTTCAGGAATAAATGTCCCCCCTGCGTGGAGAGGACCGGTGAAACAATGGAGATATCTATCGAGCTCCATAAAACTTGGTACGCAACAGTTATCCCTCGCAAGGAAAGTTTCAGCGGGGCTTTTCGAGGATCAGGAGGTTTACAAACAAGGCAGTTAATCATTAGACAAAAGGACGGAGCAATTTTTACGAGGCTCCGCTATCAGGCGAGTTGTTAAAACGAGAGTTCAAGAACGTGAAACATAAATGAGAAATTTATATGAAAGACTAACTAACTATTGCGGTGTTTCCCCGGAAGGGGTAGGCAGAATGGATAGATCACCACACAGTTATCCCCCTGATATATCACTTTAGATAACTCTATATTAACACTTTGTGGCACATTTTAGTATCTGTATAGTAGGCACTGATAGATATCTCCGACGGTAACAGCATATATTGTTTTATCTA
Source organism: Lepidostoma basale (assembly GCA_022606425.2). NCBI lineage: Eukaryota > Metazoa > Arthropoda > Insecta > Trichoptera > Lepidostomatidae > Lepidostoma > Lepidostoma basale. Next base: position 837,871 of record JAHDVF020000047.1, on the reverse strand, counting down.
CCGGCCGTCAGAACCAACTTGCCTATGGTGACACCGGTGGGAATAGCAATTAATCTGCTAAACGCGGTCTCCTCGGAGATCGACGTCTTCCCTATTAGTGAAAGTAAGTTCAGAAGGCAAATACTCTTTATTCTGGAGAGCATCCTGTCTTCCTAATATCGAACCATCCCAATATATTATTTTACCTGTTCTCAATAGATGCCTTAAAAATAATTTTATTATTTCTGTTAATGTTTCTATTTTTTCCAAGAGAAATAACGTAAACTATGCAAATAAAAAGGTGCTGCTATAATTAACTCTTGAATTAGTACAAAGCTCTAAGTTATGCAGTAACAGCTCCGGGCAGTACGGCCGAGTCGTCACGTTTTACCGGTTGCCTTTTAGCAATCTGATCCCAGAGCGGCCCGACGCCGGCGGTGTACAATTAGACGCCGCGCCATTATTCAGACGGACTGTAATCAGGGCCGGCCGCCGAGGAGCAAGGGGGCAATTTGATCGCGGGGTGCTTTATTTGTTTGGGGAGTCATAAAAAATACGCGCACATTATCTAATACGAAGCAAGGGTTAAGAGAATTTTTCACTGACTGGATAACAGAACCGCAGCTTTTATACAACGTGACCTGAAATTACACGTACTGAAAAGAGGGATGTCTACACGACAATTTCAGTTTTAAAAACAAATATGGGAATGGTATACAAAGATGCTTATAATTCGTATAATAGAGGGACGTCGGGGAATTGGTAGAAGTAAGAAGTGGTAGAAGTTGTCCTGTGTGCGAAATATAAGAGAATAGACAGGAATGAGTAGAGTTCAGAACCTGTTCCAAGTGGCGCAGGACAGAGATGCCTTTGCTGCTGTGATCGCCACGTTGGGGGGACCTGATACGGCCACGGAAGATGAATATACAATAATGAAAAAAAGAAAACTTTTTTACATCAATACATTGCAAAATTGATATTTAAATTAAGAAAGCTATGATTTCATTTAAAAAAAAATTATGAAATTTCTCAATAGAAGTTAATTGTAACAAAAGGAAAATAACATATCGTCATCTGGTCATAGATATGACAAAGGGCTGCCGAAACCGGTCGAAACTACAAAAATAAGTGGAACAAAACTAAATATTATAAATTATTATATATGTATAATAAAGATTTTTCTATTTTAATTAGTTACAATTTAGAGTGAAACGAAGTTAAAGTTTGATCAATCTTAAATGAAAACAAATCTTGAATTAAAGTGATTACTTTAAATCTTGGAGTATATATTGCATATATATTTTTAAAATTGTTTAATAAACACTCTAAAACGCTAGCTTATTGTAAAGTGAAAATACCAACAAAAGATGATTCTTAGGTGTGTACGTATTTTCATTTAAAAATCGCAAATTATTACGGAACACCTTGTGTTGTATGCTTATTTAAGTCCGGCTGAGTAATGGTTATAAGCTTGCATTATGTGCGGCCTGATTCGCAGAAATTAAATTTGGTATGAATTTGTAAAACGAATCAAGAAAAGTGAATTTACAAAGGGCAAACATGAGTGGGCTCAGCTATTTGTAGGAATATAAATTATTAACTAACTAACTAACTAACCATCACGCCGTCTCCCCGAAAGGGTAGGCAGAAAGAATGGACTGTCACACTTTTACTGATGCGGCACTCCATCCTTCTCTTTTCGCTCCGCGAGAGACGCGGTGTGATGGGTTGCGAACCTCATCGCCACCAAAAGGCATCTCCCGCGCACACTTCGATCGTCCAATACCTACAAAATAAATCTAAAAACAAATAATATAAAATACAATTTTATAAATTACTATCACTTGTATAAAACAAATTTATTTAAATTATATATGCAGACGAAAAAAATAAAATAAATATACATTATAAAAGTCGAACGTAAGATAAATTGAATTAAAAAAATATGAGAAATATTAAAATTGTAAAATATTCTATTAAATATGTTGGGGTTAAATGCATAACCCAGATAAACATATTTCATGAAGAAATATATGACACGAATAAACACAAAAACGCTGACCCAAGACCTAATTATCAAATTTGATGATTCGTGGGCCCCGAATGCTTCAAGTTGGTCACTAGGTCAGGTCATCGGATCAGGTCATCAGATTACGAAACCAAAGCATATAAAAGCAGTACTCCCGAGCACCCAAAACAGTCAGTCCACTCTAAACGTCAGTCAACTCTAAACGTCAGCCAGTATTGCGATCTCGAAGAGACACGAGTCTCCACTACCCAGTCTACGTACGAGAAACCTCCGACGACTCCTCGCTCCAGCCACTCGACGATACCGCCCAGCGAGCCCTCATCCTCTACGACTCACCACCCGGACTCCGCCCCGCTGCCATCGACATCCAGCCACGCTCCATCACGAGTGTATCATACAGTTACGTGTAATTACTCGTGATCCGCAATAAACGCTGAAACCTCCGCCGTCTTTCAACTCTCACCACAAATACCCGCACATATTTGAAAACGGTTAAAACATCTCGAATATGCTATTGTTACTTTTTCACGTGGAATTAAAATAATAATAATCATTGCGTATTTTGCGTATTTAAAATACCATACATTTTGCCATTATGAGTTTTGAATTGAGTTTTACCGACCGCCAGAACCAACCTGCATCTCGTGACACTGATGAGAAGATCAATCAGTCCTCTAAAACGACCTTCTCGAAAATCGACGTCTTTCATATTAGCGAAAGTACGTTCAGAATGCAAATACTTTTAATATAGGAGAGTATCTTGTCTTCCTAAAGTCCAATCATTTCCCAAAGCGCATCAAAGAAAATCTAAGATGAACGATCCATTGCTGGAAAAACTCTTCGAGATCTTGTCCATTACGTAGAACAAGAAAAACACGCGCAGTATAGGATATCGTTTGGTGAAGTAGATCCAGAAGAAGTGACAGACTCGCATATACACCCGCTTACAAAATACCCTCTGGACACCGTCCACATAGAAGACGACCTAAGAGATGAAGAGACAGTTCGACCTAATCATCTCAAGACGCATGGAGTACGCACTCAAGATTTTTGTAACACAGATATACGAGTATTAAGGATTAATTGTATCTCAATAGAGACGAAGATGTAAATTGTTTTTTTTTTAACAGAATATGGTGGCCGAGGCGTTTACAGGACTGATGACCTATCATTGGTTGGGTTAAGCGATCGCTTTATGTTAACAACATTCCACATTCCGTCCTTCTTACGACCACCACGTCTGACAAATTTTTGAAAGATGTATATATGCTACTATGTTGAGACACACTTCAGTATTTGTCTACAAGTATTTGTATACATTAAAAACAAACAGATATATTATATTAAAAGAGAAAAAAAAAATACGCATACCGAAAATCTGTATTGCCACCGAAAAAAATGATCGTAAACGTGCACAAATTTTAAGTGAATGCTTTTAAAACTGAGATTGTAAGCTGTATGTTAACGACTGCAAAACTCTCAACTCCATGCATAATAGAGCAGTTCAACCACTGTCTGACCTAATGAACAAAATATAAACTCCGCTAACATAGCAAACGGCGAACGCCATTGCGGCAAAGGCAGCTTAACAAAAACTGCAACGTAACGTATCGGAAGCGCAAAAAAGTTAAAACTAAATGCATAATTTGTAATGTGAAATTAAGATTACTTTAAGTCATAGCATACGCCGAATTGTGTGTTTAATGTAAAAGATTCGTAGTTGGAACACTAAAAGACACCATGTATGACGCAGGATAGCGGCACGGCGGAGTGGATTTAATCGGAATTCATTAAGCTTAATTAAATATAGAGGTGAAATGCTGCTTACCGGTAAGTGATCGGATTGTTTTGGTTAAGATGGCATTGGCGCGCCGCAAGTTGCGGTCTCTTGCCCCGGCCTCCCCGTCCAGAGCTGGGATCGAGTGGCCTAGGACCAGGATAATGGCCGCTCTCGAGGGATGTGAAATTTTAGGGTATGCTCCTCATTATTTTAGAGTGGCTAGAGGCGGAGGACGTTTACGGGAAGCCGCCTGGTAAGCCCAAGTACCCGAAGGTAAGTACTCGTAGGTAAGTACTCGCCGGTTAGTGCACGAGGTATATACTAGAACTATCTTGAGAATAATATATACTCTACAAATAACATCATTTTGTTAAGAAGAGAGAATATAGACAATCTATTAAAAAATTATCTTCCATTTTATCTAATTAACTCAAAACGACCATTCCTTGGAATTTTTTTGTATTTTTCGTGAGATTGGTGTAGATTTTTAATCACTCTTAAAATAAAGTCTGTAATGAACTCCGAAACGAAAGTTGTAGAGTAAATCGAAATTACAGAAATGAAAACAAAGAAAAATGATACAGACTTAAAAAAATATCCAAATAATACTATAAAAAAACTTGATTTTATTAGAACTCGAGACGTTAACACTATGGCAACAACACCAAATCATCACGCCGTTTCCCCGCAGGGGTAGGCAGAGAGAATGGACCGCCACACTACTCTATCCTGACATACCTCTCTAGATTCCTCCACATTCATACATCGATTCATACACGCACGTCGATTCTTCCGGCTTCTGACGTGACCAACCTTTAAAATTTGATTAATTTGGTCATGCCATGTTTTCCTCGGTCTACCTCGACTCCGTACTCCATTTACATCGTTAACTTATAGTTTTTTAACCATTCTTTCTTCACCCATGCGCTCCATATGTCCGAACCAAACGGTTGCAATAACACGATAGGATTATATAATATTGTTTAATGAATTGAAACAGGTTGAAAACTTTCGAAACAATATACTTGGTAAACTATGCACGAACATAACTACGAGTATTATAATATTTGTTAAGCTAATATAAAAAAAAAAATATAAAATTAATATAACTAATCTTTCGAAATTGTATTGACAGTGCACTAACATTTATACTTTAGTAGTCAAGTTAGTAGTTTAAATGTTAGGGCACAGGAATTAAATACAATATATTGTCGAGAAAACAACGAGACAAAATCAAACATTAAAAAAAAATACGCATTGTTCCAAAAGCAGCGGAAAGTTTTTCACTTAAAAACAGGCGTAACTTTTAAGAGAAAGATTATCCTTATTACCATAAAACTGGGATTAACGAATAGCCTTTTTAGTTTTAAGTGGAAAATTCATTTTTTTATCTGGAAGGGGAAATTTTAAAAAATGTCAAAAAGTTGTATTACTTACGGGAAGTGAAAAATGTATAATTAAAAGAATACTCGGGATGAAAGTGCTGTAAACCTAACCCCTTTGAAGGCAGTTAAGGGAGGAATCAAAATTCTTTCTGAATCGTCGTTGACAGTGGTGGCATGTGACGAACGTATACGCACTACTTTGTCTGTATTCTTTCAGTTAACCATTTTTTTTTTAAATAAAATAAATAACGCAAATCTATAATAGAAAATATACCAGGTTACAAGAAACTAATTATTTTGTTTAAAGAAATATAAAACTAACTAACCATCACGCTGTCTCTCCGATGGGGTAGGAAGAAAGAATGGACAGCCACACTTTTCTTTCCTGACATATTTCTCTCGCTTCCTCAACATTCATACATCGTGTCATGGACGCACGTCGATTTCTCCGACTCCTTACGTGGCCGACATTCGATATTTGATTTATTGATCGCTGCTTTTTCCTCGATATCCCTATATTTCTAGTTCCGTTTACATTGTTAACATATACTTTTTTATATACCATTCTTTCTTCCATTATTCTTTCTAAGTGTCCAAACCATCTAAACGATCCTTTCATCGTTTATAACACTTCTTATATTTTGATGTGATACTTTATCATACATAGATTTTCGCACGTTCGATATAGAGTTCTCATTTCTACTGCATTTATTCTACTTTCATCCTTCTTTTGCCAGTTCCATGCTTCGCTTCCATACACAAGGGTCAGTACAAGAACTTGTGCAATGCTATTTTAGCTTTTTTGGATAGGTTTTTGGTTTTGTATTTTGTAATATCTTTGAGGAATAAACTGATTTGATTTGATTGATAACACGTAAAAGGGAAGTTTTTAAAACGTGTCACAGCGCACCACTGATTGCGGGAACGTTTAGTATTCACCCCACAGTCCAGATTAGCCGTGTAAAATTAATCAACGCCGAAGTTGTAAATCAACGAAAATTAAAATCAGGACTTTTTCACGGGCAGACCGAGCAGTTTCGACACCTCAAAGGACGCCGGGCGAATTACAAATTCCAAAGCTCGGCGGACAGACATCTCTATGATACCGATGGGAATACGGTGGCGGAAACTTTATTGGCAATAAAATTACACATAAAATTATAAAACATTTCGCGTTCTTGTTTTATTTCGGAGCCATAAACACAAAAATAAGGATACATTTTTAACTTGTTTATGCGAAAATAACAACATACGAGTAATTTATATGAAAAAATAAAAATACAAAAAAATATCAACCTTCGTGGCCGAGTGGTAAGTGCACTGACTGCCACCCCGAATGTTCCGGGTTCGATTCCCGGCGAGAGCAGTGTGATTGTCACACTGTCTTTGGTCTGGCGTAGAATTCACGTGACATTAAAATGGCGATAGATTAGCTACCTATCACATGTCACGAGAATCAATATGATAGCAATAATACCCTTTACATCGATTGGGCTCATGCTGTCATGATGTAAAAGAGTGATTCAACAAAATAATAATAATAATAATAATTCTTCTAATGTAAGATTTTACACGGTAACGAATTCATAAGGTTCTTGAAAATATTATCAAATATCTTATAAGTTGTGTAGATTTTCAGGCTTGGTAAAATATTATACGGGATCTTCTTCTTCTTCTTCATGTCAATTGCAGTGTGATTGCCACATTGTCTTTGGTCTGGTGTAAAATTCACGTGACAATAAAATGGCGATAGATTTGCGAACTATCAAATGTCACGAGAATCAATAAAATAATAGTTAAAAACAAATTGTATACAGCAATTGGGTTCAAAAGACCTGATGTATATATTAAAAAAAAAAACTAGACTTGTAAGTATGACCTCAAAAATGTTTCGTTTTTCTTTTGCCATTGTGGCGGAAGGTTTGGCCGACGGGTGTTATACCACACGTGGAGACACCTACCTTACAATATGGGATAAATAATACGAATTAAAACGTTTGTTTTCTTTACATTTTATTCGATTTTGTGGGAATAACGTCTTTAAGATTGCGAAGGCATTATCAAATGTAGTGAGAATTAAACGGGTTGTTGTTTTTTTACCCGAGATAATGAGGCAGAATATGGTAATTCAGGTAATTGATGCGAACAAATAGATTTTTATTTGCGATCTTGGATATATCCGTGTAAGACAAGTTTTCAATAAAACCTAAACCTTTTTATTATTCTTATTATTTGAGGACATCAAAAAAAGTAAGTGACCCTTCAAAGCGGGATTAAATGTTTGAAGATGAAAGAGTTTACGTCAGTGTATAGAAAAGTAGAAAATAGAAAAATTACTTTCGATACGAATGTCCCAGATATACTCGTATATAAAATAAGGCGGGATATTCTTTTTACAATGATATTCAGAATTATTATGTATGTGAAAGGCCTGTATATACGTAGTTTGGGATGGTTATGTACGTACGTGTATTATGGTTATGTATTACGAGCGGGAAACCATGCTACATAATTGAGTGATGTGAAGGGATTTGTCAACAAACTTGGTAGCAGGAGTGTAGGAATACTGTGTATCGGATAGATGGAAGGTGTAATTAGTAGCTTTGGAGTTATCGGCGTTGAAAACTGGGGTTTCCGCCCAAATACAATCAGGGTAAATCAATCGTATTCGAAAGAGTTCATTGTTATATTATTATTTCTTGAACAATGGTGAAAAGTTCCATTTATACTCGTAATTATTAATATGAATGAAAACGTCAGTTTTCTAGAAGTTTTATTATATTTTATTGGAATGACATGTTTCGCCCTTCTAATGCATTATCAAATGTAAATATATAATAAAACTTCTAGAAAACTGACGGTTTCATTCGTATTAATATTATAATTTAATATGGAGTTTTACATCATGGTTCAAAAAACAATAAATCCATTTATAACGTTATTTAATTATGTTTCTTAGAAGTTTAATTATATTTCAAGAGAATGACATGTTTCGTCTTACTATTAAGTTATCAAATGGGTAACTATTTATACACCGGAGCTAACAGAGAAAAGTGAGGTGTATGAGGTAATTCATGTGGGTTAATATAATACATTGTTGACCATAAATTAATTAGTAAAATATCAATTAATTGAAATGAGAACTTTATTAATACAAAATGTAACATAACGAGAAATAAGACAATTGAGTTATACAGTAGTCGATGGAAAGGCAAAATGAGAAGGATTAAATAACATTAAAAATTGTACATATTATATGTTAATGATGTAAATGGTACCAGAAATAGAGAAAGACCGAGGAAAACGTGGCACGATCAAATAAATCAATTGAATGTCGGCCATGTGAGGAGTCCGAGAAATCGACGCGCGTGCATGACACGATGTATGAACGTTGAGGAAGCGAGAGAAATATGTCAGGAAAGAAAGGTGTGGCAGTCCATTCTTTCTGCCTACCCCTTCGGAGAGACGGCGTGATGGTTAGTTAGTTAGTTACATATTTTTAAACGATATCTAAATACCATAATATTTATTGTTACCTAAACACATATGCGAAAAATATGTTTATAAATCAGTTTGATCAAGGTTACCAACCGGGTAGTGGTATAGGGGATAGAATACTTGGCTCCTGATCCAGGGGACATGGATTGAAGGCTGGATACGACGACACTCCTTCTTCATAATAATGAGCTTATTTTCTGGTCATATTGTAGAGTGTATAATAATATCTAATACCATTGATTTAACTATTGTTCTATATAACTATTCTTCATTCACTCTGTAACTGAATCGTGCGAATGTTGAAATGGTCGACCAATTTAAATACTTTGGCAGCATTATCACTAAAGCGCTTGACCCGGACATTGAAATAAAATGCAGAATTGAAGTTGCACGAGCTGCATTTAATAGAATGAGAACATTCTTTTGCAACGATAATCTTAATTTGAATCTCCGACAAAGAATGATTAATATGATCTGTTCTACTATATGGCTGCGAAACCTGGACTCAAGTGAATTTAAGATAAACGCATTTTTTTAATTTCTCACAATATTAAGAACACGTAACATTATACGGTTAGAAGCAACGCCTCGATCAGAGATTGTGGCGAAACTTTATTTTAACGTGATGACAAAAATTATTCAATAATGCAGGCGAAGGGATGAGACTCAAATTCGGCATCAAGTATTAAGGGTACAAGGGGGAGAGGCGACGGAACTTGCGACTGGAGATTCAAATGAATATCTTATTCAGTTCCGAGCCCAATCGGTGAAATACTTTGACATCTGTTATCCGCTTGTGCCTTATGAAAATGTATGGAACGCGTAGGCCACGGGACCTCTATATGTTTCAATTTGGGGGCCCGCCTTCTGTATAAAGGTCAGATTTATTTTTATTATTTTACTTAGATCGGCTCGCAGAGATAGTGAATGTCTTCATTGGCTAACGGAAGTATCTATGTAAATTGTTAATAGGATGAAATTCGTGTAACAGGTAAGAATGGAATTACCATTATCGAGATTAAGCATCAGTTGCGAAAATAAATACTACAATAATAAAAGGAAAACAATGAACATTAAAGAAAATAATATTCGATAAAGTATCATATTTTATTATAACTTACTACAGATTTCAATAATATAAAAGAATAATAGTATCTACCAAGATATTTCTACTACGGGTCCAATGGCATATATGACACAACATTTCAAAATTGTATGGAAAATTTCAAAATTTAATTTCAATACTATTTCTATTTAAAATTTTCGTACGAAGCATTCACTTTGAGGTAAGACATTTAAATGTTTATTATTATTTATATTTAAAATAAAATAAAAATAAAAACACTGCACTTTATTTTTCACCATTATGCGGTTATTTTAATTGCCGACTAGTTTCGCTTGTATCCAAGCTTCCTCAGGGCTTCGTAATAACGTGAGGAAGCTTGGGTACAAGCGAAAATAGTAGGCAATTAAAATAACCGCGTAGTGGTGAAAAACAAAGTGCAGTGTTTTTATTTTATTTCTATTTTATCAAATTTTAAAGGTTGGTTATGTTAGAAGTCGGAGGAATCGACGTGCGTGTATGACTCGTTGTATGAATGTGGAGGAAGCTAGAGAGGTTTGCCAGGATAGAGTAGTGTGGCGGTCCATTCTCTCTGCCTACCCCTGCGTGGAAACGGCGTGATGGTTTGTTTGTATTTTTCTATTTTATTAAGGATCAATTATTTTTTCAAAATACATACAACGTTTCAAAAAATCTTGTTTTATAAATAAAGTAAACGCAGAGAATAAACAGTACATAAAGGCCCGTAAGCGCAGAGGACATGAAAGGAGAGACCGTCAGGAGACGGTGGCGGTTCCACTCCCAGCGTCTTCCCCTGCTCTAGATGCCCCAGAGAGTGTAGGTCTAGGATTGGACTCGAGCCACACGAGGACCCACAACCGTGAAGGAAAGTCTTCCTTGGATACAAAGTACACCCGATGATGACTTAGTATTTTTTTTTAATTATTCATATCGTTCGAATTTATGAATCTGATATAGTACAAATTATAATATTTAATTTTTTTTTTTTTTAAATTTGTATATTTATGAATTTCTAATAATATATCTAACCATTTTGATTGGTAAAGTCACGAGTAAAAGAAAATCCGCCCCCGCTATGAACGTGCAAAGGCTACGGCACACGCAGAAGGCGGATAAAAAAGACTTTAATATTCGGTTTCCCATTTTCATATTTTTCGGAACTGAACGCATAACAGCGTGATACCAAAAAAAGCTCGTTATATCAATCACGCGGCGGCTAGGGCTTCACCTCAGAAATATGCCGAAATTACTAAAATTTGCTTCATAATTCAAGGTTGAAATTAAGAAAATTATTCGCCGTTTCCACCGAAACCAGATGAATACGCGTTTCAGTGCTTTGCAAAGTGTGGGACATAAATTTTCTATGTTACAGAGGGGCGAAATAATTAAAAATGTCAGTTGAATGGGATTGCGTATTTTCTGTCAGGAAATATGAATTATTGAAAGTGCGAATTTGATTTATTGAAATAATTATCGTTTCGAGTGAAGAAAAAATGGCAACACGTGATGTTCAAGTGACAACCTTAATGTATGAAAGCGAAGCTTAGAACTGAAAAATTAAGAAAAAAAAATCTATGAGAATGAGCAGAAGAACGGTGAAGGATGGCTTCCAATGTGGGCAAACATCGTGATAGTAAGTTAATTAGCTGTATGGTATCTAATAAGCGGAAAATCTCTAATTCTTGAACCATTACGTAAAAAAATATTTTCCCTTTCTTAAATTATATTAAAAATAACATATATACGAGTTTTGAAAGATTAAAAAAAGGTTAACTTTCGCTTTATAACTTAACAACTCATTTTAACAATTTTATCAAGCATGTTTTGGAGTGTAGACGTTCTTCTTCAGTAAAGAAAGTTTAACCCTTATAAATTATTCCATTGATTTATAAATTTAAATAATAAAACAAGAAAATTTAATCTTAAAAGATTACTCAGAAGAAGGATGTGTATGGTCCGAAACTAGTTTGTGAAAATAAAATGTTTTTTTAAATGTTAGTCAAATATTAATTTTAAAAACGTAGTAACGGCGAACACAAAAGAAGAACTTTTGTTTCGTGATTTAGGAATTGGAGGCAACTAGTTTCACTTGTACACAACTTCAATAGGGCACTATAAAATATATAAGCTTAAGGGTGAAATTCTTATATTGCCTAGATAAAGCTAAGGTACAATCGAAAATAGTAGGCTTCAATTCCGTGGTTAAATACAAAGTGTTTTTATTTTATTTTTATATTTATAAATTTAATATGTTTAAACAAAACATTTCGTGTTAGATGACTTCTCAAAACTAATTTATTGGCTGTGTGCCTAACGTATATAAATTATTTTTATATTATTCATTTATAACATTTATAATTAACTAACTAACTAACCATCATGCCGTCTCCCCGAAAGGGTAGGCAGAAAGAATGGACTGTCACACTTTTACTGATGCGGCACTCTATCCTTCTCTTTTCGCCCCGCGGTGTGATGGGTTGCGAACCTCATCGCCACCAATAGGCATCTCCCGCGCACACTTCCATCGTACAACACCCACAAGATAAATCTAAAACAAATGATATAAAATACAGTGATATAAAATAAAATAACAAAATACTAAAATAATAATTTAACGCAAAATGTTCTTTTTAGATGGTGCACATATTTATAAGTTATCCAAATATCAACATTAAAAAAAATGTTGGAATAATTCAACTTTTTGACTGGATAAAGCAACATTTTTGGGATATGTCATTATGTGTGGTCAAAAATATATATATTAATAGCAAGTGTTCTTTTTATTTTTGATTAATAACACATATATTCTAGAATGCATTCGGTTTAACTTTATCGAGAATTGATAGTAAAATTTTAAAGCTGGTAACTTTCACATAAAGAGTCACCTCATAAAGGGGACTCGATAGTGAAAAGCTTGAAAAGTGCTGCCATGATTTGTCGGGAAAATTCAAAGCTCCAGACGAAGCCCGACAGATGGCGCCAGTGGCACAGAAAAGATTTATAGCGAAAGCTCCATGTCTCATCAATAACAGATTAAACAAAAAACATTGAAACATTTTTCTTAATTTCAATTTTTATTTATTAATTAACTTAATTTCAATTTCCTATTAATCACAGTATTTAATTACATATTTGTATTTAAAATATTTAAAAAAATTATAAATAACATAATATTTAGAAAGCTATATAACTAACTAACTAACTAACCATCACGCCGTCTCCCCGAAGGGGGAGGCAGAAATAATGGACTGCCACACTTTTCTTTCCTGACATATTTCTCTCGCTTCCTCAACATTCATACAAGGTGTCATGCACGCGCGTCGATTTCTCTGACTCCTCACATGGCCGACATTCAATATTTGATTTATTTATTTACATTATGGTATATATTGCCATATTTAAATACGAATGGCCAAAGAGTTTTTTTTTACCCTGTTTCAGTTTATTATCTTAAAGCTCTGGCGGGAGTGAAACCAGTTGGTGTTAATAAATAAAGTGGTTTCGATACAAATATTACAAGTGTATTATTATTTTATTCAGAAGTTTTTATTTATACCTATATTTATATCGATATTTAATATTGAAGAACTTATATCGATATTTAATATAAAGAATTTATAAAAAGAAAATAAATTGCACGTTTAGATAAGGAAATAAATTGAAATTTTAGAATCAATTGTATCTCAATAGAGACGAAGATGCAAATTGGAAACAGAATATGGTTGATCGAGGTGTTTACAGGACTCATGACCTGATTGGTTGGGTTAAGCGCACGCTTTATGTAATACAACATTCCCCATTCCAACTTTTCTTATGATCACCATGTCTGACAATTTTTTTTGGAAGTTGTATATATGTTAATCTGTAACACCACCCTTTACATGGTAGTTTCAATGTACACGCAATGGGTAAAATCCAGTATTCGTCTACAAGTATTTGTATACATTCAAAATTTTGTGAAATTTTAGAAATTAAAAACTATTAAAAAAACGAAAAATTTGTAGACCACAAACAAACTTTAATTTAAATTCTTATATGTATAACGAGAATATTTCGATGTTCCAATTATCTCCCCCCCCCCCCCCTCCACTATCACACAATCTCAATTAGATACAATTTATCACTTCTAATCCCGCAATCTTCGACACAACCCTATTTTAGTTTATAAGTGACGATTGTGTTTTATTTTATTATTTAAATTTGTGAATCGAAAAGGTTGCACCACAACCAAAACATGTCCTCGATAAGTGAAATAAAGTTTTGTGAAAAGACGAAGAATAATTTAATTTATTTAAACAAGAAAAAAAATGTGGAATAGAAAATGAAATGGTCATGAACGTTAAGTCCTAAGTTACCACGTCACAACCTGCCTTTCCTTCCTATGCTTAGGCTAGGTGCAAGGGTCATATAACCGTAAAAGTAACAGAGAGACAGAATTTAGAGAGCCAAATGCTCGCTCCAGAGACTCTGAACGCACGTGGCTGAGTGCTAATTTATTTACCGCCCCACAGCTAGGACACTGCCGGACGAACGGACCCGTTTGTCCGAACCGGATAAACTTCAACCGCCGGATATCGCACTACAATCCTTACACTTTAACCCGAGTTCTGAGATTACACAAAGGAAGCCAAGTTCGCGAACAAGAACTTTTTGGATATTCCCAAACCCAATTTCGCTACACAATACGAACTTACGCAAGTAACTCATATATTATGTAGGCAGGAGAACGTTTAAAACGTGTTTATCGATAGAACCCACTGAGTACGAAACTATTGAGCAAACTTAAAGACATACGAGCAAGCTCACAAGATAATTCAAATGAGAATCTGCGATATTTTAGCTAACGGGAAATGAAGTACGAATATAGCTCATGCTCGAGAAAATGAGGTCCGTAAAGCGAGAGCGCTGGGAAAATTACTTCGTTTATCTGCATTTTTCCAGGCGTGTGCCGACGTTCAATTTTCATAAGCGAAAATATGAAAAAGTTGAATGCGTGATGAAGACAGGAATAACAAAGTTCTACGAAGTGTTCAGATGAGAATGTCTACAACTATCATCAAATAAAAAGATACGTTTGTTATGACGTCCAGTAGCAATAGTTTTCCAGCAAATTCGACTATAAACAATACTCAGCGAGGAATACGGCGAAGCAGACACCTTTCAATGCTCGTTGCTGGTCTTCACGATAATTAATTGTACAAATTAGTTTATTAACTCAAAAGACATTACAAACAGGAAAATGTTTAAGGCATCTTGAACATTGAGTACAGATAAAATATATAAAAATACAACATAGTACCAGGAACGCATTAGAGATGGTTCGACATTAGGAAGACAAGATACTTTCTAAAGTCGAGAGTATTTGTCTCCTGAACGAACCTTCACTAATATGAAAGACATCGATCTCCGAGGAGACCGCGTTCAGCAGAATAATTGCTCTTCCTACCGGTGTCACCAGAGGCATATTGGTTCTGGTAGCCGGTAGGTAAAACAATTTGTGCTGTCGCTGTCGGAGAAATCTATCAGGGACAAAAATACCAAAATCCTCTAGCACGGCCGAGTTCTCGAAATATCCCCTGATTAATTTAAATAAATGGGTAATGAGATGCCCATCTCTACGAAGCTGTAATAAATTGGTTCCAAGCATTTCTAACAGAAATGCCGTGAGAAAGAGTCACGGATAACTACCATACTCCCTCATGTAGAAATGCAGCTATGAAGCAACGCAGAATTAAACAATAATATAATTAATAATTAAATAAAACGATGATTTTAACTACATCCACTTTTGTTTTTATTTCGATTATTAATAGGAAATGTCAATTAATTAGGTGCATTAGGTACAACTGAATATTAATGCACACGTCACAATAAATATATTGAAGGAAATACCAGCTAATGAAGCATGGAAATAAATTAAAGATAGGACTGAAGGATAGGTTAATTTGGTTATTGATAATATTTTGGTTGCTGTTTATGGCTTTCCTAATCTCCAAGGCTTCCAAATTATTTAGTCTAATTTTCCATTTCAAACATTTTTATTTGCTTCCATTTTTTCTCTTACCCCCGCCACCCTGACTTCGCATTATTTGTATTTATTTACATTAATTTCAATTTCTTAGAAAATTGCTATGCTGTTCCAAAGGTAAACATTTTTTCGATTATCCCTTTCCCTCTCGCACCCCCTCCTCTGATTTCATAACCGTTTGTTATATGTACATGTAAAGTTTGTATTATTGTTTAGTTGTTATACTGCCCTGATGAAGCACGGGTCTAAGCGAAACTAGTTGACATCAAATATTATACCATACCGTGGTTAAATAAAAACGTGTTTGATTAATTTAATATTTTTTAAACAATAACATGTTTTTTTACAGCAAATTCGACTACAAACATAATACTCAGCAATTTACTCTAGTTTACTAGTTTACTTTCTCACCCTGACGAAGATCTGTCGGGAGCGAAACCGGTCGGTGTTACCAAATAAAGTTGTGTTAATACAAATTACTAAAAGTGTATTATTATTTTATTTAATAATATAATTTATTTCAAGTGCAGTGTGTACTCTCTGTCTTACAGGTACACACTGCCGGCGACATGGTACAACGGTGAAGTACCTTGGCAGACACAACACATATCACATTCATTACCCTGAAGATGGAGACTGGAACGATCTCCGAAACGTCGGTCGAGAAGGAGTTATCACACGGTGTTACCCAAAAACACATCAAACACATTGCTGCCAACGGTGAATATCTACGCAATTACCTGTAAAGAAATCGTTGATGCACTAGACAGGGATCGGCGGATGCGGCTCTCTCTGAGTTAAAGCGCTACTGATGAAAAGAGTGTGAACATTAAATCTGCCATTGAAATAGTAGTAATGAGCAACGAGGGTATATTTTTGTCATTAAATTAAAAGGGAACGTTTGACGGCGGAAAAATAATTGGCGGTCGCCCCCGACCGCGATGCTCTCGAATTAATGCTTTTTCAACGCGCCCGGGGATTAGGGGCATACGGAATTCAGATTTATTCGAATCGGTTATCCCCGGCGCCCTCGTTTATTCGTTCTGTCAAAAATAAAAGCCATCATAGTCCGTCTTCGGGGCGGCGGACAGGGGAAAATGTTTCCACATTAAATTGGATTGTGCTGTACAAAAAATATATTCGGAAACAAATCCCGGAGGGTGGGAAATGCGCGCGGAGTTTCCGGATAACGTTCGGTAATGAAACCACTTTATAAAGTTTAATGAATACCTCCGCGTAATCCTTAATCCCCATCACTCGCGGGTCCTGAACGCACAAAACGTCTAAGTGATTTCCTTAGACATCGAATTGAAAAGGCTGTTACGTTAATCTACTTGTATTGTAATCCGCATTAAATATTTTGAGAATTTCAAGAAGCGAAGGGAATGTGGGAGCCGAATGAATGACAAAGTGAAAATCAAAACAATTTGAGACGAAGCGCGCCTGCGAGGGTAGGTACTTGCTTATCGAGAGATAGAAAACGCGAAATGCTATCCAAATAATACTGGATTCATTGTTTATTTAGCAATCATATAAAACTCTATACAAAATATTTAACATTCATGAAAATTTCTGTTTAATAAGAGCTTTAATGATGAGTTCATGTATTTAGGTAGTATGTTTACAAAAGAGTGGCGCAGTGGAGAGGGATATTGAAAGAAGGGTTGGGGCAGGCAACAAAGTGAATTGTGCACTTAAAGTTGTCATCGCAAACAAAAACCTATCCAAAAATCTAAAATGGCAGTGCACAATGGTGTTCTTGTGTATGGAAGCGAAGAATAGAACTGGAAAAAGAAGGATGAAAGTAAAATAAATGCAGTAGAAATGAGATCTTTTAGACGAATGTGTGGATACTCAGTATATTATAGAGTGTTGCTCGCTTTCAACGAGTTATTACAGTTTGAAATATGTCGTCAAAGCGTAATAACGAATTAAAAGCTCGCTGTAAACGCAAATTTCAAAGTATCGGATTTGATAGGGGAAATTAAACACCAGACAAAACTGGGATTAAAAGCCAAAGTTTTCAATAAGTGAAAGCTATGACAAATTATCATAGTCCTGCAGACACGATCATCTTATTTTTCTTCGATGGTGCTACATTCCAAATCGAATATTGTCCTACAACAACTTTTGTCTCTATTCCTGTCTTCAGTCACCGTCTTTTTTGCAATTTGAGACTCGTAAAAACTGTGCTGCATCTATCCTTACTGCTCTCACTTCAGCCTAGGTCTGTCAATCGTACTTCTTACCCCCGTATGTCCAGTCATGATTCTCTTAATTAATACGAATGAAAACGTCTGTTTTCTAGAAGTTTTACTGTATTTAATGGGAAGGATAAGTTTCGCCTTTATAAGGAATTAATGTAATGGAATTAATATAATGGTCTTGAAACTGTAACATTGTCCAAACAAAGTGCCGAGAAACTACGAGTGACCCAAAGAGCCATGGAAAGAGCCATGTTAGGAATAAGCCTAAGAGACAGAGTCAGAAACGATACGGTGATAAAAAAAACAAAGGCCATTGACATCATCCACCGGGTGGCTACTCTAAAATGGCAATGGGCAGATTACGTAGCCAGAATCTCAGATGAAAAGTGGACAAGAAGACTGCTGACTTGGAGACCGTGGACGGCAAAGAGAAGTGCAGGGCAATCGCAACTACGGTGGAAGGATGATCTGAACAGACACGTCGGAATATGCAGTCTGCACAGGACAGAGTGACATGGAAGCGAATGGAGGAGGCTGAGGAAGGAGAAGAAGAAGGAATTAATAACATTTTATTTGAATTTTTTAATCATTCAAGAAATAATAAATATGATTTTGTTAGGTCTCGTGCATTTGGCATTATTTTTACGTCTCCAGTCATTTGAGTATCATAGATGATATACAATATAAATACAATATAATACAATAAAATAAAACCAAAAAAAAGAATACAATATAAAGATGGGTTTATATCGCACCGTGATTGTTAAACCGAAACAAGTGCAAATATACAATTTGGAGATATGGGAGTTTAAAGACTTATAGGTATATTACTTTAAACTGAAAATCATTGGTTTATTAAAAAAAAAAATCAGTTTTTCCAAGCAATATGAAGTCTTTAAACTCCCATATCTCCAAACTGTATATTTACACTTTTTACGGTTTTACACTCACGGTACGATATATTATTGAATTGAGAGATAAATAATGTCTTTTTGTACTGGGTACCAATTAATTTCCGAGCAATGAGCGTTTAACAATTCCAATTTTTGCGATAGCATGCGCCCAAATTTCGGACTTTGTCTCACTATTTACGTCGACTATTAAGCTGAATGTAAATAATTCATTAGAGCGCGCAAATACACATTAATAAATAGAATTACACACATTGAACGCTGTGGATAATGTAGCAAGCCATGACAATATAACCTTATTATGCAGGGATTTCAATTTCACACTCAACTAACGGAGTCTGACGCCTTTCAACTGAAAGCGTATCAACTGAACCCATAATATAATTTAGATATTATTATGTTAATCCAAATAAATTATAACATAAACGCGATAATTTTATTGGTATTACAAAGATTTTTATTTATATAAAAATATTAAAATTAGTTACAAAAAATAGTTTAGCCTTGCCGAAGGTCCCGGGTTCGATTCCCGGCGATGGCAGTGTAATTGTCACACTGTCTTTGGTCTGGTGTAGAATTCACGCGACAGTAAAATGGCGATGCATTAGCTAACTATTACATGTCATAAGAATTGCATGCGATAGCTACAATAGCTACAAACAAATTGTATACAGTAATTGGGTTCAAACAACCTGTTGTATACAATAATTGGATTCAAATAACCTGTTGTATACAAAAATGTGAAAAGCAACGGAAAAGTACCACATCGTATAGATTAAACTTTGCTGTATACAAATCCCTAGAATGGAAACTTAAAAAAATATATATGTGGTATATGGAATGGTAAGTATGTTAACAATGTAAACGGAACTTAGTAGATATTAATAGAGATAGATCGAGGAAAATGTGGCACGATCAAATAAACAAATAATGAATGTCGGCCACGTAAGGAGTCGGAGAAAACGACGTGCGTGCATGAAACGATGTATGAATGTTGAAGAATCAAGAGAATATGTCAGGAAATAATCCATTATTTCTGTCTATCCCTTCGGGGAGACGGTGTGATGGTAAGTTAGTTTTTTTATAGCAGATGGATCGATGAATGGCGAATCGCACTTTTTTTAAAGGCAACTCATCCCTAAAGGGTAAAAAAGGGTAAAAGAAAACATAATCAGAACAAAACGACTGTAAGACGGAATGCAAATGTCCGAGTTAGATAAAAAAAAATCCGTAATACAAGCGGGGCTCTGAATAATTCAGGACCGAAGCAACGTTTCAGGTTCAAACACCGTCTTTATTCATTTCCGCTATCGAGTTTCACACTTTTACGTATAATTCGGATTCGGCAAAGGATCCCTTGGTTAGAAAGAGATTTTCTTGAATTGTTGTACGTCGGAAGAGCGCTGTGTGATTTGAAAAAAAAAATTCACACACATACTAAACTGGCACACAAAGGGAGATTTTGAAAGGTTTCTAAATTTGAACACGAAGCACATGTTGTATTCTGTTATGCGTATGAAGTAATAAGAGCGCATAAAGCAACATCTTACTGTGCATACTCATACGAAATTTATATTAACTACCTAAATATATTTATTTGTATTATGAATATTCTATAAAAATTACGTTTTCGTGAATATTAGACATTTAATATCGAGTTTTATGTTGACACGGCTATTCGCGAAATCTGCAAGTTGGTATTGTCAGATGAAGCAGACAACGCATAAGACACTGGCATGTGCACGTTTAGAGGATGAATATGTCCAGAATCCAACAAAATATGATGCATCAGATTCCTGTTGGGTACCGTCCCCCCGGTTGACCACCATAACGATAGAGGGATAGCTGGGAGTCAACTTGCCAAAGGGAGGATAACCTTACACTTAAACGCGAAAATACTAAGAAGAAGGGTGCCTATCTGACCATTCCCAGTCTGGTGAGATGCCCTGCCAATTTCCTATTTAGTTTGTCAACACGGTCCATCACATCGACAAGCTTTGTCTGGCATCTGATTCCAGTATTCGATATTTTGTCCCTTAGACTTATGCCAAGCATTTCTCTCTCCATATTTCAGTCACAGAAAATTTCATTAATTGTTCTGATTTTGAAAATTTGGTTTGGTTCATCAAATCAAATCAGTTTATTTTCTCAAAAGATATTACAAACAACAATTATAATTTCAGGCATCTATTGAGAACTTGGAGAAGAAGAAGAGTTTTACATCATTTTAAATTCAGGATTTCTAGGGAGAGCTCATTGTTTAATAGAGGTCCGTAAAATTATCAATCTGGGTCACATCTTGCGTGGAGACAAAATACGAGATCCTACAACTTATGTAAATGAAAAAAAAAATGAAGGAAGACGGGGTCTTTTCTGAAGGCAAACGTCTTGGCTGCGCAACATTTAAAACGGCCTAGAATATGGCACAAGAAGAAAAATAATATGGAGATTTATATCACTTTTCAAGAAAAATGCATAAAATTTTTGGTATACATATCGTCGGTTCAAAGATAAAACTCATTAAGTGACATTTCAAAATTTTCTCATTTTTTTGCAACTTCCGCATCAGACTTGTGAATTCTACGTCAGAAAACAATCACCAAGTGTATTTATTAAAGAATAACAGTTATTCTTTAATAAAAACACTTGGTGATTACTTTCTGACGTAGAATTCAGAAGTCTGATCAGAAATTGCAAAAAAATAAAAAAATAATTCAAATGTCACTTAATGGGTTTTACCTTTGAACCGACGATATAATATGTTTAAAAAATAACTGAATTTTTATTAGTGTTAATAATATACAGCTTTGAGAATTATGTTCAAAACACGATGCTCCATAACTGTGTGTCTGTTGGTAAAATTAAGCTAATCCTTAAATATGTTGGTATAGCCGGAAGAGTAGATATTTACTGTTGAATTGGAAGTGAAATCCTAATAAGTGTGAAGATAAAAAAGACACTTCCAGCGTGTTTGCAAGTTTTCCGTATATTCTGCAAATCTCCCAAAGCGATGAAGGAGGGGGATGTAGGGTGCTAACAATTCACCTCCCCCTAGACAAGGACGTTTAAAACATAATATGTTACACATCACATAGTTTCTGGAATATTAGGCTATGTTACCGTGAATCAGACATATTAATATAATATTTATTACGAAATTAAAACAAATGACGAATAATTTAATAAGTTTTTTCATTAAGATTACTGAAATGAGAAATATTATGGGTTTATTATAGTAGTAGAAATATTACGATAATATTTTTTATCACGAAGATAGAATGACTATCAACTCCGTTAGAAAATTATATTTGGAAATGGTATATAATCATAATGAATAATTTATATAAAAGCATACATGCCCAGGTTTTAATTTATGCTGAACGCTTGGATCCTGATTCAATGAACATTAGATCGAATTTAAACAAAACCCTTAAGGGGCATAAAAAAACATCGAGCGAGAATACCGCTAACAGCGAATGCCTAAGAACGACTGAAGCTTTTGTCGAAAAATCCGGTCAACTACTTGATGGAAATAACTATATTTCTCCTGCTCCGAATATTATAGTAGCGAGAATGCGATGTAAATAGTTGTGTAGCGCATCACTAAATTTTCTAACGACAAAACCCAAATAACATTTATCTTTATGGCACTCGCGAATGCATATAGAATTAACGAAAGGGAAACGTAAATAGTAACCTAGACAATCACGAGCGGCGACACGTCGAAGTAATCCCCTGATTTTTAATAAAATACTTATTCTGTGCCCATTGACTATTTATAAATTAGTAATATAATTATTTCAGAATATGTGTAAATGTATAATAAAGGAATGCCGAAAAACTTAACGCAGTATTAATTATATTTATAGATATATTAACGTATAATGCAATGGGAACAACGCATCGGTGAAGGAAGGTTAAAATGAATACAATTTGAACTGTGCTCTCGGAAGCGAACATACAATTTCGCAGGTAAAGTCAGATGACGCCGGAAAGTTAACGCTGAACGTGTCGTTTTATTATTTCTTCCTCCCCCTTCTCTCCACCCTTCCCGAGCGTCGCTGTTCACTTCCTTTATTCGCGCCTCTGTTACCTCTTCAGTGTTTTCCTATTTAAGTGCACCCCTGCGCGAGGTGTACGGGGCGTTACAGTAGACATGAAAATATTTTCATAATTTGAACGTTAACGAGGTACACGCCAACATTCGCACAGTAGGTTTCAGTGTATCTTACATAAATGCGATATACTCGTTTAATATACGGTATAAAAAATCAGAGGAGATCTCTAAACGAAAATATTTTTATATTTTATTTTGCCATCGGGGTTATCGTTTAAGTTAAAATTGCGATTACGTGAAATCGTGTAATCACAAAATGTACGATATTACTATTCTGGAAGATTGACTTAAGGGAACAGATAGGGAAGAGTGGAGAAAAATGGAAGAGACCTATATCCAGCAGTGGAGGGAAGAAGGCCGAAGAAGAAGACGATGAACAAATATCATGCAGACGAAATACTGTCACGTTATTAAAATAAACCCCAAGTTTCATTAAAAAAACTATCGAAAACTTTGGTGGTATAAACTTTGAAGGTATACGAGTATAACTTAAAAACTTATAATTATATTTTTTAATATCTATTTATATGATAAGGAGAATTGCAAGCTAATTTATTTAAAAATTAATATACGGCTTGTTTCATGATCTTTCATTATGACATTATCTACAGCTATTTTACAAATCAATGAAAACAACATTAAAAACAAACAATTACGAATTGTAACAGCGAAAAACATTTTATTTTACAGGAATAAATCCTTTAAAAAAACAATAAAATGATAAAAATGCTTTTTGCAAATTTTTTTTCGTATTCCGCTGTTATTACTATCACTTCCGATTCATAAAAAAAAAGTGGACCACAAAGTAAATAGGGAGCTTTACAGAGACAGATACATATACAAATATTAGATTAGATTTGTTTCAATATTAGTAAAAACTGAAGAAAAGGGTATATAAAAATTAAAATACGAAATTGCTGATTCACAAAAAAGGTTATTTGATTTGAAATTCCCGATTAAAAAAAAACAGTTTTCATTTGAATTTTATACTGAAGGATCGGCATTTTGATTCGATTAATAAAACTTATCGATATGAAAACGTAAAAGCGCGGGTGATTTTCAATATGAAACTCCAAGAGGAATGTCATATTAAATATTGAAATTCCAGTATCTTCAGTAAATATACAATATCTATAAAGATGAAAACTGGAAGCCGAATATAATTATTAATTACGAAGTAAGCGAGGAGAATGGATTTATCAGAAATTGTTTAAACATGAAATAGTTCAGTTATGAAAAAATACACGAATGAAATTGATATTCTTATAGAAATGGAACGTCAAAATTCAAACCCCGATTGAACGTCATAATTATTATCTAGTTTATATCATTATCCCGATGATGAAAGTGCCTTCGAAACATTCCGAGAAAAATAAAGTCAAAAGTGGAAAAAACATTTTTTTTAATTAATTCATAAAAATTCGATAGTTAAGGCATTCTACTTCTTTCCGTGTCCTGTCAGGTCTCCCCAACGTTGACTATCACCCTTGAGTAGCACCCTGTCCTGGGCAGTTCGGAACAGCTCCCCCACGATCCTCAGCCCCGTCCACTCTCGGATGTTCCTCAGCCAGGAAACCCGCCTTCTCCAAATACCTCGTCGACCCTCAATCTTCCTCTCCAAGATCAGATGTAACAGTGCGTACTTTTCGCTTCCAGAACATGGCCCAAGTAGGACACCTTACGGACTTTGAATGTTGCTCAGCACTCTGGCTCTATGGAGAACATCCTTCGGTGTATCCACATCTCAAAGGCCTCTAATCGGTTCATAACATTGACTTTAAGGGTCCATGACATTACCACTGTGGAATTCCACTGTTAATTTGGAAGGAGAATGTTAAACACTGTATAATCCACTTAATTTATTGAATATTTTGACAAATAAAAATATGTAAAATATTATCCACAACATGTTTTGGAGGTGACCTCCTCCATCATCAGGTGTAAATACATATAACTATAGTCAATCAAAAACAAAGAAAGACCTATGAATTCACATATTATGACTAATATTTAAAAATACAAATTACGTGGAAACACAAATTTACAGCAATTAAAAAAACAAAATTTAAATTGGAAAAAAAACTACATTTACATCAAAATATATTTGGATAATTTTAAATGGACTAAGGAAACATGTCGTGGATAATATTGTCATAGTTTTATTAGTAAAAACACATGAATTTAGTGGCTTAAATGTTTTATATTCCCCTTTAAAAAAAAAACGTATTGTTTTTAAACTTTATCCGCAGAAATATCTTCGCCTGACATTCCAATAATGTTTTTACCAGATGTAAGCAGAATAGCTACAAGAGCTGAATCTCCGTGTATCAGAAGGCTAATCATTTTTAGGACTAACCAGTTTCAATATATTCATATAATTTTTTTTTAAATGCAGTTAAAGAGAACATGAATTTAAAAAAATTATAATAATATATTAGGATTTGAATAATTTGGGACATTGTAGGACAAATGAAAACACTTGAAACTTACATTTTCACATGAACATTGTTTTACGTTGTGACAACCAAACGCGTACTTAAAAACGTAACAGCAATACGTACAGAATTTGCACTTCCACTAAAAAGTCACGTAGCTCAATCAGGTGAAAGCTTTAAAGCACGCTGCATTATGGATGCGGAGACTGTGGTCAAAGCGAAGGCTATTTACGGAATACCGAGAGCACGATCACACGAAACGCGATTTGTACCCCGTTGTACAACGCTTGACTGGAGTCGCAAGCCCGAAAGAGTAAGCACGATCAACGAGTATCAAAATTTAAAAAGGTCACTTGTAATTCTTGCAGTAGTTACATTGCCGCATTTGAAAGTGCAACATATCAAATGTGAAAAGGTATAAAGGGTTATCACGAAAATATACCTTATATTTCAATTGACAAAATAAATCTTGAAAAGCGTAAAAAATTACATAAAAAGCGACGCTAAATCAAAAACATGTTGCCTGAATAATACAATTTTAAATAGCGTTAAAAATTATGTAAAGATATAATCGGGTGGTGGTCTAGGGCAGTGTTCCGCAAAGTTTTCTCACCTACGGCACACCTAAGTTCTTTCTAGCATTCTGCGGCACACCAAAAGCTAAAATTCGGTCTGGAATTAGGCGTCGATCAGCTCGGGAGACATTGGTGAACTTTTTTGTAGAAATCGAATCGGCGGTTTTTTTTTTGCCTTCCGAAAGATCGAACGTCGGATTTTTACGAATTCTACTGGTTGGAAATCGCTGATGAGCTAATAGAAAATGGAGGTCGCTAGCAACTTCCAACCAGCAGCTGAATGGCCTAAAAAAACAATAAAAAAGGTCACCAACGTCTCTTGAGCTGTTCTACGAAAGAGTCGACTATTTCGCAATTTACGAGTTCCGACTATAATTTTTTTTCTTTACGTATTTGGCCGCGGCACACCTGCATCTGGCTCACGGCACACCAGTGTGCCGCGGCACACCGTTTGCGGAACTAGGGGATAGAACGCTGGACTCCTGATCCAGGGGACTTGGGTTCGAGCCTGGACACGCCAGATTCCTTCTTCATAATAATGAGCTATTTTCTGCTCACATTGAAGATTGTAAAATAAATTCTAATATCATTGATTTAAATCTTTGGTGTTAGTCTTTATAAAAAAATAAATAAATAAAAATATCAAATTAAAAGTTATAATTAAAAAAGCGTTCTGGAGAATCATTTTTGTTCGTATTAATGAAGTTTTGGTAAAAAAATCAAATATTATAGGAAAATAAAATTTAAATAAAAGAAAGACATTAAAAAAAAGGATTTAAATTAAAGAAAAAATCTGGCCGTTTCCTGACTTGAACCCAAGTCCCCTGAATCAGGAGCAAAGTGTTCTGTCCCTTAGACTACCATCTAAATTTGATTTCTTTACTTTAATATTGCGTGTTAAACCTATTTTTAGACTTGTTTATTAACCTTGGTAAATTTGTTTACCGGAGGGATTTTCTTTGTAAATAATAAATGGTGTTATTGTGACTTGACCTCTTTTACCTTTCTATACCCGATGCATAAAACAACCCTCTTCTATTTTCTAAACGCCTGACCGCCCCGCCGACAGGTGTCGCCCGATCACCGTTCCGTGAGCCGCGTTAACTGCACACTCATGCATTGAAATTTCCCCAGAGAGCCGTACTAAAAGTTATTCAATATAAACTTTTCGATCCCCAGAAGGACATTAAAATCTGTGAATGGCGGACATTTATGTTGAGTTATGAGCTGGTTCAAGTCGTTAATACAGAGTTAATTTTAATGTGATAAATATTAATAGTCTTCAAAACTATACGAATAAGTAAACAAAGGTACAATATTACCTAAATAGTGACGTAATAATCCATACCTACTAAATATTAACTAAACTGACTAAATATTTAAAGTGCACTTTCGATTTTCAAAAAAGTATTATAGTCTTCTTCTTCTTCTTTTTGTCCTGTCACACCTCCGTGGTGCATAGGGTCTTGGGGAACCTTCTCCACCCGACTCTATCGCATACCTGATGCCTAAAATCATCCCAAGAGAGGCCTGCTGCCTTAACCTCGTCCTGCAGGGCTCTTCTCCAGGTGGCTCTAGGTCTGCCTCGCTTTCTCTTACCCCCCATAGGGGACCAGTCTAGTGCGCCCTGAACGATGCAGGCTGGGTTCCGTCTCAGATTGTGACCGATCCACTGCCATTTGCGTCTAGCGACTTGTTCTCTAATTGACTAATATCGTAATATATTACGTGTCGTTACTTTAATACTTTTTTACTCCGGTACTAAAATATATGGATAAATGTTTCTTGAACAATGATATAAAACACCATATTATATTGACGACCTTCGTGACAGAGTGGGAAGAGCCATGATTTCAACACGGAAGGTCCCGGGTTCGATTCCCGGCGATAGCAGTGATTGTCACACTGTCTGGTGTAGAATTCACGTAACAATAATTTGCGATAAATTCGCTACTTATAACATGTCATGAGAATCCATAGATAAAAGTTAATACAGTTATTAGGTTTAAATACCCTGATGTATACAAATGTGGAAAGCAATGGGAAACTACAACATTAAAGACCTAAGTCGCTTCCCAAGAAACAGCAAATTTGTTACAGTTTGCTGCAAACCAATCCCTTGGATTGAAACTAGCGAAGGAAAAAATAAGTATTATGGATAAAAATGTCGCTTTTTCTAGAAGTTTTATTTTATTTTATAGTGATGAAATTTTTTTATTTACTAAGGCATTATTCGTAAAGCCTTAGCAAGGCGAAATTTTTGACATTTCAATAGAGTTGAACTACTAGAACAAAGATTTTCATCCGTATTTATTTCATTTATCATAGTTTTACGGTATATGTATATTTTTTAGTAATAAGGTAAAATCCTAAGAACACATGATCAAATTGAAATACTTCAACAACAACAACAACAACAACAAACTATCACGCCGTTTCCCCGCAGGGGTAGGCAGAGAGAATAGACCGCCACACTACTCTATCCTGGCAAACCTCTCTAGATTCCTCCACATTCATACAACGAGTCACACACGCACGTCGATTCCTCCGACTTCTAACATGACCAACCTTTAAAATTTGATTAATTTGGTCATGCCATGTTTTCCTCGGTCTGCCTCGACTTCGTACCCCATTTACATCATTAACGTATACTTTCTTAATCATTCTTTCTCCATCCATGCGTTCCATATGTCCGAACCAACGCAGCGATCCTTTCATAATTTTGTTCATAATACCTTCTTCCGCTCTACATTCCTTTCTTATATCAGCATTTGAGATTCTGTCATATATCGTTCTACCACACATACGTCTTAGGGACCTCATCTCTACCGCATTTATTCTACTCTCATCCTTCTTCTGCCAGTTCCATGCTTCGCTTCCATACATTAGGGTTGGGACCAGAACTCCATTGTGAACGGCCGTTTTCGCTTTCATTGATAAATTCTTGTTTCCAATAACTATTTTTAAAGCTCCATTCACTTTGTTACCCGCACCAACCCTTCTTTCGACGTCACTATCCGTTCGGGCATCTGATGTGAACATGCTACCTAAATACACAAATTCCCTCACCTGTTCCAAGTTCTCTTCGTTCACACTTATATTACAAACTGTCATTTGCTCTTCCCTTTCGAAAACCATCACCTTTGACTTTTCGACATTCATCATTAAATCATTTGACTTGCATACCTCATACATTCTCGACACCAAGACTTGTAATTCGTCCGCACTATCCGCAACGAGAACGGCATCGTCCGCGTAAAGCAGACAGTTTACAGACAGATCACTCATCTTAGCACCAGCATTTATACCTTTAAGTTCTTTCATACACTTGTCCATATACAGATTGAACAACCATGGAGACATCACGCAGCCCTGCTTAACACCCTTCGTGATATCAAACCAAGGCGTGATGTCTCCATTTACCCTAACACTGGCAGTGCTCCCTTCGTAGAGAGAAGCAACCGCCCGTATCAGTTTTGTGCTCACTCCGTATTCGGACAAGATTGACCACAGTTTATCTCTGTTCACTCGATCATAGGCTTTTTGCAAATCGACAAACGCACAGAAAAGCTTACGGTTTTTGGCCATAAACTTGTCCGCAAGCGTTCGAAGTGCAAAAATACTTCAATCGATATAAAATGTAAAAATAGTATTCATAATTTTCTATATTCCAAAGAACCATCAAAAAAGATTTTTCTACACTCCACACTAAAACACGATTATCTAAAATCTACGTTTCGGATAGAAGTAAAAGATTTTTGGTTATTGGGTCTCAACAAAAAAATAATTTACTATAAAAAGCATACGTATTATATATGGAATGGATGGATTCTCCAAAACTGATAAAGAACTGAAAATACAGTAAATGTGGGTTTCGCATTAACCGTGAGTTTAAACAAGGAATGTTCAAACTAAAATAATAGGAACATGGATAGTACTCTTATAACGGTTATGGGAATGGGGTGGTATTATCAAGTCCAACCTTCTTTAAATTTACAAAAATCATTTTAATACGAGTTTATCTCAAAACAAACCACATTCATGAAAATATTTAAATTTTAATATATATTTTGTGTATTAACAAAAAACTGATGAAGGTTTCTGTGTCCGAAACATGGTTGTTTTTTTTCTATTTACTTTAACTTTCAATTAATTTTAGTGTTTTTTACAAAGTAATAAACATTCGTCAATGAATTCGCAACACAAAGTTATGACGAATATAGAAGAAATAACAAAAATCATTTTGTTAAAACAAATGTTATTTTTTTTTAACCGTTTTGGATTTCGGAGCATAAAAGTATGTTAACGATAAAAACGCAATATTAAAAATATTTAAAGGTAATGAATAAAACCTCAGTGCGGAGCTTCCAAGCCCTCATTCTATTTGGTCCTTCAACCGCCGCGCCGCGGCAGTGCAGAGTTGCAAGGGTGGGGGTGCGACGCGGCGCTATGCCACTTTCTGTCGGCAATTTAATTAAGCCCGCAAAGTAAAAATAAAACTAGTCTCCCTCCGTTTTGTTTACCACGCCCCGGTCTACCTCCAGACTCCAGAAGGCTCCGCAAATTGAAATTTAAAATGGCCGGAATACGGCGGCATCGTTACGTTTGTCACCCTTGGTAGTTTAACACCGCGGTACGTGGCTCGCCGGAGAACCAATGCGGGATCGACAAAAATTGCGCGATTCCTTAGTTTTACTTGATATTCAAACATATTGATTAATTGATTAATTTGGTCATGCCATGTTTTCCTCGGTCGTCCTCGGCTTTTTTTCCACTCACGCTGCTTGTATACAATTTTTTAACCATTCTTCTCTCATCCATTCGTTCCATATGTTCAAACCATCTCAATGATCCTTTTTTATTGTATCCATGATGCAGTCATCTGTCTTACATTTTTCTCTTATTAATCATTTAATAAAAGGCGGCCACATTAGAAGTCGGAAAAATCGACGTGCGTGCATGGTACGATGTTTGAATGTAAAGGAAGCCCGAGAGGTATGCCAGGACAGAGCATTGTGGCGATCCATCCTCTCTGCCTACCCCTCCGGGGAAATGGCGTGATGGTAAGTTAGTTAGTTAGTTTTCAAACATATTTATCCCTTAATTTAACGAATAGTTATAAATAGGTATATTTCCTATAGCGCTCTATCCAACTATACTAAATCTTCATCATTTTCTTCTGCTTTATTTAAAATTGTGTCCTATTATTTCTCAGAGACCGTTCCTGGTATGTAAATATCCACCTGTCTCGCCATATTTTAGATGGTCTTCCAGGAGGTCGATATCATGTTGGTACTTTATTTAAACTAAATGATTTAATAAATTTTAAATAAAAAGCATAACACTGAGTCACACATTTTAAATAAAAAGCATAACACTGAGTCACATGATATTCAATGAAAATCTCGTGTTTACGTCATTAAAAACTACGTGAAGATATATACTTCAAGTGCTAAAACTATGTAATTCTATACATAAAACTTCTTCTTCTTCTTCAGCCGTCTCTCCACTGCTGGATGTAGGCCTCTTCTAATTTCTTCCATTTTTCTCTTCTTTGGGCTTCTCTTATCCATCTGCTACCCGCGACGGGGACAATATCATCGGCCCAACGTTTCTGAGGCCGGCCTATTCCTCTTTTCATGTCCCATGGTCTCCATCCTAGGACTCTGGGTGCCCATCTGTCTGTTCCCTGTCTGGCAACATGACCTGCCCAGTGCCACTTTAGCCTGGCAATACGATCCACCACGTCGACAACCTTTGTCCGGCGTCTGATTTCTTCATTTCTGATTCTATCTCTCAGACTTATGCCTAACATTTGTCTCTCCATAGATCGCTGTGTACATTTTAATTTATATATGGTCCTCGCAGGTGATAGTTTCCAGACCATATGTAAGCACAGGGAGGATACATGTTTTAAACACTTTTCTTTTTAAATTCATGGGAATATCCTTGTTTTTAAGGATATGATTGAGTTTCCCAAAAGCTGCCCAACCTAGTCCAATTCTTCTGGGTACTTCCGCTGTCTGATTTTCTTTCCCTAATTTGATCTTATGTCCAAGATAAATATACTCTTCAACAGGTTCAATTTTCTTATTATCGATTGTGATACTGCTGTTGGATGGACTCATGATTTTGGTTTTATTTATGTTCATCTGTAGACCAACTTTCAGGGAGGCATCGTGGAGCTCTTTTATCATGGTATGAAGTTCTTCCAGATCATCACTGATGAGTACTATGTCATCTGCGAAGCGGAGGTGACTCAGATATGTTCCGTTAATTTTTATCCCTTTATGTTCCCAGTTTAATGTTTTAAAGATACTTTCTAGAACTAACGTAAAAAGTTTAGGTGAGATGGTATCGCCTTGTCTTACACCTCTCTTGATATTGATTTTCCCCGTTTTTGTGTCCTCGTCAATCCTTACATCCATTGTAGCGTGGTCATAGATAAATTTGATCAGCCTTGAGTATCTGGAGTCAAGGACGACCTTCGTGGCAGAGTGGTTAAAAGCTCTGACTTCCATACCGAAGGTCCCGGGTTCGATTCCCGGCGATGGCAGTGTGATTGTCACACTGTCTTTGGTCTGGTGTAGAATTCACGTGACAATAAAATGGCGATAGATTGGCTACCTATCACATGTCATGTGAATCATCAATTGAATAGCTAAAAATAATGTGTATACAGTAATTGGGTTCAAGCAACCTGTTGTATACAAGAAAAAAAAAAAAAAAAAAAAAAATTCTTGCTTCATTTAGCGCATTTATTATTCCCCACTGTTCTACAGAGTCAAAGGCTTTTTTGTAGTCAATGAATGCAAGATGAATTTTAATATTATATTCTGTGACTTTCTCAATTAGCAATCGTAGAGTTTGGATGTGGTCTGTGGTTCCAAACCCTTTTCTAAAACCAGCTTGTTCTATTGGTTGGTAAAAATCTAGTTTAGGTGTTAAACGGTTCGTCATAATTTTAGTAAGAAGTTTGTATAGGTGGGATAACAGACTTATTGGTCGGTAGTTTTCTAGGTTCTCTGGGTCCCCTTTTTTATGCAATAATATAACTTCAGCGTTTCTCCACTTTTCGGGTATGGCCTCCTGTTCTAGGCACTTGTTAAGGAGTATTTTTACTGCCTCAATGATTTCTTCTCCCCCCAACTTTAACATATCGCTTGTCACTTGATCATAAATACATAATACTATATCAAATCAAATCAAATCAGTTTATTTACTCAAAAGACATTACAAACAGCATAAATGTTTAAGGCATCTATTGAGTACAGGTATTTTTAACCAGGAACGCATTAGTGATGGTTCGACATTAGGAAGACAAGATACTTTCCAAAGTCAAGAGTACTGGTCCCCTGAACGTACTTTCACTAACATGAAAGACGTCGATCTCCGAGGAGACCGCGTTCAGCAGACTAATTGCTCTTCCCACCGGTGTCACCAGAGGCAGATTGGTTCTGGCGGCCGGTAGGTAAATCTGTGCTGTCGCTGTCGGAGATATCTATCGGGGACAAAAAGACCAACATCCTCCAGTACGGCCGAGTTCTCGAAGTATCTCCTAATTAATCTGAAGAAATGGGTTATTAGATGTCCATCTCTTCGAAGCTGTAGAGAATTGGTTCCGAGCATTCCCAGAAGAAATGCCGTGGGATAGAGCCACGGATAACTACCATTCTACCTCATGTAGAGATACCTCAGAAATTTTTTTCTGAACCCTCTCCAGCATAACGGAATATCTCGCTTCGTGAGGACTCCATATCACAGAACCATTACCTATTAAATGATTATATTTTTTCTTTCTTTATTTTTTACATACAAATAATAATAAAAAAATTATAAACATGTTTCGAGACACAGAAGCCCTAAATCAGTGTCTTTAAAAATATAATATATATTAAAAAGCGAATATTTAAATAAATTTTAATTTAAACAAATAATTAAAGACCATTATCTATTTCTAATCCTAAAATTCCAAAAATGTATCCCTTGCTCAAAATTCATAAAATAAATCACCCAATTAGGTCGGTTGTTTCTGTTTTCCCAACGTTTCACTTAGCATCAGTTTTGAGTAAATTTCAAAATATGAATAACTTATTCCCACTCAAACACACAATTAACAATTCCAACGAATTAGTTAATGATTTAAGAGATTTAAATATTCTTTTTAATGCAAAATTAGTATATTTCAATATTGTCAATTTATTCTCGTTTTAGTGATAAAACATATTACAAAACAAATTTTATCTTCCAATAATACAATTTTACATAACTATGTCGAAAAATATTTAATTTTCTAACAAAATCTTGATAACCCGCAATGGGTGAAATCCAGTATTCGTATACAAGTATATGTATACATTCAAAAAATATTGTAAAAACATATCTGGTTTAAGTTTGGCATATAGATAGGAGTGACATCTCCAGGCGGCTTCTAACAATGCGCTAATGGCGGGGTAGCCTTTCACATTGTGTTAAAAAGATGTTCTGCTTAATGCTTAATAAACATAAATCTTCATATATGGCGTTAATATGTAGATTGTACAGACTTATCTTAGAGATGAACATATATAATCAAAATCTTCATAGATGGCGTACAACTTCGTACAACTTCCAAAAATTTGTCAGACATGGTCATAAGAAAGGTGGAATGGGGAATGTTGTAATTACATAAAGCGTGCACTTAACCCAACCAATGACAGGTCACAAGTCCTGTAAACACCTTGATCAACCATATTCAGTTTCCAATTTGCATCTTCGTCTCTATTGAGATACAATTAAATCATGAATTGATAACCCGCAATGGGTGAAATCCAGTATTCGTATACAATTATATGTATACGTTCAAAAAATATTGTACAATCTTGATTGTTTAAAAAAAATACAGTAAATAGACATAGTTTGAGGAGGTCTATTCTAAAAAAATCGGATAACTTTAGTCAATGGAGTCAGAGTATGTGTTGAAGTGTGAAGTATTTCAGTTAAGTCCAGTTCGGTGGGGCGAACAATCGCGTTACTTTAATATGGAGCAAAGAGCATTATTTGAAATCAACAGTTGCAGAAAAGGAAGGCTCGTAAGGGGCTGCAGTTACGGAGAATGCGATAGCGGCCATTACGTGCAAATGCCACGGCAATAACGAGCTCGCGATAATGACGCCACTGCCGCGGACGTTACTCCCAGAGGAAAAAGAGGAAAATAGAAATTAAATTACAGCCGTATGAACCCTTATTCTACGAATGTTGCTAATATTCTACGAATGTTGGTTGAAAGTCTTTTTCGTCATTTGAGTTTACGTACGAGATTAAGAATTAAATATTTTTCTAAATTAACGGACTAACTAACCATCACGCCTTTCCTCTGAGGGGTAGGCAGAGAGGATGGACCATCAAACTATTCTATATTCACACACCATGGCACGCTCGTCGATTGTTCTTATTTCGAACATGACCGACGAGCCTTCCTCGACTTTTTTTTCTAATCACACTACTTGGATATATATTTTTGACATTCTTCCCTCATCCATTCGTTCCGTGTGTCCAAACCATCTAAGTGACCCTTTCTTAATTATATTTAGGACAAATTCATCCGCCTTACACTCCTTTCTAACTGTTTCATTGGTTATTCTATCATACATTATTTTCCGCAAATTATTTTAAGTGATCTCATTTCTACGGCATTTATCCTACGTTCATCATTCTTCTGCCAACTCAAAGCTTCACTTCCATCCATAAGAGTCAGCACTAGAACCCCATTGTGCACTGCCATTTTTGCTTCAGTCGATATATTTCTATTTGATTTTATGGTTTTGAGTGCACCAATTATTTTGTGCCCAGTACCAATCCTTCTTACGGCGTCTTTCTCCATTTTTCCATCTCTCGTAAAAACGCTTCCTAGATAATTTACTTCGGAAATTTGCTCCAATTTCTCACCATTAGCATTTATGTCACAATCCTTCATACATTCTTTCTTTTCAAATGCCAATACTTTAGCTACTTAAAAGTAAAGTACTTAACTACGTATGGGCTCGTGTGTTTTATGTGTGTTTTTCTTAACTGTTTCATTTATTCATAAATATTTTTATGGTATTTATTGGTATTCGACTGTTTTAATATTTCCATTATACAAGGCATATGAATTAATGGTATTTTCGGAAAAAAACGTGGTACGTAAATTACAGAATTACATACCAAGATGGGGAAAAGTTATGATGTACGAAGCGTATGTTAAAAGTCGACTGACATACTCGTATATGATTCCCTTCTGGAGGACAGGAAACCAAAAGGACATCTCCAGACTCCAAATACAACAAAATAAAATAATAAAATTAGCATATAACATTAACTACCTTACCCCAACCATACAAGTTTACAGACAAACAAAACAAATAGACATATCAGACCTGACCAAATATGAGACCTTAAAAATTGTACACAGAGTGACCATGGAAAAGACATCAGACAGCAGCTGCAAACTAACTAAAAATTCAGACATACACAGACACTGGACCAGGAACTGTGATAGATACCACTTACCGAATGCACGAACCAAGACAGGACAATCAAGGATATTGAACAAAGGACTGAAACTTTACAATGAACTACCAAAAGACACAAGGAGTCTCACTACAACTCAATATAAAATATATCTGAAACAATACATAATTAATAGAAAGATCTAAAAATGTATCCATATAACCCAATGTTTTTTTTTTAAATTAATTAAATAAAAAATATCCGCCATAAACAGGTCCTACGACTTAAACTGAGAAGAAGAAGATTAATAAGAAATTGTTTGAATATCAATATTAAATGTACATCAATAAAAAATATCGTGAATTTTGATTTCCGGACGACATTCAGTGAAAACAAAAGCTTCATATATATTTTCATATCCAACAAACATATAATAATAACGAACGCGAGTGATACTTACAATAAAATGGATTTAGTTGTCTATCTGCATTCAGCGAGAGATAAGTTCATAATCCCGGAATCTGTAAAGAAGAAGAACAACATATATTGTATTGTATTTATAACGATGTAAATGGAACTAGAAATAGAAGAAGACCCAGGAAAACTTAGCACGATCAAATAATTTAAATATTGAATTGGGAGAAATCGACGTGAGTGCATGACACGACGAATGAATGTTGAGAAAGCTAGAGAAGTATGTCCGGAAAGAAAAGTGTGGCAGTCCGTTCTTTCTATCTACCCTTTCGGGGAGACGGCGTGATGGTATGTTAGTTTTATAACGATATAAGACTACATTAAAATTAAAGTATGCTTAAAGAATAGTAGTAGGTATGAAATCAGTATATAAAGTGTTTTGGAGGGTATTCTTTAACGGTAAAAAGTTTTAATCACATTTATTTAATATCAACATATTTGAATTTTGTCGCATTATTGACGGAAACTTTGGGGTATATCTTACTTTCATTCGACTATAAATGTTTTCTTAAACGGATTATTACAAATTAATGATCGCTTTTGATATGAACGCCCACTTCCATTACCCAATATACGAATAACTTTACGTAGAATCGTGATATTATTTATGTGATTCCGTGAACGGTTCAAAAATAGCCCAGATAAAAACTTAGTAACTACCGCACATTGAAGATCGAACCGTTTATACATAATACGTAATATCACAAACATAATGTATGAAAAAACGAAAGCATTAAATATATTATATAGATACGTAATTGTGATTCCATAGAAGTTATCATCAAAATTTATCATACATAGCACCTTCTTCATAAGAAATATTTTAGAATGTACGCGATTTACATATTTAAAAAACCCATTCATGTCATTTTATGTTTTGTAAAAAAATTGGTTTAACTCCATTTTAATAGATAATCCATTGTTTTGGCGGAAACACCTTAATATTTCAACAATATTAACTATTAAATTGAAACTCTGTTATAATATTACAATTAATTTTATTTCTATAAAATTGTCGCAACAGCTGTTTCGCTAACTAATGTTGGCATCATCAGGTGTTATAATCAACTTAACGGTACAAAGAGAAAGACTTAGTTATAGTTAATATAGGATGCCAAAATCATTAAGAAGGGAAGGCACTACACACAATATTGGAAGCAATTATAAAAAAGGTGGATTCTTTAAACTGATAGTAACACCCGATGATGCTTAAATTAGTTAGCGAAACAGCTGTTGCGACAATTTCATAGAAATTAAATCGATTGTTATATTACAACAGTGCTCCCATTTAAATATTATATATGAAATATTAATGAAAACGTCTCATTAAAAAGGTTTTATTATAATATATGGGAATGACATGTTGCGCCTTGATAAACAACGCTTGATAATTAACACCTTCATAATTATAAATTAATACCCTGAATATAGAGGTAACTCCGAAACATGTTGTGTAGTCTATAAACATAGTATAGTGGAATATTAAAGAATGTTTTCTTTTGAAAAAATTCAGTGTAATTACAATGGAATTTTACATTGTTAACGCCTAAACTTTCAAGAAAATATTTTTTTTCTAAATTTTTTTTTCTAAATATAATCTCTTAGGTAAACGTTTTCCCTTCCTGAATGAACCAAGGATTTGATTGTTCCTCTGCTGAGGAAAAAATAGAAGAAGAAGAGGACCCTTCATTTTTATGTATTTTTAATACGGAGTTTAACATTATTGTTAAAGTTACAATTGATATATCTCATAATTAAATAAATATTTATATATCTTCGATTAAGGAGATATTATAAAAACTAATAATAAAAAGATTTCGTAATACAATATTACTACCTGCTGACCTTTCATTTTTATATATTTTTAATACGGAGTTTATATCATAATTTATTACAATTATAATAATATATCTCATAATTGAATAAATATTTATATGTCTTCGATAAAGGAGATATTATAAAAACTAATAATAAAAAGATTTCGTAATACAATATTATTACCTGCTGACCTTTCATTTTTATATATTTTTAATACGGAGTTTAACATTATTGTTAAAGTTACAATAAATATATCTCATAATTAAATAAATATTTATATATCTTCGATAAAGGATAATAATAATAAGATTTCGTAATAAAATATTATTACCTGCTGCGGATCAACCCGACTACGGAGAACTCGGAGTTATTCTCACAGTCCTGGGAATTAAATTTAAAAGCATTTTCATTGCGAATAAATTTATAGGGAAATTCACCATTAAATCCAAGCCTCGGCCTTCATCTGGGGTTTCGGTAGAAGCACTCAAAATACTTGGCGGTGTTTTTTGTTTTATTTTTCGTCTACAAATAAATTTTCAAGGAAGATTTAACAATACGGGCGACAAGCCGGCATTCTGAGTACCTACATTCATTAAAATTTTAGTGAAATATTTCGCTTCAATTCTACCTTGAATGTTTTATTGGATTGCATTATACTCGTATAATGAATATATAGGAATATTGGTTCTGATTTTGAAAATTTGGTTTGGTTCATATGGTGCTCCCGTCAATTTGGAGATATTTCATGTATAATAAAATTGTTTTGGTCAATTTGATTATTGCCGCTCTTTATGATAGTTATTTGTGACTCGTAATACGTTTGTACTGTTTATTAAAAGAATAAGTTTTTTCGTTTATTAAAAGAATTTTGACAGGTGTAAAAATAAATTTTTCATTTGTTCCAATGGCAATTTGAATAAATTCTCCAATAATATTTTTAAGTTCTTGCTGGTGTTGGATTGTTTTAAGTGCCTAATTACAGTAAATTAAAAAAAAACAGTGGATAACGTGGAATAAAAATTAAATAAACACAAATGTCCGGATCGTCCAGCTGACGACAAGTGCGCCATCTAAAATAACAATATGTGTTAAATTATTTTTCTTTGTTATTTTATTTTATATCATTGTATTTCAGATAATTTGTTTTAGATTTATTTTATAGACGTTGAACGATCGACGTGTGCGCGGGAGATGCCTTTTGGTGGCGATGAGGTTCGCAACCCATCACACCGCGTCTCTCGCGATGGCGAAAAGAGAATGATGGAGTACCGCATCGATTAAAGTGTGGCAGTCCATTCTTTCTGCCTACCCTTTCGGGGAGACGGCGTGATGGTTAGTTAGTTAGTTAGTTATGAACATATACCAATAAATAAAAAAAATTCAAATAATAAAAACATTGCTTTATGTATCTCCCTTGTTTAGCAGGTAGTAAACCTATTTATAAAATATGTTTTTATTGTTTCTTGAACAATTACTTAAAACTCCATATTAAATAATGAATTTTATGGGAATGACGTGTTTCGCCTTGCTAAGACCAAATATGCCTTCCTATATGTCATTTGATAATGTATTTGCAATGCGAAAAATATCATCCCCATAAAATATAATAAGGTTTACAGAAAACAGACGTTTTCTTTACATTAATTACTTTATATAAATAATATATTATTGGCAGATAAAATCTATATAATCTTGAAAAGAAGTAGGAATAAGTATACAAAAATTAATAAGTTAGCGAAACAAGAAAAATAAACGCAATATACTCGTAAAAACATTTTTTAAATGCTAACATTTAGAACGCCGTATTCGTATATTCGAATGTTCCGGGTTCGATTCCCGGCGAGGGCAGTGTGATTGTCACACTGTCTTTGGTCTGGTGTAGAATTCACGTGACAATAAAATGGTGATGCATTTGCTACCTATCACATGTTACAAGAATCACTAAGATAGCTATAAGAATACCATTTACATCGATTTGGCTCATGCTGTCATGATGTAAAGAGCGATTCCAAAAAAAAAAAAATACTCGAAAATAATAATAATAATTACCTCAGGGGTGAATTATAAGCCTATTTTAAAATCTTTAATGAACGTTGCACTTGATATTTGCGATTGGTTAAAATATATGAAAAAATTGACATTACAGGATAATTCACCGTGAATAAAATAAAATATAAATTGTAATTGATTTCGGTTAATATTTCCCAAGGACAAACGTGAAAATAAATTACCTCTAAACCATTTCGTTGTGTTTTCTCTTCATCGCGTTTAGCATCCGACAGCGCAGGACGATGATGGATAATCAAGATTTTATTATCAACACACCAGCCTTTCCTGTTCACGTAGGCCTGAATGCGACAAAGGTTGGGAAGTAATTAATTAAATGGAACATAATGATACTTATTTAACTCCCGTAGTCTCCACGTTTTATTGTTTATTCGACATCTTACATAGCCCATTAAACTTTATAGCATTGTAATGAACGTATACATTTAATAGCGTCACAAAGACAAAAATATTCTACAAAATTTCAGTTTTTAGTTTTATTGTTTCTTGAACAATGATGTGAAACTCTATATGAAATAATTAATACGAATGAAAACGTATGTTTTCTAGAAGACTATGTTTTATGTGAATGATATGTTATGTCTATTTTATGTGAATGACATGTTTCGCCTGTCTAAGGCATTATCAAATGTAGCTATATTTGACTACCTCCAAAAGACTAACATCGATCGTGATTGCTGGGAAAAGACTGCAGAAAACAGACCTAGGTGGAGAATAACAGCATGAGGCAAAAGGCATGCAGGACTTGAAGCACAGCGCAGAGACGACGCCCAGAAAGGAGGAGGAGAAATTAGAGACCATCGGGAGACGGTGACGGCTCCACTACCAGCGCCTTCCCCTGCACTAGATGCCCCAGAATGTATGGGTCCAGGATTGGGCTCTTCAGACACGTGCGGACCCACAACCGTGAAGGACAGTCTTCCTCGGACACGAGGGACAGCCGATGATGATGATAATGAAAAAAACTTCTAGAAAACAGACGTTTTCCTCCAATTCAGAAAAAAATACCATAATTATCTTATAAAGTACTGAAGTTGTATGAGGATCTTCCGGAGAAGGTCAGAAGTGAGATGTATATTAGTAAATTAAGAGTAAAATTGAGTCATAAATGTGTATCCAAATTGTAACCTTTTGACATGTATGTTAGATATTATTATTATTTAATGTAAACGTCTTTATTAGAACATGTATTATAAATAACAGTTTATAAATAAATATGGTTTTTACAATATATGATATGCTTATTTTAGAAGTAACTATTTTCAACTGGAAAATAAGGCAAAGTATTTGGCCCTTGGAAAGAGTATTATAAATTCAGGTTTCCATGAATACGTAATGCAAAAATGCTATTAAATCGTGTGACACTATCAAACGGATTAAAACAAAAATTGAATTCAAAAACGCCGCCCGGTCACGTGAATCGAAATCATTTGAATGTCTTTTGGCCGCGGGCGGATGGAGCATTTCACATTCGGGAGACCGACCGCATCTGCATATTATGAATATGCAATCTTACCATCTAGCTCTAGCACCTCACACGAGGCGGATACGGAGCGGTTAAGGCATGAAATGTTGCGGAGAATTAAACGGCGAATAAAATAGAGAAAAAAGAACAATGCATTAGCAATAATGTATAACATAATTGTGTTAAAAAGATGTTCTGCTTAATGCTTAATAAACATAAATCTCCAAAGATGGCGTTAGTATGTAGATTATATATAGAGTAATCTTAAAAGATTAACATATGTAATCAAAATCTTCATAGATGGCGCATTGAAACTGACACGTGAAATCTGGTGTGGGACTTTAACATATATACAACTTCCAAAATTTGTCAGACATGGTCATAACAATGGTGGAATGGGGAATGTTGTAATTACATGAGGCGTGCGTTTAACCCAACCAATGACAGGTCATAAGTCCTGTAAAAACCTTGATCAACCATATTCAGTTTCCAATTTGCATCTTCGTCTCTATTGAGATGCAATTAAATAATGTATAACGTTTGAAAAACATGCGCACTAAAATATTTCACAATATGTCAAAATATTTCACAATATTTTAAAATATTTCACAATATTTTAAAATATTTCACAATATTTTAAAATATTTCACAATATTTTAAAATATTTCACAATATATTAAAATATTTCATAATTCACCAAAATGTGTCTCCAACTAACAAATATTAAATCGTTTTTTTTTTTCCTAAAATATAAGCAGTTATGATGAAGTACATTATTTAATTAATATGAATGAAAACGTCTGTCTTCTAGGAGTTTTATTATAATTTGGATGGAATGACATATGTCGCCCTTCCAGATATTATCAGAAGTAAAAAAATAGTCCATTGTTTTGGCCGAAACACTATGATACCTTAACATTTTAAACTGTTAAATTAAATAACTTTGTTTTTTGTATCACAATTGTATTTTATTTTACGTGACAGCTGTTTCATCAAGCTATGTTGATATCATCAGGTGTTACAATAATATACAATAAAATACAACTGTGATACAAAAAACAAAGTTATTTAATTTAACAGTTTAAAATTTTAAAAGTAAAACATGTTACTCATTTCATTCATATTAATTATTTAATATGGAGTTTAACATCATTTTTCAAGAAACAATAAATAACTACGTTATTGATGATCAAATGATCATATAAATTTTAAAGATATCAAAAATCTTTGGGTAAAAAATAATGTGAATTGTCTTACCATCATACAGTTTCTCCTA
The DNA here is from genome assembly GCA_022606425.2 of Lepidostoma basale. Taxonomy (NCBI): domain Eukaryota; kingdom Metazoa; phylum Arthropoda; class Insecta; order Trichoptera; family Lepidostomatidae; genus Lepidostoma; species Lepidostoma basale. The sequence continues at coordinate 794,273 of JAHDVF020000047.1, read as the reverse complement.
GAGAGAAGAGAGGATGTACCATCACACTTTTTCTAGATATGATTCTCTAGCCTCTTAAAAATTCTTTCATCCATGCACTTACGTCGATTTTTCCCATTCCTCATAAGCAAATATCACAATTAGCTCTGAAATTTGTATTCTGTTCTGATGTAACTGTGACATAAACTTAACTAGTCAATATACACGTGCAGTACCTGTCGAAGAGTACTCGTAATACGCTTCGGGTTTAAGGAATAGACAGTCGGCCGTAATCGGCTAACTTCGGCATGTAGAGCGTCGTCCGATGTGTACTAAATACATGCACCGGGAAATATGACGAAATTTGACAGTGGATTTATTGGGCGAAATATATTTATATTTCAAATAAATTAAAAAATATATATATTGACTATCCGTTGACTATAATACATCTGCGGATTTTTAAAACACTGGTATGATAATGACAAATTCAGAAGGATTTTATTTTTAAACTTGTTTCTATATAATTAATTGTTGATAACTTTTAAAATTTATAACACTGTTATGATATCATAATTTTTATATTTACCTTTTTGAGTATCGCAACAGCTGTTTCGCCAACCGATGTTGACATCACGTTACAAACAACTAAAGGTTAGCTGTCGCGGCAATCAAAAAGTGAATAATAAAATTTATGTTATCATAACAGTGTTTTATAAATTTTAACAGTTAATAATGTTGAAGTATCATAGTGTTTTGGCCCAAACAATGGACTATTTAACTAAAGTCGTTGTAACAACTGTGTTTTCAATTTTGAGTTTTTTTTATGTTTTTAAATAGTCTTGCCACTTGGCCACCAAATTTATGTTTTATCCTTCGCGCGAGGATTTTTTGAATGGAATAACTTCCAACACGATTAAATTTTTAAGTATAGAACATTATTTAAGACGATGTTACAAGCAAGAAATTACATTGGTATAAAGAAGTGTTACAAGTAAGGAGTTGTAATTGTATCTGGACGTGTTACTATTAAGAAGTCGCAATTGTATGATGCGGTTCAGCTTAAATAGTGTGCATTTCTTTGTTCGATGACACATGTACCTGTGGGAACAGATCAATAGAAACAACCTCGCATTCGAGCCTTTATGTTAACAACAATATTAATAATATAAACAAACCTTCAATGAGTCAGACGGAGACGTGGGAACAGATCAATTAATGCATCTCTGAATCCCCAAATGTTTACTTAATATAATATAAACAAATCTTGATTCAAAATATAGAGACGTTGGAAAGTGATTTGTGGGAACAGGTGGTTAGGTACTTAACAGTTTATTTTTGTGAAGAAATAAACTAATAGCAAAAAAACAGGGTTTTAATATATGGTAGAACGTGGCATGACCAAATGGATCAAATTATAAAGGTCGACTATGTTAGAAGTCGGAAGAATCGACGTACGTGTTTGACTCGCTGTATGAATGTGGAGGAATCTAGAGGACATCAGGATAGAGAAGTATGGCGGTCCATTTTCTCTGCATATCCTTTAGGGGTAAGGGCGTGATTGTTTATTGTTGTTGTTGTACCATTGATATGAAGAAGAAGATAATCGGCTTATTTATATTTTTCATAAAAAAATGAAATATCATATACGATATGTTGAACCAATAACAGCATAAGATGGGATTTTTTTAAATGAAAAAAATCTATGCGTGTAGAACAGCAAACGTTTTTGTGAATGGTGGAACTGCATAAAACTCTCGCAAATATGTGAAAGCAAGTTAGGTCAAGTTTACCCTGTCGCGTCGGCGGTATATCCAGGCTTCCTCAAAATAAACTTAAAGCACAACCGCAATGGGAGGGCTTTCGTAATATACAGTCCCATAATTCTGAAAATTCGTTTTAACACGTTCAAGCATTTCGTTACTTACGGTTCGTAAAGCCCGACTTACACACCAGGCAACATGACGAAGCCGGCATATGTGATTCCGTTTCGCGTGTTGGAAGAGCCATCGAATCGGTTCAATGTGGATAATACGAGTATATCACTGCCGGTGTATAAACCACGTCTTTATTTACGAGTTCCTGCATTTATGCGGTTTCTGTAGGTACCCACGTGACGTTGCTAGGAACATTCCCCTTTGTAACATAATTGTTCAATATCCTATCACACAGAAGTATTCAACTTGTACTACACGCAGCGATAGTATAGGGTGTTTTTTTAGAGGTATACAATGCATATTCAAAATGAAAAAAAAACATATTAAAATAATGTTAATGTCTATGATATTGGCTTTATTAAATATATATTTTATGCCATTATTGTTTAAATATGATTTTGGACATATGAGCGCCACGGCTAGCTCGAATGAAGCGGAATCGTGAAGTCCAATTCTCGACAATTGTCTTCTTGGTGGATACGTATTATCCACTAGAGCGTACGTGGTGCGAAAACGATCCATGGTCTTTAGAATAACTTGATCGGATGGACGATTATGTCGACCGTAAAATGGACGTATTGCATGATAAGTTTGGCGAACCGAACTATGATTTAAAAAATAAATTTGCATAATTTGCAAGCGCTGTTCTGACGTCAGTCTATTCATGGTGAAATGGCAAAACGTATTGACTACAAATCAACTGTAAACTGTTGACAGTCTGTAGAAACAATGTTGCCAGTTTAAAAACCAAACCTCAAAAAAAAAACATCCTATGTGTGAAATCAAAATAAGTTTTAAAATGTATTTTGTGAAGTCGTTTTAATGAAACATTCGGTCAATGAAAAAACAATTACTTTGCACAAAAACCTTCAATGGAATTCAGAAACACAGAATGCGATTTGCTTTCCCGCAAGAGGGAGCCCGATATACGATATTACCGATCATAACGAGCTCCCAGTTCTGCTGGAGTTCCAGCACACTTCGCCGCCCTGAATCCTGTTATCCTGCATATAAAGTAATACGGGGGCAATTAAAATATTTTTTTACAGTATTTGTCTCACTGTTACTCAAATAATTTTAACAACTTTTCTTTACAAAAATATTTTATATTGAGAAAATCGGTAGTTTTCAATCACGTGTTTTAAATTGTAAAAAACATCGTTTTTTATATTTCACTTTAATTTATTAAATATCTTTATACAATAAAAAAATTTACCACGAAATGTTTTACAATTAAAATATTAACCACGAAATGCTCCGTATACCGTGGACCGATAGGGTCAGTAATGCAGACGTACTACAGAGAGCCAGAGCCAATAGAGAGCTGTTGTCAAGTGTGAAAATTAAAAAGGTCTCATATTTGGGTCATGTGAGAAAAATACCACCTCCTTCGACTGATATTAATGGGCAAAGTGGAGGGCCGTCAGGGAGTTGGTAGAAGGCCGCTGTCCTGGCTTCGAATCATCAAAGAGTGGACAGGAATAACAAGAGTTCAGAACCTGTTCCAAGTGGCGCAGGATAGAGATGCCTTTGGTGCAATGATCGCCAACGTTGCAGGGACCTGACACGCCACCAAGAAGAAGATACAAATATTAACCACGAAATGTTTCGGATATAACCTCCTTCTTCAGGTGTAAATTTATTATTGATGGGTCACCTTCGAAACATGTCGTGGTTAATATTTTGATAGTATAAATTTATTTAATAAATTAAAGTGGAACATAAACAGCGTTGTTTTTCATTTCCATTGTCAAGAATGCACAATAAAATGTTTAATTAAAAAAAGATACATTTAATACTAAATACTAGAAGGTTAAAAAGTAGTAGTTCAACATGTATTTGAATAAAAAAATATTGCCGCTATCGGAGAAACAATCGTCAAAAACGCGCGACATTATCATAAAGATACGAGTAGCATAACGAACCCAAGGGTATTACAAATGAACCATAAACAAAACTGAAGAGCATAGAGCGCTCGTACGATGATTACACGCGAAAATATCCATTCCATTTTTGGTACATAAATATCAGCGACCCGTAAATGAGCACTTTGACGAACGGATTGAAAAATCTTGATGGACAGAATGTTTATAACTTTGTAAACAACACTAACTTGATTTAAAATACTGACCACATTCACTAAAATTTTGTTTAAATATTTATTTTGTATATAAATACAAAAACTATCAAAACACGGATGAAGGGCTTCTGTGTCCGAAACATGCTTGTATTTTAAATATTTGAAAAAATATAAAGTTAGTGTTGTGTATAAAGTTATAAACGTTGCTCAATGAATCCGCAACACAAAATTATGGCGAATGTAGAAGGAAGAGAGTATAACTGTTGTGATTGTAAGTTATTTGAAGGAAATCTATTATATAATCCATTGTTTTGACCGAAAACTATGAAACTTCAACATTTTACTTTTTATTTCTTCTATGTTCGCCATAACTTTGTGTTGTAGATTTTGAATATTTCTTTTTTATTTACTTTGTATACAACACTCAAATTTATTTAAAAAAAAAAAAATTAAATATCAAACATATTTTGGACTCACCAGCCTTTTATCAATGATATTATATAAATATTTAAAATATTATAAAATTGTATACAAATATGGTCAGTTTTGACAGATGTTATAATAAATAAATGTGAGTGTTGTTGTGTGAGACAGAAGTCAGTGGAGGACCGTTGTGGAGGAGGCCAAGGTCCGGGATGTAGCGCCGAGAAATGAATGAATGATGAATGAGTGTTGTATACAAAGTACGAGTATATATAGAAAAAAGAAACATTTTACTTTTTAATTTGGAACAATGTTATTACATTAAAATTAAATAAATAAATTGTGATATAACAAGAGTTATCCAAGTTAAACTGGTTATGAAGGAAATTGCAATTGCAATCGGGTGGTGGTCTAGGGGATAGAACGCTTGGCTTCTGATCCAGGGGACTTGGGTTCAAGCCTGGACACGACCAGATTCCTTATTCATAATAATGAGCAATTTTCTGCTCACATTGAAGATTGTAAAAATAAATTCTAATATCATTGATTTAAATCATTGGTATTAGTTTTTTTTTTTAATAAAAAAAAAAAGTTTTGCGATGCTTCAAGACTTTTTATCACAAAAAATGCTGTGACACTTATCAAATTGCATCTTGACGTCATTAGTATTAGTGATCAGTTTGCCATAAATGTTCGAATGTGCAATCCCAGCATATCCACGAGCTGCACACCAAAATACGATTAACTCATAGCGTTTGTCGAGGAAAAAATGTGATTTTCACGGACCAAATATGACCACTGCCACCATCGTGCCCGGAGGACGTAGGAACTAATAAAAATACCGTATGTCGTGCGCCGGCTCTGCTAGTATCGGTCGAGAAAGCTCTCTACCGGGATAATCGGTAGATGTATTGCTTGAGAGTAGTTCACAGGGTCCGATTGACATTTCGAACATGTGTAAACACCATCGAGGGAAATCTCATGAATGATACCAAATTCTTATAAAACTATGTTATAAAGTTTCCGCAAAGGCGGGGGAAAGACATATACTATGATGCACGAGGATATGGTGGTACACTCCCTTCCATCTTTTTATATATATTTTTTATGTATTTTCATTATCTCAATAAACAAATAAATAAACATATATTATATAACATATGCAGCCCTCACAATATAGGGCATTAGTTTTAAAAAATAAAATACGTAAAATACATTACATTAAAAATACATTAAAAATATATTTTGGATCAGCATATTTAATACTTTCATCATATTTTAAATTAATTTATTAGGTACAGAAATTAATTCTAAGAGTTTGTTATTTTACCATACATAGCTCTCCATGGAACGCCAAAGGACAACGCCGACCAAGAAGACCCCCGAAACGGCGGAGAGAAAGCTGGAGTTCAGCGTCTCAAGAGGACCCGCCTGAAATAACAGACTCCTGAGTCTATCAAAAGTGAAGAAGAAGAAGAAGAAGTTTGTTATTTTGAAAAAATAAATAATAATAATTATTATAATTTCCGAACTAGGTTTTTTGGTGCGTCAAAGAAAAATTATAACTAATTATGTAGGTAGTAACGGTTGAAGAAAGAATTAGTTTAATAATAAATTTGTATAATACCACAATATACGCACTGACTGATTATACAAAAAATAAATTAAATGATTTTGATAAGATTTATCTACACTTTGCGGAATGAACGTGTATGTACGGATCCATTTGAAAACGTAAGTACCGAAGGAAGATAGGCAGTAAATTTCTAATATTATTGGAACGTGTCCCGAAGATGCACGCAGGCACTTAAGATAAAAAATCATGCGGGTAGGCGGATGAAGATGTCATAAAAAAACATCACGGCCCATATCTTAATTACACAATCTTAATAATATACGTGGAAACGTTGTTTTTTCAATGTTTTAATCAAGATGATACCATAGAAGAACGGGTTAAATATTACGTGAATAAATCATCCATCGAAAAAGCTGTAAATCTAATAAAAACATTAATTTTGAAAATGATCTAGTCTCTTTTAGTGTTGAAACTAAGAGTAGAAATTTATCTCTAAAATTATAGAGAAACTACTAGCGTTGTGTTTTTTCCACGCAATTTATTCGGGTGAATCATTGTTAATAAATAAATAAATTATTTGTATATTTGAAACATGTTCGATTCAAAATGTTAAATGAAATAAATTACCGACATGGATATACCTTTTTATTGTAATAAACAAAACATATGAATGTTTGATTAATCTCCAAATAAAATAGACAAAATAATCTGTTTTTAAAAGACGAAGATGTAAATTGTTTTTTTTTGGAAACAGAATATGGCGGTCGAGGCGTTTACAGGACTTATGACCTGTCATTGGTTGGGTTAAGCTCGTTTTATGTAATACAACATTTCCCATTCCGCCCTTCTTACGACCACCACGTCTGACAATTTTTTTAAAGATGTATATATGCTACTATGTTAATTCAATTCAATTCAATTTATTTTTAAATCATAAACATTACAGTACAACCAAGGCGCTTATGACTATACAGTTAGGTAAAAAAATAATATTTTAAACAGTTAATACAATAAAGAAATTAATCAACAGGCAATATTTATTTTCATGTGGTGCCCACACCAGTGTACCAAATATGTTATGAACACTTCACATTTTTATGTTCAATCTACACTAGTGCCGTCTATTAAGATTAGGTGTAAGCATCTATTAAGTTATTATAAATAAAAAAAAAGGGGGAAAATAAAAATAAAAATACAATTTGCATCTTCGTCTCTATTGAGATACAATAAATCCTAAAAAATGATTAATCCGCAATTGGTAAAATCCAGTATTTGTCTACAAGTATTTGTATACATTCAAAACAAAAAAATAATCTGTATTTATGTACCATCACTTCAACAAATATGTGAAACACAATTATTTCATAATGAGAAAACGTAATTATTTTATATAATAATTAAAGGATTATTGTGTGACTATTAAAATGTATTAGCATGCCAGGGCATTGAAATGGTGACATGTTCATATTAAATGTTCACAATATAAATGGACCATCACTTAATACAGCAAAATAAATAATTTCACTCGATTAACAAAAAATATATTTTAGACACTGCAGCTTAATATCTAAAATTTAAAATAAAATTAAAAGAACGAAAAAGAAGTTGTTTTTATTTACATATTAAGTTGTGCCACAAGTAGTCAACATAATCCATTTCATTAGATGTTTTATCATCGGCGGCCTTCGTGGCAGATTGGCAATAGATATGACTGCCACACCGAGGTCCCGAGTTCGATTCCCGGCGATACAAGTGTAGAAAAAAAAATGTCACACTGTCTTTGGTCTGGTAGAATTCACATGACAATAAACGTGGCGATATACTAGCTACCTATCACATGTCATGAGAATCATTTTCTAAAAAAATGTATGCAGTAGCTGGGTTCAAATAACATGCTGCATAGAAAAATGTGAAAAACAACGGAAACTACCACATAAGATGTTAAAAGACTTTGCTGCAAATCAATATCTAGGATTGACACTTTCAAAAAAATATTTGGTCGAATGCATCCTGTTTTATACTTATTTTTCAAATATATACTTATATCTGTAGTAATCAAACTTTTATAAGATTTATATATAAGGCCTGATTTTATTCGTATATTTTTTTGAAAATACATCCTGGATTAGTTAAATAAATTAGGTTTAGACAAAAAGTGAATAAATCCTAGATAGCCATCATTAAAAAAAACGATCAGAATTTAATGGAAAATAAGATAATAAAATTCCTATTGGTTTATTCGAACATAAGAAAGAAGACAAATTAAATGGACCGAGGTGTAATTTATTCCGCTAATACAGAGACAAGGAAGGTACAGTAGACTGTACAAATATTTGAACTTATTTACAGTTATTCTATTACAATATTTTCATCAACAAATGCAGTAGAAATGAGATATCCTAAAAAATGAGATAGCTAAATTTGTATATGATAGTTTCAAATGCAACTATATGAAGTGAACGCGGTGCGAATGTAATTGTTATGAACATAAAAATGAAAGGATCATGAAGGTGGTTTGGATACATGGGAAGATAGAATGAAGAAATAATGGTAAAGAAAATATATGTAAAACCGTAAGTATATGTATATGTGAAACAACCGGGTAGTGGTCTAGGAAATACGAGTAGAACGCTTGGCTCTTAATCCAGGGGACGTGGGTTCAAGCCTGGACAGCGACCAGATTCCTTTTTCATAATAATGAGCTATTTTTTGCTCACATTGAAGATTGTAAAATAAATTCTAATATCATTGATATAAATCCATGATGTTAAAAAAAACGTAAACGGAACAAGAAGAAGAGAATGACCGAGGAACACATGGCACGATCAAACAAAACAAATATAGCCACGTGACGAGTCAGAGTAAACGACGCCCGTGCACGACACGATTTACGAATGTTTAAGAAACGAAAGCATATCAAAAAGGACATTGTGGCAGTCCATTTTTTCTGCCTACCCCTTCAGAAGACGATATTATGGTTAGGTAGTTTTCATCAGGGCACCTCCGTATACTAGAAGATCCTAGTCCAAGGCCTAAGATCAGCTATTTTGAATTTTCTCTAATCAGCTACATTTAATTTATAATCGTAACTGTCAGCATGATCGCCATCCCCAATATTGAGACAACGTAACGAAAATAATTAAACAAATATACTCGTAAATGTCATGTTCATAATAAACTAAACCATTAAATTAAATATTAAACTGTACGTTACCTAAGACGACCTTACCACCAAGACACGAGTTACTACAGAGAACTTGGAGGACCCTGAACCAAATGCTCACACGCCTTGATAGATCCAGGGACAACATGGTAAGATGGCATCTTTGGCATGGAGAAATCCATGATGCACATAAGAGTGCCCTCGCTGCCAAGATCAGGATCGCTGAACAGAATATAGAAGGTGCGGCTATTTGAAAGCGCGGTTCAGCTAGCGACGTGACATTGATACGAAGAAGAAGAAAATCAAAATAACGGCCATGAGAGAAGTTATAATAATTCACAACCGAGTATCAAACTGATACATAATACGGCAAATAGGTAGATTCGCAATTTATATAAGAAATGTAAAAACTAGTGATCGAGTAGGCGCATATTAACGCAGCTGACTGTACCATATAGAAGCAAGTAAACAAACTGCGTACATTTAAAATATGGTTCTACGCAACGGGCGATCAATTACTAAGTGAACACCATCCGAGCTGAAGAAATGTAGATATCTTTTATTTACAGCAAAGGATACGAGCAGGGAAAGCAGGGCTCACTCACCGAATAAGAAAACTGGAAGAACTAACATAAAAATAATGATATTTGATTATCTTCCACTGGTAGAAATTTACTTGGAATTCCAATAAAAACGGTTATTTCCAGACACCATTAATCGGGCCACAAGATATTATATTTAAAATATATTATAAACCCATCATCACTTTGTGTTGTGGCTTCATAATTGAATAATATTTTCAACTTTGTATCACAACATTTATATAAAAAAAATAAAGTATCGTTACAAAGAAAAAAAAATCAATATAATTATCCGCAACACAAAGCAATGGTGAATATAGAAGAAATTTAAAAACAACTGTTCAAATAACTTTTTTTGTAAATTGAAGAGATACTCTACGTGCATCGGTAGCGTTAGCGGTCACTTTAAGGAAACAACTGTTGAGAACCATCGGTTGATTATGGATCTTGTCTTCTCAGGAATACCAACCTGGAAGCTGTTGGATGATGAGAGGATAGTTTCTTGGAGGTTGTGGTGAGTTGCGTTCAACATTTGAACCTAATTACCCACATAGTTCCCTTGAGATGATTAATTCATAAAAATGGCACTCTATAAATCATCCATTTTATTATTTTTATTAACTAGTAAAGAGGCGAGTATGGAACGGTCGGGGGTAACCTTGGGAAAGGGTTGAGGTTGGAATTTTAGCTGGCTGGCTGACGGGAAAGCGTGAAAAGTGAAGCAAAACTGGGGTATGAAAGCGTACACATAATAATATTTATAAGATTTTGAAGCACCTCAACACAACAAACCACCACAACGATGTACACGCATGTATATGAAACCATCTCACATTCCAAAAAATACTAAAATAATGGCCTAAATGTAAAAAAAAATTGAGAATTTTCAAATAAAAGCTCCCTACGTAACGCCATCTTGATGCTCAATCGTTTAAATTAATACATGTATGACCCTTGATAGAATCTAAATATATATTATAATAATACGTATATATGTTTAAAAGAATAAACATTTTAATCAGGTATTCGCTAGAAGTGTGAAAAATCTTATCATTTTACTCTTGGCATTTTCCCATCGAATATTTCTTCACCGGGTTTACTCGATAATTAATAGTTCTCCCATTCAAAGAAGTTTCTTAAGAAATAAGAAACATTTCCCTGCCGATAGATTGCCAATGAAAGGGTCTGACTTAGAATAATGGGTACTTTTTATAGCCGTGGGGAGGGCGGCACCCTTGTTGTGTCCGTATCGTCTACTAATGAATATTCAAATTATCCTTCGAGTGAAGAAGAAAAATGTACTCATCGGCAATTTTAAGTGATATTAAGAACAGTATTAGATCTTTACTTGTACAAACTGTTAATATCATAGTTTGAATTTGATATGAGTCAATAAAAAAAAACACATAATCCATTTCAAAAGCATTGTTTTGGCCGAATATAGTTCGAAATTATTACTAATTAATTTTGGAACACTGTTGAAATACGTATCCCAATTTATTTATTATTTTCTGTCGTGACAACTGTTCCGCCAGCCTATGTTGGCATCATCAAGTGTTTTAAACTCTGAAACTCTGATTGAAATCTCAGTTTTCTAAAAGTTTAATTATGGTTTAAGGGAAAGACATGTTTCGCCTTTCTAAGACATTATTAAATGTTTACTTTACAAACAATAACAAAACTTCTAGAAAACGGAGGTTTTCATTGTATCAACATAGTTGTTTTATAGGAATGACACGTTTCGCCTTGTTGTAGCTTATTCAAATGATAATTTGATAATGCAATTGCAAGGCGATACATGTCATTCATTAGCAGATATGCATTTTAACAAACATTGATGATTTCATACAGAGTGTTGAATCATTGTGAAAGAAATAATAAAAACGATAATTCGTACGTTAAAGCTAAAGCTAACATGTAATTAATTGCAATGCATTTTAAACAAACGAACACGTATTTAGTTGTTTTAATTAATCAAAAGTTTCGATTTTGTTTAACAGTTTCGCTAATTGAATTATTCAATCAGACAGATACGATTTAAACTACAAACGCATTTATTAATTCGAGGACAGGTTGAATATTAATCAAACGTGAATGCGCTTCTAGGAATATGGAAAAGCCTTGGTACAGCAGAATCTCTTTGATGGATATTTCGATATGGTGGAAAGCGAGCAATTCTCGGAAAATAAAAAAAATTGCACATTCATCAGTCTGCCACCAACAGGACGAAAAAACAAAACAAGTGAGGATTGGTTATTTGAGCAAACACAATTTTGATATTCGCCGATGAAAATATTCACATTGAACAGAATACTGTCAATTGCAAGACAGATAATTTTTCTATGTTTGATGCACAATCCCTGATAAATGTACAATATATAAATATTTGAACATGAAAAAAGAGAATGAACTTACAAATTAACCATCATCCCGTTTCTCCGAAGGGGAAGGCTGAGAGGATGGACTGTCACACTGCTCTGTCCTGATATACCTCTCTAGTTCCTGTGCGTTCATACATCGTAACATGCAAGCTCATTTACTCACTCAAGTCAATTTTTCCGACATCGAATGTGGCCGCCTTTTAGGTTTTGATTAATTTGGTCATGCCATGCTTTCTTTTGTCTTCCGCGCCTTCTCTTTCCACTCACACTGCTGATTATGGCTAATAATAATTTGTAATAAGATAAAACTAACTAACTAGCCATCACGCCATGTCCGCGAAAGGGAAGGCAGAAATAATGGGCTGCCACACTATTCTTTCATGACATACTTTTCTCGCTTCCCCAACATTCGAACAAAGTGTCATGTACGCGCGTCGAATTCTCCGACAAACCATATTAATGACCCTTTCACTATTTTGTTCATAACATTTTCATTCGTAGCGTATAGATGACGTATAATATAATAGAATACGAGTACATAACGAAGAAATAAGAAAGGAATTTAAGGCAAATTAATACGTCATCATTAAGAAAAAGTCACACAGATGGTTTAAAAATAGTAAAAAAATGTACATACAGAATGTTAATGTACAAAAAAGGTATGATGGATTGAGAAAACATGGTATGAAATATGATACGATACAATGTTCGAAATCGGAAAAAAAATATGAGCGAGAGTCAGGATAAAACAGTGTGGCGGTGTGTTTTATCTGCCTACCCCTCCGGCGTGGTGGTTAAATCAGTTGCAAAGCAGGTATATCAAAACGTTTCGAAAGTAATCGACAAAAGAACGCACTAAGATAGAGTGAAAATGAACATTCGGTTTGTGCTACAACATATACTCGTATGTTTATATATAGAGTATGCCATACCTGTACTAGAGACATTGGAGAAGAGATTCCATCGACTATGCTTCGAAAGACGTAGAAGGATTTGTTTACAAGGATACTCACTAGTATAAAACTCGGACAGGTGGTATCGATCCCCTATTTAAGAGCCAAAAAAATACCTATTTGCGCGTACTAAGAAACATAAAAAAAGGTCGAGAGACATTTCAAAGTCGACAGAAAGCGAATGCCTCAGCCGGCTTGAGATCTTTGAAAAAGCTGTATCGCGTAGCTAAGCACACAGAAGCATTATTTAACGAGATGTGGTAAGAAAAAGTGTATGAAAAAACTCTTTAACTAATGACCACGTAGTGCCTTTTTTATAGAAATAACTGAAAGCAAAATTTGTATACAAGATACAAATTATATATAGGACACATGGAAAGAATGAATGAAGAAAGAATGGTGAAAAAATTATATGTTAACGATGTAAATGGAACTGAAATATAGGAAGTCCGAGGAAAACAAAACAAAAATTAATCAAATATTGAATGTTGGCCACGTGAGGAGTCATAGAAATCGACGCGCGTGCATGACACAATGTATGAATGTTGAGGAATCGAGAGAAATATGTCAGGAAAGAAAAGTGTGGTAGTAAATTCTTTTTGCCTACCCCTTCGGGGAGACGGCGTGATGGTTAATTAGTTTTAGATATTTATAATGAAGAAATAAATACTATTTATTGTAACCATAAAGCGCAGGAAGCATGAAAACTTCGAGAACGTTGTAAGAAGCGAGAAATATATGCCGCAATCGGTTATCAAAGGTAGAATTAAAGAAAAAGAAAGTGTTGGTTTTACAAGAAAATCCTAGCTAAAAACCATAAATGGTGATTCAGTTGCAGTACAACATCCTTGTTTAGTGCTGCTGATAAAAAACCGCCATGATATTGTCCAATCTCCGTTAGAAGAGGAATAAGAAGAAGGAAAAGAAATATGTATAAAATACAATCTAACATAGATCTCACGTTTGTGCCGCATGAAAGACGCGTAAGCTTATTTTCGCTGCAGCTCAGCGCTTTAAGCCACTCCCTTCTGTTGTGTAGCCATGATTCGCCAACACCTCGTCGACCCTCTATTTTGCCCCCAGTGATCAGATGTAGCAATTTATATTTTTCTCTCCTAAGCACATTACCTTACGAGCATTAACGAGCTTTGACGAATGTGTGCAAAATCTGTGCATGATAGTTTTATAAACCAAAATGAAAGGAACATTAAGATAGTTAAGACATGTGGAAAGAATGAATGAAAAAAAATGGTAAAAAAAAGTATAGGTTAACGATGTAAACGCAACTAGAAATAGAGGAAGACCGAGAGAAAAGTGACACGATCAAATAAATCAAATATTAAATTTTCAGCCACGTGAGACGTGGATGCATGACACGATATATGAATGTTGAGGAAACGAGAAAAGTATGTCAGGAAAGAACACTGGCAATATTATTTTTCTGCGTACCTCTTTTGGAAGATGGCGTGATGGTTGGTTTCCAGCTTGGAACAATCCACCTTCATACCTTAGATATATAAATGATCCTACAGACTTCAGATCCAAGCTGAAAACGCATCTTTTTCATATTTCATACACAATTAAAATCTTGTATATTTTGTTCTATAACACCATCTAACCAATCGCGAAGATCAGATGCAGCTTAGCAGATTGCGGCATAAAACTGGCGCTTTAAAATTAAGCATATTATTATTATCATTATTGGTTAGTTAGTTTACACATTACCTAAATATGATACCTTACGAGATTTAATATTGGCCAACAGATTAGTTTAGACGTCATTTTATTCGTATAAGAGGTTCAAACATAATCCAGGATGGTCTCACATATAATTGAATATTCAGATCACCTCCGTACGGCCGTGCAGTGCGGCGTATAGTGCGGGCCGTAGTTACCCTTGTTGACTCTGGGGCAAACGTTTGTGTTGGTGTGATTGCGGAACACCGGGCGCCGCGGTGCGGGCGGCGAGCACAAAGTCAAGCCGAAAGCGTTTCACGACCCAAGTATCACAAAAGCGTTTAAACGAGCTTTTGTTCAACGAATAAAAACCGGTGAAATGATAATTTCACCCTTTTTAAATTCTACTTTCACACGATATTTTATTCAAAGAATTAGATTTTTTTTTTAAATATCAATTACAGTAGTTTTACAAATCGCACTAGTATTTCTAAAGTGACAAGTCAAAATCGAAAAAATAAAGGATCGACATATCATACAAGGACATTTGAGACACGTGAGACTAGACGAAAACGTGATATTGATTTGTGTCACTTATACTAGTGCGATATGTTTGAACATTTATGGTGAAAATTTACCCTGAACTATTTTTTTTTACGAATTGCGAAGAAATAAAATAATTTATCTTCATGGTCATGTGCTAAGGGGTAAAAATTACCACCTCATTCGACTGATATTAATAGGTAAAGTGGAGGGACGTCGGGAAGTATGTCTGACAAATTTTTGGAATTTGACATGTCATAAAGAAATGTGGAATAGGGAATGTTGTAATTACATAAAGCGTGCGCTTTCTAATAAGTCTTGTAAACACCTTGATCAACCATATTCAGTTTCCAATTTGCATCTTCGTCTCGATTGAGATACAATTAAATCATGAATTGATAACCCACGGTGCGTGAAATCCAGTATTCGTATACAAGTATAAGTATACATTCACAAAAAACATCTGATAATTCATGAATATTAAATATATGTACATTTACAATGAGTTAAAATATAAATTAAATCCCACAAAAATATACGATCATAAAATGATCGTATACGATCATATTATGATTGCTAAAGTAATTTTAAAAAGTTATGATTGTTAAAAAAATTATCTTCTTTCTCCCCGCCTCTTTCCGTTACCCGGGGTCGGCTTTTCTTATCATTTGGCGTCAGGTTTCGCAGGCTCCTTGAGTCCTAGGGCCTTCATATCCCTCTGCACATTCTTCAGCCAGGTAGTTTGAGGTCTTCCTCTCCCTCTCCTACTAGACACAGAAAGACGTTTTTACACTACACGGTTGTGAGGTCTCCTCATCACGTATTCGTTGCGCACTTTGTCTTTCAATGTGACTCCTCCGGACCACCGCAGCATGCGTATTTCTGTTGTATGGAGTTTTTAGCTAGCCATATTTCGCTTCCGTATAGAAATGCCGGCCGAATAGCAGTTTTATAAATCTTACCCTTAGCCCTTTGATTAATACACATAATTTAAATAACCAAATTGTGGTAATATTAAAATGAAAAAGTTTTTAATTTGCATCCTTACTCTAACAAAGAAGTCGATTTAACAAACATCCAGAGATAATCGATCCGACTGATGCTAGTAACGTTAAAATATTCAAACTCCAAACGAAAACCGAAAGCAAACTCAATAGCAAAAGTGGGAAAATAGATAAGAGATAATCAATTACGAAAATATAATAAGACCAAGTCGATATTCCCAGCGCGGCAGTCTAGCATCTATAAAACACGGGAACAAGGTATAATATTGAATGTTATGATGACGCTCGTTACGTTAAAATAGGGAATAAATTATTTTAACTGGAAAACGCGGATGATCCAATGCGGGTTAAAGCTTAATTGTAGGCTGAAATTGGCAACGAACTCTCATATAAAGGGAGTTTTTAATTTTAATTGGACTTTATGGCACGCGCGATATTTCCGATTCGCTTTACAGCTGGGGGGGGGGGGGGGATGCTTCACCCCTCACTACCCGATTTTTCGTTCTGAAAGTATGTAAAAAAGTGTATATAACAATACCATAAACAGAACAACTACAAAAATATCGTCATGCAATATATAAATCAATACTATCTCGTTTATAGTTCATTTTAACTCATTAATATGAATGAAAACTCCTGTTTTCAAGAAGTTTTCCTATAATTTATGGGAATGACATGTTTCGCCCGTCTAAAGTATTTTCAAATGTCACATTTGATAATGCTTTAGACAGACAAAACATATAATTCCCATAAATAATAATAAAACTTCTAAAAAACCGACATTATCAGCTGTATTAATTATTTAATATGGAGTATGGAGTTCAAGAAACAATAAATTAATTTCAACTACTTTTAATTAATCTTCAACCGGCTTCGATACAAATATATTTGTAAAAACAAATGAAAAAGTTTATTTAAATTTAATTTATAAATAAATATTTATATTTTAAATACTGGTCACTTATTTCTACCGACCGGTTTAGAAACCGGTAATTACTATAATAATGATGGCATTTTTTTTAAATACCGAGTTTATATAATTCTCTCGATGATGAAGGTATGAAACCATCGAAACACGACGAGAAAAATAAACTGAAAAGTGGAAAAAACATTTTAAGGCGTAAACACTGTCGAGTTCCATAATGACGATTTTTTTTCCATCACTGATTTTTCTCATTAAACTGGGTTCATATTGATGGTTTAAAGCCTTCGATATATGTCAAGATAAATAATCTCGAAAATTGAAACAAGAGTGTTTTAATAAATTAAAAAATTGCTTTAATTTAAAAATAAAATCACTATTGAATTCCAGAAAAAATGATATAATTTGTTAACATGGCAGTGAAGGGTTGAAAAAAAAAGATTGCGGATTTTGAATAGGTAAATCGGGTTTTATATTCATGATTTAAATACAAATATCACCTTTAACGAATACGCGTAATCGGTGACTCGGCGTTTTGCGTGATGGATGTATGTAATTACTATCCAATAAAATTTATTGGATAGCCAGTGCTGCTAATTGGAAATATCGTCGAAACGGAATAAACGATGATTTACCTGTATCTTCAAATGAGAAATCAACACATACACAGGGTGTTACTGTTACTGAATCGGGATAGAGAACGTGCAAAATCTCGTGTTTTTTTTATTTATTCATAAACAATACACAGCGTGAATTGAACCTTCGTGTCAGTTCTTATTAAGATTAGGAATTAAGATTAAGAATTAGAAAGAAACATAACATTGATGTTGCATCCCTGAGGCAACTCACACTATCACAAAATAGATGATGAAGATATATAGCTTCAAAACAGTGTTTTGACCCTTTGCACTCCACAATCATTATTGTTTAACATGCCACTAACTGCTTAATTAATTTACAAAAAAAGACTAATGGAAGGAGTCTCCTTTAAATGCCGTATTAGGAATTGTTACAATTAATAATTAGTATTTATTTTGAATAATTGTCGAGTTTAGGTTAAGAAATACTCGACATTGGAGTGGAAAGGGTTAATTAAAAATAAAATCATCTAATGCGGTTGACGCTGTTCTACTTGCAGACAACGAGTATGAACTACAAGTCCTGGTGAATAGTATGTTTGAGGTATGCATGCGAAATGATCTGATGATGAATGTGAATAAGTCCAAGGTTATGATTTTTGAAAAATAATAAATCATGACAATTATCGGTAACTGAAACTAGTTATGTAATGTGGCAATGTAAAGGAAGTCAGTCAGGCGCCGGAAGGAAATCCAAGCGGAAACAGATGATGGGCATTCCCATCCGGTAAAAGGCCGTTAACTTGAAAATTATTTATAAGATTATTAAATTTAGTACAAGTATATGCAGTTAGCGTACCAGTGGCGTGCGTATCTTATTAGTTAGCTCTGTTTGAAAATAAATTAAGATATAAAAAAAATATATATCGTTAGTAAATATGATTTTTATCCTACCTTATCTCATATACGAGTAGATAATTAGATAAAAGAGTACAATCACGTATTTAAAAAAAATCATTTTCAAATAATTTCGAAAACATTGTTTTTTCACAACGATTTTTTGTACTTTTCTCAAAATGTTTCGGGACACAGACGCCCTTCCTCGAGGAAATTGTAGTAAAAAAATAACTATGTTTTCAAAAAGTAATTCAAATGTGAATCTACAACACAAAGTGGTAGCAAATTCATAGTTTATTATCATTCTAACCGAATTATCCAGTAGCAATCAACCTAACCGAGAAAGAAGCTGACCGAAGTATTCAGTTGGGTTGGGCGGCCTTTGGAAAATTACGCCATGTTCTCACTTCTAAAATACCACAATGCTTTAAGACTAAAGTCTTCAACGAGTGCGTCTTGCCAGTCATGACGTACGGAGCCAAGACGTGAACACTGACAAAAGATCTAGTCTACAGATTCAAGGTCGCCCAACGCGCCATGGAAACAGCCATGCTTGGAATAACCTTGAGGGACAGATTTAGAAACGAATTTATTCAACAACAAACCAAGGGGACTGAGGTGGCTCTGAGAATAGGCGTGCTGAAGTGGCGGTGGGCTGGCCATCTCTGTCGGAGAACCGACACCCGATAGGAAAGACGGGTTCTGGAGTGGAGACCGAGTACAAGATTCCGTATAATTGGACGTGCCCCTGCCCGCTGGACCGACGATTTGAAAATGATTGCTGGACATGGATGAATTGAAAAGAATTGCTGGACATGGATGGATATGGGAGCGGCAATGGATAGGGGGCGGTGGCGTTCTTTGGGAGAGGCATACGTTCAGCAGTGGATGACAGACAGATGAATAAACCTATAAACGATAGAAGTCAAGTGTAAGTTGTTTAAATAACTCCCGAGGGTCGACTATTAGTAGCGTGCGCGTCTTTTTACAAACCGCGTGTGTTAATCTGCAGTTGAGATTTGCTAAATACGAGAACTAGAGCATGTATTGCTTACATCAAAATTTCAGAATCTGAATAAAGCCAGATTTTAATTCATAAATCTCCCCATCTTGTCAGAAACTAACATCATGTTGAATGGGAAGGAACTCTGCGGGACAACATTGAATTAAAAGCGGAGCGCAAAAATCCTACTCCGCGGCGAACAACTGAAATATTTTTTCTATACGCCCAAAGACAAATTACACGAAATTCCATAGAGTCCAAATTGAATGAGCGTCAAAAGAAATTTTCCCGCCGGCAGCCATTACAGCCAGCTCTGGCGGGAAATAAAAACCTCGAGCGCAATTTAATGAAGCAGACAGGCCCACGAATCGAATAAAGTCGGAACAGTTCCGCTGCAGTCGAAGATGTCGGACCGGCTAATGTTGACCGTGTTGTTTTATTTTTATTGATAAGTATTTTCACGGTGCGAATTAAAATCCGGTGGTGATATAGGGCACAGAATGCTTGGCTCCTGATCCAGGGGACATGGACTCGGGAATAATGAGCTATTTTCTGGTCGTACTCGTATTGGAGATTACATAATAATTTTTAATAGCAATGGTTTAAATCCTTGGTGTCAGCCTTAAAAAAACGTTATTTTAAAACTAGAATGTAGATACTATTTTTTTCTGGACAAGAGTTAATAATGGACGATATTTAAAAAATCGGGTTCCAAACATCATATTCGTTATTTCATTTCGTTGATGGGGGGTTTGGGCTCATGCAGGAGTAATACCTTTATTTCGAGACGGTCGCATCTGCTGTATGACAGATGGTCAAGAGACACTTGTATTTTTTTAATAATATGGCCGAGCCATAGAGAACTCTCTCCGCTTAACCGAAGCTGTTATAGGCGCAGCGGCGCCTTTCGTCAGCCTCACTCGTGCACTCTCTAGGTCCATTCCCTGCCCATGCGGGACTTACGTTAAAAAATATATATATATGTATATTTGCAACCAAGGGGGACCCAGACCACATTTTAGCAACGCTACTCTCCCTCAATGTCCCGCCATACACACATAGCAATACAACAGCAAAAGAAAATACACAATTGAAACATAAATAACATAAGTTAGAGAAAGAATAAAAAAAGAAATAATCCACAGCAGGAGGTACAGAAGGGAGGGAGGAGATAAAATGCAGGATGGGGGAAATAAGGAAATTTATTTAATATGTGGAAGACACTGGTCTCCACCAGATGGCCAGCTATTGCCTGTGGCTCCTTGTGCAATCTCCTGGAAACTGATCTCGACTGATCGGCCAAACAGGCGACGTTAACCAGATATGGTGAAACCTGTACACAGGCCCAAGGTCATTGAGAACGGACGGGCTGTGGAACAGATAGCGTTAGGTATTGGTGGAGACTGCCAAAACAGCTGGCACTCTGCGATGCTACGAAAAACCACCGCAATAAAATTTTCAAGAACATATCATCATGGTTGTAAACAATGAAACAATAGTCCTTAGTCCCCGGCAGGACTTGTCCCGGAATGCGAAGAATCTCCGGGTCAACCACAAAGAAAGCAACTTGGAACGTTCGTAGTAGGTACTCAGCAGGAAAACTTCAAAACCCTAAAAAATATCATGGACAGAAAGAGTCACAAACGAGGGAATACTGCAGCGAATGAAGAAAGGAAAATAAATTGTCAAATACATTATTCACAGGAAACTGAAATACTTATGAAAATTTATGAAAAACAATAAATATATAGTGCTGCAACTGATTGTCTTAGGCAAAATTAACGGAAAAAAATTGTCAGATAATAAGAAAATCCTGGCTAGGAAACCTTCGACAATGGTTCAGTTCAAGTCTTCGGCTGTATCAAAGGTAGAAGTGACCATGATGTTATACAACCTCCGATAGCAGAGAAAAAACAAAAGAAAAAGAATTAAAAATGTCTTAATAGTATTTCGTATTTGGTTGAATTCTATTTAGGTTTATAGCTTCGACCGAAGTTTACATATTCTTAAAGCAAGAAGCAAATCATTGCCCTCTTGGCGGAACATTCTACATGACCATAGAGCTAATGCACATTAATATTACAAGTACCATTTTTTAAGAATGAATAATCGACAATAATAAATGCGATACGCGAATAAATCTACAAGATACCGGCCATACACCTTTTTATACTAAAAACACTTATCATTGAACAGAAGTGCTCTCTAAAATATTACGGCTCGTAAAATGTTTTTTTTCCCCGTGCATTTATCATTCGAAATAGCCAGTCATTTGCAAAAGTATGGAGAAAAGCGAGAACGGGTCGGGTTCTCGATACAACAAAACAAGCGAAACCGCACTTTCAATAATTCATTTATTTAATGGAAACCAGAACAATTTGCCTAATGCTTCGCAATTGCTGCATTATAAATACTTCGGTACATTTATAATACATAAAACTAAAATGTATCTTGTTCGTAAAGTCTACGCATAGATAATAATAGTAAAATCTACGCATAGTTTTATTTACAATGTGTATCTATTCTTGAACCCCAATTAAACTTTAATCACAAATAATGGTCGGAATTTTTATCCGCAAGTAAAAAAATATAATCTATTATACTTTGGGAATTATAAAAACATTGTTTAACCACTTTTTA
This sequence comes from Lepidostoma basale, assembly GCA_022606425.2. Taxonomy (NCBI): domain Eukaryota; kingdom Metazoa; phylum Arthropoda; class Insecta; order Trichoptera; family Lepidostomatidae; genus Lepidostoma; species Lepidostoma basale. The sequence goes on along the minus strand of JAHDVF020000047.1, from coordinate 771,957 downwards.
ATAAAAAAAATATTAAAATACACGACATGTTTCAGAGGATACCTCCATCTTCAGGTGTAAAAATATAACAAAAACTAAACAAAGAAAGACTAATAAAAAACGCGTTTTCATTTTAAATGCGTTTTTTATTAGTCTTTCTTTGTTTAGTTTTTGTTATATTTTTACACCTGAAGATGGAGGTATCCTCTGAAACATGTCGTGTATTTTAATATTTTTTTTATTAAAAAGTGGTTTAAACAATGTTTTTTTAATTCCCAAAGTAGATTACTATGGAATTCCACAGTGTTAATGCCTTAACTTTCAATAAATTAAAAAATATAACTTATTCAACAGAATCAGAAAAAAAACTTTTATAATCGCCATCACAGGGATTGTTGTATTGTGGATTCTTATTTGAATTACTTTGGAAAAACGTATTTTTACAAACATACTTCGGGTTATACACACCTTTCTTCAATGTTAAAAAATTAACGTACTTATTTGTGCAAATGAGAATAGATTGTTTTATCTACCAACGAGCAGAATCAAATTACCTCTGGTAACGTCAGCAGGGAGGCCAACCAAACACGAACGCTTTGGAGATTGATATTTTTCACATAAATGATGTTTAATAAATGGTTAATCAGGCAAATGGTATTGTCTATTTAGAGTTTGACTATAATCAGAAAGTTTTAATTACAATGAATAAAATAGTCCATTGTTTTGGCCGAAACACTATGATATTTTAACATTTTATAACTGTTAATGCAAAAACTTTGTTTTATATCACAATTGTATTTATTTTACGACAGCTGTTTCATCAACCAATGTTGACATCATCAGGTGTTTTTTGATGTATTTTTGTAACACCTGATGATGTCAACATTGGTTGATAAAACAGCTGTCGTAAAATAAATACAATTGTGATATAAAACAAATTTTTGCATTAACAGTTAATTAATTAAACATAACACGTATCAGATATTTCCATAAAATCACTGGTAAAGCTACTACGATCGCAAAAAATATAAAACAGACCATTGTTAAATGCGTATTCGTGAGAAATCTTGTATTCTGCTGTGAGAGTAGTGAAAAAAGACAGGAAAATCTGAGTATCTGTAAACACCTTACGGTCGTAATTGGGCCCCAACCTTTTCGAGGGTCAAAGGGGAGGAGACGAGAAGGGATGCAATACGGTATTTAATTATTTCTTCATTGAACCGCTGGAAGGAAACATTCGAAAACGTTTAAATATAATATGTGCCGAGAATCAAAGGGTTCGGTGGGCTGTGTTTATTGAACGGTGGGGAGGGTTGGACAGAGAATAGCGCAGATATACTGAAGTCGACCGAAAACTTATTTCCTTCAAAGCCCTTTCATAACAATATAGCGATTCCGGCTATCGGGCAAACGGTCACAGGGAGAAAAAAGCGAGGAACTGGTCAATACTATCGGCTAGGGAAACAATTGACCTGCCAGAGGGAAGGAGTTACAAACGAAACTGCTAATTAATTCCACTTAATGTCACCGCAGGCCCGCGGGAATGTGTAGTCAAGTACAGGGTATATGAGAAAAAGCGACATGTATCCGGCACGGGCGTAAGAAATGTGCGAAAAGAGAAGTTTTCCTGAAATAAAGTGTTAAATAAAAGGCGTCCGCGATAATACTCGTACATCTCTGACAATGGCATCGTAAAACGATGTGAAGACCGAAATCTCAAAGTCAATAGAATCATTTTAATTTTTAATTTTGATTTCTTCTTTCTTCTATATTATTTCTTCCAAAATACTCATACATGAACACATGAATAATACAATTTTATACTTTTGCATGAAATACTTGTAGTGTAGGAAAAGTAAACGTATATTATTATTGTTATATGTATCACTCCCATATGATAAAATAAAAATTAAAGTCCTAGAAATTTCATTTATGTATAAAAATACATTCAAATAACAATGTCTATTTTAGTTTCAATTTTTACAGGTTTAAATTTGAAACGCAAATGTTATAACGCAGAAAACACTTTTTCATGGAAAATTAAATACCATGCCACCTTTACTTTAGGTAAGGGGTCGCAAACTGCAACTCACGAGCCAAAAGTGACTCTTTTTGATTCTACAGTGTATTTTCTCATATAACAGATCCAGACCAGGAGAATACATCGATAGAGCTCACCATAATGTGGAAGAATAATATTATTGTATAATTAGAATTATTAATACATTTGAAATATGAAAACTCACTATCATAATAATTCATTAAAAATTGTAAAAATATTATTTTCTAAAAAAACTTTATTTTAATTTACTTTAAGAACATTAATAATTATACGAGTATAGCATCAATTAGTATTCTTTAAATGTATGAGAACTGTAAAATGTCGTGAAATTCGTTAATTGATTCCAAGAAATGTTACAGCATTTTCCAACTTTCAACTCGTAACTATTGTAAACTATTTCAATTACCTTAATTAACTCGGGTATATAAACGATCGCGCACTTGATTCTCGCCACATTTGATAGTGCCTTAGAAGGGCGAAACATGTCATTCCATCTAAAATTTAATAAAACTCCTAGGCGGCAGACGTCTTCATTAATATTAATTACTTAATATGGAGTTTTACATCACTGTTCAAGAAACAATAAACAATTAAAATCTTTATACTTCTAATATTTGGTTCTTTTAACCAATGAGTTTGCTAACCACTGCCCGTCTATGTGTGCACAATTATTTACACAGATGAAGGGTGTGCTTGTGTGTGAGCAATACCAACAAAGTGGGCGTAAGGTAATAATTGCTGTTGCCAAATTAGTTCTGCAAAATTGTCCGGCAAAAGTTGTTTTAATTAATGCCGAGCGAAATATGAAAAAGGGAATTTGAATTTCACATGTACGTGTAGACATGTTTACTTCACTTCAGTAATCAAACTTTGCGTTGAGGGCAGGTCTTCAATTAAGCGGATGCGAGGAAACTTTCTAACAGAATTAAACAAAATAAATACAGTTCAATTCTTATGAAAATTGAACATTTGTAGAATTAAAATATTCAAGAACTTGTATCAATTTCAAAATAAGTACTAATGGAAAGAGCGATATACCTATTTTATTCAATTTAAGTATTGCAGTATATTGCAATCTCTTGACCCAGATGTAGAGATAAAATGCAGAATTGAGGCAGCAAGAGCTACGTTTAATAAAATGAAATCACCCTTCTGCAATGATAACATAAACTTTAAACTCCGCCAGAGAATGATCAAATACTATGTGTGGTCTGTTTTATTGTATGGATGTAAAACATGGACTTGAAAGTCAACTCAATGTACAGACTTGAAGCATTTGAAATGTGGCTTCATCGCCGAATGCCCAGAATTCCCTGGACAGACATGGTTACCAATACCGAAGTCCTGAGGCGAGCTAGAGTTGACAGGGAACTGTTATCAACTATCAAGGTTCGGAAGATTTCACATCTCGGTCATATACTGCGTGGGGAAAAGTACCACCTTCTCCAACTTATATTGGAGAGGAAAATTGAGAGACGCCGAGGGCCTGGTAGGAGACAAATGTCCTGGCTGCGAAACGTGAGGGAGTGGACCGGCATCCGAAGTGTGGAGGAACCGTTCCGAGCGGCGCAGGACAGGGACAGGTTCGCCGAGGTGATCGCCAAAGTTGGGGGAACCCGAAAGGGCACTTGAAGAAGAAGAAGAAGAAGTATATTACGTTTATTTTTGTGTTATATTTAGTGCTACTAAATTCATTAAAACTCGCTTTGAAAAAACAGTCTTAATTAGAAGAGGGAATTTATACAATTCACATCAATTGTATAAGAACCTTTTTTTTAAAGTTTAAATTGATTGTTAGAGGAAGACCGAGGAAAATGTGGCACGATCAAATAAATCAAATATTGAATGTCGGCCATGTGAGGAGTTAGAGAAATCGACGCGCGTGCATAACACGATGTATGAATGTTGAGGAAGCGAGAGAAATATGTCAGGAAAGAAAAGTGTGGCAGTCCATTCTTTCTGCCTACCCCTTCGGGGAGACGGCGTGATGGTTAGTTAGTTAGTTAAATTGATTTATTGTACTTAGGAAATAGAAATAACTTTTTTTAATCCACTAATTATTAAATAAATATTTAAAAAAACACGACATGTTTCGGAGGATACCTCCATCTTCACTGTAAAAATATTATATAATGTAGGTATCCTCCGAAACATTTCGGGTTTTTTAATATTTTTTTTTTATAATTAGTGCATTAAACAAAGTTATTATCAATTTCCTAAGTACATTACTATGGAATTCCACAGTGTTAATGTCTTAGCGTTCAATAAGTTTTAAATTGATTGTTTTAATAAAATAAATAATACAGTAAAAAACTTCTCAGACGTCAAATAATGTTGAAATCTGCGTCCATAAATATATGAAAAGTAAAACATAACAAACTTTAGAAATTTACACTATTTTGAGAGAAGTTCATTCAAGGACACGTTCGCGAAACTTCCCGCAAACATTGTCAACTTCGAACCGGGGACGAAAAAAAAAAGTTGGGTGGAAGATATCAAAAAGTGTCGAAATAAATTCAACGGGAGATACTTATTTCACGAACACGTACGGAAACTGGGGGAAAAGATTGGGTCACTCGCGGGGTTTAGTCGTTTAGATCACGTACGAAGCACGAGCACGGCTCGGAGGGGGAGGGAGAGGGCCCTGGCAGAGCGTGATACGGGGCGCCCGCAGAAAACTTACAATAGAATGTAGGGCCGGCGGGACAATACACGGAAAAGCGTTAATTTCAGTCGGAAGGGAGAAGGATTTCTATGGACGGCGGATGAAACGTGAAATAGATGTTTGAATGATAGACACAAAACTGCGATCTTAAGTTGCTGGATACTCACCACGCTATCCCACATATCAAATTCAAAAGGAACTTGCCATGTCTCAATGGAATAGACAGAAATAAACTTACATAATATTGTATCTCAACTCACTTAAGGGGGATAGCCGCTGTGATTGTGTGATTTTTTTTATTATTATTTTAATTTAAAGTATAACTTCGAAAATATGTACTATTTTTAAACTGGTCGCATCGATAACTCGAGCAATTATTATCCGATTTTCAACTTTTTTGTTTGTTTGTTTTATTCATCTTTGCAATGGCTATCGTTAAACGTAGCCGATTTTGAAAATGTTTATTTTTACTATTTTTTAAGAATACTTGAATACAAAAAAAAAATTCAAGTTGTCTCTATTTTGTGAAAAATCGAAATAAAATAAAAATCGGATACGCTCAACGATAACTACATTCATACAGATTATAATGAATTTTGGTTTTATTTTTTCAGAGAACCCCTTTTCGAGAAAACGATGCGACCGTGAATTTTGTAAGACTACAGCAACGCTGATAGCTTTGTTACTATTAAATATTTTTCATAAAACATTATAAAAACTATATTGAATGTACACTAAATAAAATTTAAAAAAAAAACGCGATACCTATATTCCTTAATTATCCCGGTAAAAAAAATCTCGAAAATCACTTATTTTTTTGGCTGTCATTGTGGCTTTCCCCCTTTACTGTTTGTTATATGGAAACAAATTATGTATTGTATATTTTAGTTATTAAATATTTTCATTATATTACTGTATAAATGAATTCGACTATTGAAATAAACTTATTTAGTATGTTTAAGATGGAAAGATAGCTGGGCATCCACCATCCTTTTGTACCATTTATTTATGTTATTCTATCAATATTTAATTTTAAAAATGTACATTTTAGAGTGAAGTGTGCGCGGAAGATGCCAATTAGTGGCGATGAGGTTCGCGACCCATTACACCGCGTCTCCCTCAAGGATGGAGTGCCGCATCGTTAAAGTGTGACAGTCCATTCTTTCTGCCTACCCTTTCGGGGAGACGGCGTGATGGTTAGTTAGTTAGTTAGTTGTATTTTAATTTGTCCATTGGTAATGTTCAACTGACAAAGTAATAACTTACAGATTCCACAGACAACAGGATTCATCATGTCATCTCACATCTGCCATACGACCGCAGCGACGAAGTTCTATTGTCACGTCAGAGGTGACTTACGTCCGTTAAGGGTTAACAAGTTAAAATATCAGCTCATTATATCAGCAAGAGTGACTCGGGCACATTCGCACGTAATAAATACACCGTATACACCCAGATATACACCCTGCCATGAATGCCACCAGTTCAGAGCTAGCAAGGCCGCCTGGCTGAACCGTTAGCCCCGTTTGCCCCCGGGTAGTTTGGCTGTTAATGGTCGACTTGCGCCTCGCCTAGTGCGGCCATTAGGATTAAGCATCGAGACACACATCGCTGCATACGATTTCAATTGAACCATGCAATACTATATCGAAATTTAACAAAGTGTATCGTTATCAACTAACAATGTGCGGAATTAAAAAAGTTAAATAATAATAATGTGTCTTGGACCATGCGAACATCGAAGAGGTCCAAAATTGATGCTTTCGAGATCAAATTAAATCAAATCAGTTTATTTACTCAAAAGACATTACAAACAGCATAAATGTTTAAGGTATCTATTGAGTGCAGGTCAAATATTATATACAACATAATACCAGGAACGCATTAGTGATGGTTCGACATTAGGAAGACAAGATAATTTCTAAAGTCAAGAGTATTTGTCTCCTTAACGTACTTTCACTAATATGAAAGACGTCGATCCCCGAGGAGACCGCGTTCAGCAGACTAATTGCTCTTCCCACCGGTGTCACCAGAGGCAGAATGGTTCTGGCGGCCGGTAGGTAAAACAGTCTGTGCTGTCGCTGTCGGAGATATCTATCGGGGATAAAAATACCAACATCCTCCAGTACGGTCGAGTTCTCGAAGTATCCCCTGATTAATGTAAAGAAATGGGTTATTAGATGTACATCTCTTCGAAGCTGTAGATATGTGGTGCTGGCGGCGAATGCTGTGTAAACCCTGAACGGTAAGAAGAACAAACCAGTCGATCTTGATCAGCTGGGTATCAGGGCATGACTGTCACGAACTTGCAATCAGAGAGTGTTTAAGTATATTGGGCACATAGTCCGGAGAGATCAGGACAACCACAAAAAGCTTATCATCATGGGCAAAGTAGAGAGAAAGCGACCACAAGGACGACCACCAAGCAAACCCGATGAAATCAGGGCGCTGACTGGTCTCTCATTAGCTGAAGCCTGGAGACTGACGGGTGACAGGAGCGCATGGCGTGCCATGGTCAATAATTTACAGAATGGATACGACCCTCAATCGTGAGTAATACGACGGATAAGAAGGAAAAGAAGTCAATAAATGAACAATTTTCAATAAATAAATAAGTCAATAAAACAATAATGTGTTAATAAATAGCTAAGATGGCAGGGCACAAAGGTGTTCTTGTACCTACCCTAATGTGAACCCAAGTGAAGCATGGAACTGGTAAAAGAAGGACGAAAGTATAATAAATACAGTAAAAGTGAGATCTATTAGACGAATGTGTGATAAATCTGTATGTGATAGAGTTATTAATGCAAATATGTGTGAATAGAAAATAATGAAATGATCATAATAGGGCACGTGGAAAGAATGAATAAAGAAAAAATGGTCATCTTCTTTTTTTTGTCCTCTAGGAACCTTCTCTACCCGACTCTATCGCATGCCTGATGCCTAATATCATCCAAAGTGAGGCCTGCTGCTTTAACCTTGTCCTGCAGGGATCTTCTCCAGGTGGCTCTAGGTCTGCCTCGCTTCCTCTTTCCCCTACAGGGGACCAGTCTAGTGCGCTCTGACCAATGCAGACTGGTTTTAGATCCACTGCCATTTGCATCTAGCGACTTGTTCTCTAATTGGCTTTTCGCCTGCCATGGTCTAGAGAACGGCATTTGACACTGTTTGGGGCTTCGAGCTTTTTAGATGTTGAATATTGAGCGAAGGCACCTATTTATAAACACCTGGAATTTTCCAATAACGTCCGCGGTAGATTTCTAAGTCTCACATCCATACGTCCGATGTGAGACTTTGAAATCAACCGCGGCGAAAGAATGGTTAAGAAAGTATATATAAACAAGGTAAACGGAATTAGAAATAGAGAAAGACCGACATTGTACATTGACAGAGAAGTTTCTGGCCAAAAATCGCAAACTTTTCTGTGCATTTGTCGACTTACAAAAAGCATATGATTACGTTAATAGAGAAAAGTTGTGGAAAATATTGTCTGAATATGGAATAAGTACAAAACTGATCACGGCCATTAAGTCACTATACACGGAAAGCACTGCTAGTGTCAGAGTAAATGGAGATCTTACAGCCTGGTTTGATATCAATAAAGGTGTCAAACAAGGTTGCGTAATGTCCCCGTGGTTATTTAATCTGTATATGGACAATTGTATGAGAGAGCTGAAAGGGTTGGATGTAGGTGCCAAAATGAGCGGAGTGTCAGTAAGCTGTCTCTTGTATGCGGATGACGCTGTCCTACTTGCTGACAACGAGCATGAACTACAAGTCCTGGTGAATTGTATGTATGAGGTATGCATGCGAAATGATCTGATGATGAATGTTAATAAGTCCAAGGTAATGATTTTTGAAAAGGAAGAAACCACGACAGTCTGCAACATTAGCGTGAATGGTGAAAACTTGGAGCAAGTAGTTGAGTTTGTGTATTTAGGTAGTATGTTTACAAGAGATGGGCGAGTGGAGAGGGATATTGAAAGAAGGGTTGGGGCAGGCAACAAAGTGAATGGTGCACTTAAAGTTGTCATCGCAAACAAAAACCTATCCAAAAAAGCTAGAATGGCAGTGCACAATGGTGTTCTTCTACCGACCCTTATGTATGGAAGCGAAGCATGGAACTGGCAAAAGAAGGATGAAAGTAGAATAAATGCAGTAGAAATGAGATCTCTTAGACGAATGTGTGGATATTCTGTGTATGATAGAGTGTCGAATGAAAATATAAGAAGTGAATGCGGTGCGAATGATGGTGTCATGAACAAAATAATGAAAGGATCATTAAGATGGTTTGGACATATGGAAAGAATGAATGAAGAAAGAATGGTAAAAAAATTATATGTTAATGATGTGAATGGTACCAGAAATAGAGGAAGACCAAGGAAAACGTGGCACGATCAAATAAATCAAATATTGAATGTCGGCCATGTGAGGAGTCAGAGAAATCGACGCGCGTGCATGACACGATGTATGAATGTTGAGGAAGCGAGAGAAATATGTCAGGAAAGAAAGGTGTGGCAGTCCATTCTTTCTGCCTACCCCTTCGGGGAGACGGCGTGATGGTTAGTTAGTTAGTTAGTTAGTTAGTTTAGAAAGACCGATGAAAACCTATCACGATCCAATAAATCCAAAGTGAAATGTCGGCCACGTGAGGATTCAGAGAAATCGACATGCGTCTATGACACGATGTCTGAATGTTAAGAAATGCGAGACAAGTATATCAGGAAAGAACAGTGTAGCGGTCCAGTATTTCTGGCTACCCCTTCGAGGAGACTGCGTGTTGGTTAGTTAGTTATAAATAAAAATATGAAAACTAATGGTGTTAATATCTGCAGCAAACACAAGATCAAAAGAAACATTTTTGAAAACGCTCTGTAGATAGGTATACTTATTCAGACAAATCGCCAATAAACATTGCAAAGGCTTGGTACCGAGTACAGCGATATACATATATTTTTTGAGCTCTTTACCGGTATTAAAAACAAAATTTATTGGCGGGACATCTAAAAGGCAAGTTTTTTCAGGGGCGGTGGAAAATATTTCTTAAATATTACGTAAACATATTGTGGTTATCGTGATCATCGTTTTGTTTTATAGCTTCAATCGTCTGGAAACGGGTTCTGCGGTGCAGCAATTGAAGTTTTGGAAACAGAAAAAAGTCACACAAAGTCAAATCTAGAAAATATGGTGGTTGATCGAAGGTATTTATGGCGTTATTGGCCTTGAATTCGGTCATAATTGTGGCTCTGCGCGATAGCACGTTATCGTAGTGCAAAATCCATGAATTGTCTTTCCACAATTCCGCCGATTCAGACGGTATTCAGACGCAAACGCCTAAATACGACCAAATAGTATTAACAAACTGGTCGACAGATCGCATTCATTTTTGGCATAATTATCAAGGACAGTTCTAAAAACTTAGTAAATTTATTTTTATTTAATATTCAGCGCAGACAATTTAAATCACAATTTCCCGGTATTTTATTGTCATGAGGTAATTATTTACCCATTTTAGTGAGTGTGACTTCAAATTATGCAATAGTCCACGATGCTATCACGTGTTTGTGGGAAATAAAGCAGTGATCGTTGCATTATACATACAAAGTTGAACCGTTTTTCAAAGTTTTTTATACGACAGGTGGTTAGATACCCTATCGGAAAGAATTTTCCGTAATGGTGAAAAAGAAAATCGTTTCAACAAAAACATGATAATATGAAAAAGAAGGATGAGAGCAGAATAAATGCGGTAGAGATGAGATCCCTAAGACGAATGTGTGATAGAACGATGTACGACAGAATCTCAAATGCCGATATAAGAAAGGAATGAAGAGCGGAGGAAGGTATTATGAACAAATTTTTAAAAGGATCGCTGCGTTGTTTCAGACCTATGGAGCACCCGAGAGAGGGATAGCGTGGGGGTGGAGAAGGTTACGTCCAGCAGTGGATGAAGATAAACTGACGAAGATGGGTTATGTACATCACTTGTAATATCTATACCTACATACAAGTATTATGTCGCTGTTTTAAACTAACTAATGAAAGGGCTGTTTTCTTATTTGAAAATTTGAATTAATTATAGTTTGAACTCTTATATAACTTAACCTAATTTATTTTGAATACGGATTGAAAGAGTGATATGTCACGTATAATGATGGAGTATTTGTCATGCGAACACAACGGTGCACACTTTCCTATTTAGCTCGAATGATTGATTTATTGCCAAAGTAAGAAGTGTTGCCATGTCGTGAATTTACTAAAGCGAAGAAAAAGCAAAAAATTCAACGGCGGTTCAAGGACTTAAAAACACACAATGGTGGGGTTTCTTCTATTATTAGAAGCAGAACATATAAAATAAAATAAGAAATCAAATAAAACCACGTTTTTTAATAAAAACTTCCACTTTAAATTTACTTCGACAGTGACCGATTTCGCCAGGCTAGCTGGCATCGACAAACTGCTCTGTTGGACCGGTGGAAGTACTTAATAAAAAAACTAGTTTTATTTGATAATTATTTTAAATGGGCTTACAATTAGAGATTTCAGGAAAATCATTAGATTATCCTAAAAATAAATAAAAACTGTATAAATAATCTATTTCTCCATTGTTTAGGCCAAAACACAACGATACTTAAACTCTTCTTCGTAAGCCTTCTTCCCTTAAATGCTGGATATAGACCTCTCTCATTTTTCTCCACTCTCCTTGTCTTGTCCCTTCCGCATCCAGGTCGTTCAGCTTTTAGGAAAATGTCGCCAGTCTATATTTTAGGAAGCCTCTCGAGACTCATTTTCTTTGTCCAGGGTCTTAATTAGAGTATTCTGAATGTTCATCTAGTACTGCCTTGTCTGGCTATATGTCCTTCAACTTTATAACCTGTTTTATATTCGAAATACTGTAATAATACGTATCAAAATGTATTAATTGATATTAGTGAAATTGTCGCAACAGCCCTGCCGCGCTTACGATAAACGCATGAACTAAGGTTTTTGTCGAAATTGAGTTATTACATTATCTGGTATCAGGAAAACGAGATCTACAACTTTCTCAAAGTGACATTTCATGATTTCTTCATTTTTTTCAGTTTTCATAAACGCATTAACTAAGACTTCGAGTGCAGTTTTACTTATCAAGAACGCACTAGCTGTAGTCAGTACAGACTTGTTTTCTAGCATTCAATAGCTTCATAGTCATAAATGCACTATGTTTGAGGAATCGCACTAATTTTACAAGATTTTACAATATTTATATTCAAATAGCTATTTTCCTTAACATAAATCACATATTATGTGACGTAGTTGCACTTATCATATGTATAGTTGAAGAATTGAGGTATAAGATTACTATATAAAATGCATTAAATTGATTTACTAAGCATAAATGCATCAAGTAGGGTAGATGATGCGTTAATGACTAGTTATTATGGCCTAAAAGTATTAGAGGTTGCTAGCGATAAGTACTTTTTTTGTTAATTATATGTACACTTTATTTTATTTTTATATATGTTTGTATTTTTTAGTATTCTTAACCCCTTTCTCTTTGTTTTGGTACAACTTTCATGTTGGTATTTTATCTAGTTCCTGAGATACAAACAAAATAAAAATTAAAAGTTTAAGCGCGTTTTTCTCGAAAAGCGTCAAACCCAAGTTAATGCGTTTATCTTAAGTGCGGTAGAGCTGCTTCGCCAACATATGATGGCATCATCAGGTAATACGAAGAACCAATTTGTTGTTTATAACACCTGATGATGCTAACATAGAATGGCGAAAGAGCTGTCGCGCCAATTTAATAGAAATGTGATATGTATTGTGACAGTGATTCAAAATTAAAAACCGTTAATAATCTAATTCTTAATATAATAAAACGTGTGTATCTTAATAGCTAATAATTCATTGATATTCAACACAAAATTATTAATACATGTCATGTAAGAAAGCAATACATTATTCGCGTCACTGAAGAATCTGATCTCATGGGGAATACATAATAATTAACATGTGTTATAGGAGAAGGAATATTTGGAACGTAATCAGATGCGAGGTGTACCGTTCCCAAGGGCTTATCACTTGCCATTAGGTAAGGGTATCTGACATGCATATCCCCGAGGTACAAAGCCATACGATACTAGACAAGATCAGGTACCTACTAATGCCAATAGTGAAGCGTTGGGACAAATTCAGGCACTAAAAACGAATTTCAAATACGATTTCCATTTTTGAAAAATAATTATCAAAATACAAATAGGAAAAATCTGGGATGTCGTCAAGAAATAGAACGAGAATATTTAAAATGCGAGAAAGGAATACTTCGATTCTCTCCGAAAGTAATTCGAAATGCACACTATGCGCATGCCCGAGAACGTTTCTGATTATATTGTATGACAGTAGTGTGAAAAACAAAAGGGGAATAACGTGGTGTTGTTCATTGTGAAATTTTTAACATGTGTGAAAAAAAAATAAACTTATTATTGATTACGACTGTACACAGTGAACCAAATTTTCAAAGAGTAAATTTTTTTGCTAAAGTCTCATTAAAGGCATTCCAAAAAAGTCTCATATAACACAACACCTCAAAGAACTTCACTGACTAAAGAGTCCAGAAAGAATTCAGTATAAACTCTGCTGGACAGTCTTCAAAGCGCTACATGGAATGGCTCCAAATTATATATCCGAACTCTGTATAACGGACATCCTAAATACAAGGAAATCCATACTTCGCTCGGCGAACTCCTCGGCAATAGGAAGATTAGTTGAGCCAAAGCGTTGGCCTAGTAAAAAAATCGGGGATCGAGCGTTTGCGGTAGCCGGTCCATCAGCTTGGAACAATCTTCTTTCACACCTCAGATGCACAAATGATCCGACAGACTTCAGATCTAAGCTGAAAACCCATATTTTTCATATTTCATACCCAATTTAAAACTTGCATATTTTATTCTATTATACTTTCTAATCGATCGCGAATATCAATCAGATGAGCGTTCATATTTAGATTTAAAACACGTCTCAATGCGCCCTTGAGGTGGTTACATCACAAAAACGGCGCTTTAAAAGTTAGCATATTATTATTATTATTAAAGTCAGCAATCTTAAATTTAAAATTTCTATTGAGATGAAGTCACGCAAATGTAGAAATGGTTACCACCTTCGATGGTTCTAGAAATTCTTCCCGAGCAAATAGTAAAATAATGAACTCCTAAACTATTGACAGTTCTGTTCGGATTTCAAAATCGTAACGAATCATCTTGGGGGTGAAATCTTCAGACTAAAATATAATTTTTTTGAAAATGTCAAAAAGCCACGATTTAAAAAAATACTACTATAGTATTTACTAGTGACACTGCCCGTATTATAATAATACATATTCCATAAGCTTGTTACATAATACCAAATATAATTAATTGTACAAGGAGGATACAAATAAATGAATATATGAACAATTAACAAGGCAAAAGATTAATTAATTTTGATCGTTGTGTTAATCAACAATGGTGCGAAACTCCACAATAGCAGGGTTGATAGCTACTACTACATAGTAGTATATATACATCTTCCAAAAATAGTTGTCAGACGTGGTGGTCGTAAGAAGGGCGGAATGTTGTATTAAATAAAGCCCTTCTTACGAGTAAGAAGGGCGGAATGCGGAATGTTGTATTACATAAAGCGATCGCTTAACCCAACCAATGACAGGTCATAAGTCCTGTAAACGCCTTGACCACCATATTCTGTTTCCAAATAATTTAAATCTTCGTCTCTATTGAGATACAATTAATCTTAAGTATTTGTATACATTAAAAAAAATGTGATATAATTTCTATTTTTTAATAATTTTTTTTGTATGTAAGGTTTCTAGTTTCCACATCACTATGTATTGCGAGTATATAATATGTCCTAGTCATCCATGATGGCGGGGTTCGGTGGATCGCCCCCAGTGACAGGGCGGAGATAAAGTCACAACATATCCGACAAGGTGATCAATTTACGTTCACAGAACATCGTGTACCGAGTAGAGACAGGGAAATCAATGTCCCATCTTCCCACTACCCCCGGGAAACAGCTCATAAAATAATCTAAACATACGCAATACAAGTGAAAATTATAACATTAATTGCATTTAACACCGGAAACTTTTTCTAAAAGCTCAATAATGTTTTCACGAAGTGACATTTAGCATTTTAATTATGGAATAATAATTAAATAAAACTATGTTTTTGTAACTACTTTCACTTTTGTGTTTATTTCGACAGCGACCGGTTTTGCCAGGCTCGCTGGCATCGACAGACTGATGACACTATTGCAAGCTGAGTCCTTTATACACATACACATTAGGGGAGGGTATTATATAAATTTGACAGCTATAATAAAATTTTAAATCCATTATAATCAATATTATTTAAAATGAACTTCTACCAATCTCTACACTGGTGTCACCAGAAGATGGCAGCAAGCTGCCGAAACCGGTCGACGTTAAACACAAGTGGAAAGACACTAAGTATATAATAAAAAAGAAATTTTGTATCATTTTTTGTTTTTGTTTTCACCCTTAAATAACTTTAATACCAAATTATTTTAAAATTATTTCTGTATAGAATCATGTTTACCATGTTTACCACATGATATGTATGTATATAAAGTACTCAGTTTGCATTAGTGTTACCAGTCTGTCGATGCCCGCGAGCTTGGCGAAACCGGTGGCTGTCGAAATAAAGACGAAAGTGGAAGTAGTTCAAAGAACATATTTTTATTTAATTATTTTTTTTAAATAAACACCCATCAAGAGATTTCCGTTAAATCATTTGATTACTTTAAATATGAGAATTTAATCCATTGTTTTGTACAAAACACATAATATTTCAACATTATTAAATGTATTAATTTTGAAACACTGTTATTATACTGGTACGTATCACAATTTATTTTTATGAGTTTATCGCGACGGTCTTCATTTATTGTTGTTATTAACATAGGTTGCCGAAACAGGTATCGTTGATAATAGGTTCAATGAGGCAATATTATACAAATAACATGATAGAATTATAAAAAAACAAACTAGATTCATAAGTATTTTTGGAAAGAGAATTGTAAACACTGTTTTATCCGCTTAATTCCTTAAATATATATAATAAAAAAAACATATTAGACACTACTTGGTTCGGAGATGACCTCCACCATACTCAAATATAACTATATAAGTTCATGAAATTCACCTCCGAAACATGAAGCGTATAATATTTTTATTTTGTAAAAATATGTTATAAATAAAGCGGATAAAACAGTATTTAAATTTCTCCTTCTACATTAACAACGAAATTCCAGTGTTTGAGCATTAAACCTTCAATAAAATCATTATTTTCATTAATGGACTATATTTGTGAGATTTGTAGGAATTATTCCTAATCCATGAAAGGTGTAATTTGGATTCTCTGTTATGTTTCAGTGGAGCTTAAAGGGAGAACGGATTAAATCGCAGCATAGGCTATAGCCACATTCCCTAATCACCAGGCATCACGCAATTTTGTGTTTTTTTTTTAACTTAATACATTCCATGTAAAATAGTGTATTTTTGTGGCTAATTGATATTAATCGTTAGTTTAATATTATATTTATGTAATTTACTTTAGTTAGTTAGTTTTATGTAATTTACTTTGGGTATTAAAAAAACATCGTTTAAACCACTTTTTAATACAAAAAAATATTAAAATACACGACTTGGGAGATTAAATTAGCTCCCATTTCCAATCAAATGCAAATTAATCATTTATTAATTTCTATATAAATTATATATTTTCAAATGTAGTTTTTTCTAAATTATATTATTTCATGTATTATTATTATTTATTATTTTACTGTTAAAAAATAATTGTTAGTACCTACTTATAACCAAATTAATTTTTAAATTTGAAATTTTGTATCGAATTTTAAATGCACTTTTTATTCATCTTTCTTTGTTTAGTTTTTGTTATATTTTTACACCTGAAGATGGAGGTATCCTCCGAAACATGTCGTGTAAATTGAAATTTTCATTTATTAAAAAATGGTTTAAACAACGTTTTTTTAATTTCCAAAGTAGATTACTATGGAATTCCACAGTGTTAATGCCTTAACTTTCAATAACTATATTTATGTCCTAGATTTTATAACAGGCGCATGTGTGTGCTATTTTCAAATTTCGTGTGACAGAAAAGCTGAAAATCACGAAAACATTTCGCGAGAATGTACCTTCGAATACACAAACACGGAATCAGGTAAACCGCCTCTAATAGGCGCTATTCAAGAAATATTTCCCCTTTCGAAATGTTTGGAAATGAATAGCCATCATTTATTGTAATACAAAAAGCGAAAAAAAAAATGGCCCTTACGGACCATTATGAAATACAAAAGTGCCCGAAATAATGGACAATCGCGGAACATATTGCGGCCAGCACGGGGCGGCGGAATAAATCAAGAAAAATAAGTTACCTCCGTTCCCACCGATGGCGATGGGGGCGAATTTATCGCGGTCTGTCCGGAAAACGGACCGGCGGATAAATCAGCGAGACCATTTTAATAAAACGGTTTTATAATAACCCCCCGAGTGTGGGAGAAGGGGCAATATCAAATTCCTGCCCCTGTCCCGCCGCGGCGCTAATTGGGCCCACGCTGAGCCGCTAAGGCGAGAGATAAGTGCTAATAACGTCACCCTTGGATCTATTCGACCGCCAAACTAATCATGAACGTTGATTAAAACGAGTTCCTCGACGACTTTTATTATCTGTCCAGAGTACTTGACACAATTTATTTCACGAGGACCAAACAAGAAAAAAATAATCGAACGAAGGCAATTTAGGCCTACACTTAATAGCGGAGTAATAAGAAGCCGTACACAGGCGGAAACGGAATAAAAAACCTTTGCCTAGAAAACATAATATATCTCTCTGTCTTGTCGAGCAAAACACACAATTTTTCCATTCAAATTCGCCTTCACTTTGCGTTGTGGATTCACTTTCGAATAAATAGAATTTCCTTTTTGTATTTTCACAACACTTTATTTTGTTTTTCGCATACATGTTTTATGTCATAGTCTTTTTGATACCCAAATTATAACAATAGTTAATTTTCGATTCACAAATTTTAACAATTGTTAAAATAAAAAAAGGTTGCGACACAACCGAAACATGCGTACAAAAAGTAACATAAAGCTAATTTAATGTTAACTAACAAACAAACCATCACGCCGTCTTCCCGAAGGGGTAGGCATAAAGAATGGACTGCCACACTTTTCTTTCCTGACATATTTCTCTCGTTTCCTCAACATTCATACATCGTGTCATGCACGCACGTCGATTTCTCTGACTCCTCACATGGCCGACATTCAATATTTGATTTATTCGATCGTGCCACGCTTTCCTCGGTCTTCCTCTATTTCTGGTTCCATTTACATCGTAAACATATAATTTTTTACCATTCTTTCTTCATTCATTCTTTCAATATGTCCAAACCATTTTAATGATCCTTTCATTATTTTGTTCATAACACATAATTATTATTTTGTTTATTATTTTGTTCATAACACATATTTTGTTCATAATTTAATGCCATTAGCATAAAACGTACATAACTTAATGTTTTCATTTGTATTAATCATTGTAGAATGAAGTGTTGTGAGAATATAAAGTGTAATTCTATTTTTTCAATATATATATTTTTGACTTTTAAATAAATCTCTAGTAAGATTTTTCGCGTGTACCGTGGCGAGATATATGGACTACCAATAAGATTTTATGTTTATTACATTATCAGTAATCTATTTATAGAAGTGCTCGCGGGAACGGAAATCGGAATGAATAGAAATGAAAGAATGAGAATATTGAAACAAAGGTGGCACTGTAGCAGAATGAACGACAAGTTATGATGATACGAGAACCATTTTTACTGATAAAATCGAATATGTTCTGGAGATACAGCGAGAAACAGGGAACGTCTAGAGAAAAGAATATGTCCGTTATATCAAATCCCAAGATAAGGATAAAACCTAGTTTTCCCGTTATATTTGGCAGCAGGCATCCGAGCTACTGTGGAATTTCCAATATACCGCTCTAGAAATACAATATCGACACGCCCAGTGAATATTGACGGATCTTTGGCTTGTTTACTTTTTAAGAAACGTTGATTGATCGGGTTAAATTCATTAAAGCACTTTCTTATAAATTAAAAGTTGAATCCCATAAACTTAGATGTGTACTTATTTTTCAGTTTACGTGTACGGATTATTTCACCATTCTAGGGCATTATCATTTGATAAAGTTCCTTTTAAAAAAACCTTTTCAAACTACACGCATTTCAATTGTTATTCATTTCTAATATATTTAAACTAACTAACTAACTAACCATCGTGCCGTTTCCCCGGACGGGTAGGCAGAGAAGATGGATTGCCATATTGTTCTATCCAGACATAACTCTCGCGCCTCTTCTACATTCACACATCGTGACATGCACGCTCGTCGATTGTTCCTACTTCTAACATGGTCGCCTTTCAGTAATTGATTAATTTGGTCATGCCATGTCTTAGTTGGCCTTCCTCGACAAAGGTTCCGTACTAAGTGTCAATATATTAAAATTAAATAATTTCGAATGCAGTAAGATAAAATTAGATTATTTATAAGAGCGAAAATCAACGCCGTCCTCGTAGTAGGATACTCAAAAGCCAAGATTAAATAAGGAGTTTCACGTACAAGGCTTTTGTTAGTATTACTCAAAGAAACTGCTCGAATACAACCGCGAGAGCTCAGATTCAACCTCATTATCACGTGATGGGATTAAATCTAACAGAAGTGCTATCAAAAGGGTTTAAACTTGTTATATCACGGAGCGCACATTGGAGGAGAACACTACAGGGGATACAGTGTAAACACAGCGGAGCCTAACTTACTTATACCGTATCTAAAATCGGGTTTCATATAATAATTTAAACACTATATATTACTCGTACACAACACGAACTGAAGTTGGAAGTTTTACTTCTTAAACAAAGTGATGTCCGAAATGACTTGTATTATTATACAATAATATGCAAAGTTAATTTATATATTGTATACTCGTATGTCATTATTTATTTATTTATTTATTTATTTAACATGTTATAACAATAATTTGCCAAAAAAAGTTTATGGACTGTAGTTATCACACTAGGCATGGCCTGTATCGTGGCAACTACATAAAATAGGATGTTAGTAGAATTGTTAGTAAAATGGCGGTTGTTAGTAATCTTGTGCTAACATTGGTAATCACGATATGAAGATATAATTAAAATTACTATATCTAAAAGAAAAAAGTGTTTTCTTAAAAAATTATAAGCGAGGACATAGATGAATTAGAGACAATGATCAGAGAACTACACATTGCATCCAATAAAATTGGACTAGAAATGAATATTGACAAAACAAAGATACTAAGTCCACCAAATAAAAACATTATTATAGAGGGAAAAAAGACAGAAAGTGTGAAAGAGTATGTGTATCTTGGTCATAAAATCAGACTCGGAAAAGAGAATCGAACTACAGAGCTACCTCGAAGAGTTGGACTGGGTTGGGCCGCCTTTGGTAAACTGAGACATGTCTTTGATGATGAAATACCGGTTTGTCTCAAAAGAAAGGTCTACGATATGTATACTGCCCATGATGACATACGGACTAGAGACGACAACGCTTATAGCAAAAAGTGTCCACAGGCTCAAAGTGTACACAGAGGTCCATGGAAAGACAGATACTTGGTGTGAGCTTGCGTGACCGCATAAGAAATGAAGAAATCAGACGCCCCACCAGGGTTGCCAACGTCATGGACCGAGTGGCAAAATTGAAATGGCAGTGGGCTGGACACTTGGCTAGACAGGGTGGTAATAGATGGGCACCCAGGATACTCAGTTGGAGACCATGGGCAAATAAGCGAAGTGTCGGAAGGCCACCGATGAGATGGACCGATGATATTGTCAAAAGGGTTGGAAAATTTTGGACACAAAGGGGGCAGGATAGAGACGAGTGGAGGAAATTGGAAGAGGCCTATATCCAACAGTGGAGGGAAGAAGGCTAGCAAAGAAGAAGAAGAAGAAGATATGTTAAATCGAAGCCCTGTTTTTATTTATTCCAAAATAAGCCCAGATTACAAATGTTACTATCTTAGACTTTACTCATCAATTGGATATCTTGGACTCCTTCATAGAAAAATCAATTTGTTGGACGATGAAAACCCCCAGCTTATCCAATTATTGATTTTATTTCAGTTATCTTCAATGTAATAGACGTGTGTTGTTTCAACAGTTAATTTATATACTCTTTTAAGTTGTTAAAAAAATTGTTTTGTTTATGAGATAATCTTTTTTTTGTGAGAAGCCCTTTATTTGTTGACATTTAAAATTATTTCCAACAAAACGTAGAAATATATTTAACAAAAAGAAAATTGCGTTAAATTTAATACATAAATCGAAGTTAGAGTGGTTTGCAATATTTAAAGCAAGAATAAAGCGTTGAAAATTTTATAAAAAATGACCGCATTTCTGTCTTATGACGGAAATTAACCGAAATTTAATAGTTATAAAATGACAATCGTTCTTGGACAAGTAAAATTTTAATATTGAACATTTATCAACATAAAAACATTTGAAAGCTATGTTGGTATTAACGAGTTATGAGAAAATTATGCCAGTGTTTGAAAAATCGTCGCAATGAAATAGTCGTAATAACCTATCCATTTATCTTCAAATATAACGTAATGTTACATTGTAATAGTAATTTATAACCTAATTTATTTCAAACATAAATGAAATGTGACTCGGGGAAATATTGAAGATATTGCCGGACATAAATCTAAAAATTACGCGATTTTTTTCATAAAAACTTTTTTAAAAAATCTTTCACAAATATTAATAAAAGGGATCCGCTTTGAAGGACACGATACTAACTGTGGTTCCTTAATATATGTGTACGATCGGCTGAAACCGTAGATTACGGATTTCCATTGTTTTCGATTAAGATTTAGAAAAAAAAATATGAATCCTTTGATTATTAATATTTATAAGTATCGATCGGCATCCATCACCTTCATCATCATCAAGCACACCTCCTCATGCGCCGAGGATGTTTGCTAAAGCCACCGTCTCCTGACCAAATTTGTTTATTATAATTCCAAGAATTTTGTGCGTTCAAAGAACTGTAATTTTAATTGTAATTTTAATTTTATTTTGGTAAAACCCACAATTAGTATTTATTTCTTAGAGAAGTTTGTGTTTATACTGTAAATTTAGGATAATCCGGAGGAAAAAAATATGTATATATTGTTTTATTTTGTATAGGATATTTGAAATGTTAAAATGTGTATTAATAATATAATGAAACTAATTTTAAGGTAGTTTGTAAGTTGATGCGGGTAAATGCCTGGAGACGGCGATGAGGTCCGCCACCCATCACGTCGCTTTTCCCGCGGGGGCGAACAGAGGAGAGTGGAGTGCCGTATCGGTACTTGGAACATAAGAGGAGGTATGGAAGGGAAGTTAAATGAGATGTGCGATGAATTTGAGAATAAATGTTTAGATATTCTGTGTGTGACTGAATGCATGGTTAAAGAGTGTGGATCCAGAGAGCATGGGGATAAGGTCGTCTTGTGGTCAGGGGTACCACAAGAAAAAAGAGGAGGCCAGGGTGTGGCAGCAATTTTAGCTCCTAGGATGATAGAATGCATGAAAGGATACGAATGTGTGAATCCTAGACTAATGTGGATCCGCTTCAAAATTGGATTGACAAGAGTACTACTCATAATTGGGTATGCTCCTGTTAATAGCGAAGATGAAGCTGTGAAAGATGAGTTCTGGGATAGAGTAAACGAGATAGCAGCGAGTAAAAATGCGAACGAAAGAATTATTATAGCAGGAGATTTGAATGGATGGGTAGGAATTCAAAGGGCTGGTTATGAAGAATGTCTCGGAAAGTATGGTGATAGTAGAACGAATGATAATGGAAAGAGATTGCTTGGTGTGTGCCTGGAGTGGAGCCTCTTTGTGTCAAACACGATGTTTGACCATAAGAGGATCCACCAGTATACATGGGAGAGAGGAAATGAAAGGACGACGATCGATTACGTCATCGTGGACTCTAGATTACGGGCGGACACTGTAGATACCAGAGTGTTCAGAGGGGCCGAACTCGGAACAGACCACTTTTTGGTGGTAACAAAGGTAAATTTGTTCCGAGGCTGGCGCACCAAGAGGAACAAGACAGTGACCGCCCCGTCTAGAGTAAAAGTTGAAAAACTACAAAACGATGGCGTAAAAGAGAGTTTTATGATGAAAGTGAATGATAGGCTTAGTGATCGAGAATCGGGATGTATAAGCATAGATGAGACCTGGAAGAAACTGAAAGAAAGTCTATGTGAAGCAGCGAAAGAGGTATGTGGTACATGTGTGCAAGGGAGGAGAAATGGAGATGCTTGGTGGGATGACTGTATAAAAAATCTTGTTAAAGAAAAGAAGGATGCATGGTTAAATATGTTGTCTGTGGATAAAAGTGATTGTGTGAAATATCAAAGAGCGAAAGAAGCGTACAAAGTTTGCAAGATGAACGTCAAGTTGAAAGTGAGAGCGAAAAAGGATAAAATGAAGGAGGATGACGGACTTAAGATGACAAATCACTTCCAGAGCAACATAAAAATGTTCTGGAAGGAAGTCAAAAAAGCCCGAAATCCTCCCGAAAGTGGTTGTGCGAAAGCAATTTTAAGTAGTGAGGGAAGAATGATTACTGATTTCAAAAGTATACAAGGAAGATGGATGGAGTACTTTAAAGATATGTATGGCAGTGAAATGACTGAAGATTCAATAAGAATGAGCTTTACAAATGAGAGTTGCACGAACAGCGGAAGTGAAATTACTGAAATAAATTTGAACGAGATAGTAAGTGCTGTAAGATGTATGAAAGGTGGAAAAGCTGTCGGATATGACTGTGTAGCCTTAGAGTTTATCAAAAACGGTGGGCCGGTGGTTTCAGCATGGTTATATAGACTCTTTAACCAGTGTTTAGAGGAGGGATATACGCCGCTCGACTGGAGGAGGGCTGTTATCATGCCTCTTTATAAGGGAAAGGGGTCTCGTATGGACTGTGGAAATCACCGGGCAATAAGTCTATTAAGCGCCGTTGGTAAACTCTACGGTCGAATTTTAATAGAAAGAGTAAAAAAGACGACGACTGAAAGAGTATGGGATGTGCAAGGCGCTTTTATGACCGGAAGAGGTTGTATGGATCAGATTTTTGCACTTCGAACGCTTGCGGAGAAGTTTATGGCCAAAAACCGTAAGCTTTTCTGTGCGTTTGTCGATTTGCAAAAAGCCTATGATCGAGTGAACAGAGAAAAACTGTGGTCAATCTTGTCCGAATACGGAGTGAGCACAAAACTGATACGGGCGGTTGCTTCTCTCTACGAAGGGAGCACTGCCAGTGTTAGGGTAAATGGGGACATCACGCCCTGGTTTGATATCACGAAGGGTGTTAAGCAGGGCTGCGTGATGTCCCCTTGGTTGTTCAATCTGTATATGGACAAGTGTATGAAAGAACTTAAAGGTATAAATGCTGGTGCTAAGATGAGTGATCTGTCTGTAAACTGTCTGCTTTACGCGGACGACGCCGTTCTCGTTGCGGATAGTGCGGACGAATTACAAGTCTTGGTGTCGAGAATGTATGAGGTATGCAAGTCGAACGATTTAATGATGAATGTCGGAAAGTCAAAGGTGTTAGTTTTTGAAAGGGAAGAGCAAATGACAGTTTGTAATATAAGTGTAAATGAAGAGAACTTGGAACAGGTGAGCGAATTTGTGTATTTAGGTAGCATGTTCACAGCGGATGGCCGAACGGACAGTGATATTGAAAGAAGGGTTGGTGCGGGTAACAAAGTGAATGGAGCTTTAAAAGTAGTTATTGGAAACAAGAATTTATCAATGAAAGCGAAAATGGCCGTTCACAATGGAGTTCTGGTTCCAACCCTTATGTATGGAAGCGAAGCATGGAACTGGCAGAAGAAAGATGAGAGCAGAATAAATGCGGTAGAGATGAGGTCCCTAAGACGTATGTGCGGTAGAACGATGTACGACAGAATCTCAAATGCTGATATTAGGAAAGAGTGTAGAGCGAAAGAAGGTATTATGAACAAAATTATGAAAGGTTCGCTTCGTTGGTTCGGACATATGGAGCGCATGGGTGAAGAAAGAATGGTTAAAAAAGTATACGTTAACAATGTAAATGGAGTAAGGAGTCGAGGTAGACCGAGGAAAACATGGCATGACCAAATTAATCAAATATTAAAAGTTGGTCATGTCAGAAGCCGGAAGAATCGACGTGCGTGTATGACTCGATGTATGAATGTGGAGGAAGCTAGAGAGGTGTGCCAGGATAGAGTAGTGTGGCGGTCCATTCTCTCTGCCTACCCCTGCGGGGAAACGGCGTGATGGTTTTTTTTTTTTTTTTTTTTTTTTTTTTTTTTTTTTTTTTTTTTTTTTTTTTTTTTTTTTTTTTTATCATCCTTTCTTCATTAATTATTTTGATGTGTCAGAATCATTTCTTCATAAAGCTTTTATTTGCCCAGAACTCACTGAGCATATTTGTATTTGATACTCTTCACATTTGTCTTAGTGATATCATTTCTTCTGCATTCATTACAATTTCATTCTGCATTTACCAGATCCATGTTACATTTTCTTACACAAGGGTTGGTACGAGAACACCTTTGTGTTCTTGTATTAACCCTTCGCACTGCCAGCTTACCTTTTTGGATAGAAATTATTATTATTATATCTTTTATGGAAACTAAATAATAATATTTATTAAGAACATAACGTTAATATTGTATATCGAACGCGTAAATTTTTTTCATTTATTTTTTAATTCTTTAAGTTAATTTTATTTGATTTACTCTTGTTAACACCTGGACTGTATATTATATTCCGTTGATCGAAATTATTTATTTTTAGCCCCACACTAAAAAAATAAGAATCGTTTTTAGCGCATTTTCAATAAGAAACAAAAAAAACTTATTGAAAATATTTGTACTCTTGACCCTTTTAAAAATAATGGAAAATCTTTAGAGTATCGTTCGACGAATGTAACTATACGATATTTTTTGTAAATATAGTTTATTTATCATAAAATGTTTAAAAGCTTAATTAAATCTTTACCCATAGTGATAAAACTATATCCACAATATTTTCAAATATTCATTAGGAACATGATTTAATATTTTTAAACATTGTACTCGTATAATATTTCTGAATTTCTAGAAGTCTCGACATTGAAATTCAGGTCTTCGTATCGTCGAGAGTAATTCAAGATACAGATATATTGTAGGTTATTTCAACTATCTTTAGCAAGCAGTTTTAAACTTTAATTTACACAAATAAAACTTAGACGATTGAGGAACGTCTCAAAATCGCCAGAAAGCAATATTATGTCTATAAAATATTATGGAATAGACCGGCCATAAAACTAAGGAGGAGTTTTTTCTATGGAGTAAAAACCGAGTTTTCTATCACATTTGAGACACAACAAAAATTTGTATACATTATAACGAGGTTAGTAGAATAATCTTATATGAAACATTGAAATTTAAAAACATGTATTTTTTTATTTTTAATGTGACTTGTTTCCTTGCAACTGTTTTCCATTGCTAATTATTATTAGATACAGGTATTTATTTACTCTATACAATTCTTAAGAATTTTTCCACCAACTTCATGTCTATAATATTTTTTTTGTATTAACTCTTAACATTGTAATCATATCGTTATAAGGGGCTGCTGGGTCATCGTACGGATCTCTTGGTTGGTCCTATTACTCCAAGTTCCCGTTGCAACACCGGGTCCGAGCCGAAAAGACCAAAGCAATCAAGACCCTGTACGCTTCTAGACCGACTCTAGGAAGGCCTAGACAGCGCCTAATGGATAATGTTCTGGCTGACCTGGCTAGCTTGGGCGAATCGGACTGCTGGGAGCAAAAGGCGCAGGATCGATGGGCTGGGCGAAAAATCATCAAGGAGGCTAAAACTCTTCAAGAGTTGTATGGCCATAGAAAGTTAGTAAATATTGTAATCATTTTAGTTTATTCATGAATTTAATTTAGAAATTGACTGTTCATACTTTTGAATTTTGCACACTAAATGATTTCAGATTTTTTTATCATGAAACATATGCTATACGTATTGTTACCATGACTGAAACATCAAGATACTTTTATTAAACTAAATAAAATTTAAATTTCTATACTACTTGGGAAATTTAAAATCAAGTATAAATTTCTCTTATATTCACATTCACATTGTTTTTTTTTGTTTTTACTTTTCCCAGACATGTTTCGATTGACAAACAGTCTTATCGAAGCACAAATTAAAAAAATGTGTTGTGATAATACAAAGTTTTAATTGATTTATTAAAGATCATATCATCATATTTTGTTTATGAGTTTTAATTTAAGACGCCGAACCAAAGTTGCCGACAACATGGATCGTACTGCCAAATTAAAGTGGCAATGGGCTGAACATAAAGCAAGACAGGGCAGTACCAGATGGATTCCCGGAATACTACAGTGGAAGACTTTACCCCCAGGACAAAGAAATGGAGTGTCGGGAGGCCACCTATCCTGGACTGACAATATTGCAAGAATAGCTGGAACGATATGGTTGCGGAAGGGACAAGAGAGGGACGAGTAGAAGAAAATGGTAGAGGCCTATTTCCATTAGTGGAGGGAAAAAGGTTGAAGAAGAAGAAGAGGAAGAATTTAAAACTGACTGGTGACTGAAATAAAAGATATGATGGTGCTTAAATAGTCATTAGAAAATAATTCCTTCCAAAAATATCGCAGATAACTCACGGCGGCAATAACTTGCGATTATTTGGTTTGAAGTCATAAATAAAGTGATTTTATTACTCCTCAAGGAAAGTCGCCCATCCATCGAACTAACGCAGGCATTTTTGTCGCAATAAAAGCACTTCAGGTTTTTTCGGCAACAAAATTTTTATTATTTGACATTCGAGTTCCGAGGGCGCGCTCGCTCAATCCGCCCAATTACCTCCACTTTTATGACTCATTGAAGTTTATATCTCAAGAAAGTCATGAATCAGCCTAAGCGGGATGCCTCCCGAGGAGATGTCTGGATTGAAAATATTTATAAGTCCCAGCGGGTCAATTTAAGCACACCTAACCACTATTAGAGCCGGGGCAATCCAATGCGCGATGCGGCGGGCTCCGGCAGGCGCGGCGGTGGGCTGGCGGCATGATGTATGCCGGAAGGCTAAGGGCTGAATACACCCCTATTAATAATATTCATCAAAGTCAGGGAGCCAATCATCAAAGTTATAAAGATATTTCTTTAACGTTACTGTTTAATGCGTTTGGATTCGTTAAAAGCATACATAGAAAAATAATAGCAATTCACAAGGGGGTTCTAGTTCCAACACTTTATGTATGGAAGCAAAGCATAAAACTGACAGAAGTAGGATGAGAACACAATATATGCGGTAGAGATATGATCCCTAAGATATATGTATGATAAAACTATGTACGACAGAGTTTCAAATGATGATTTTATGATGGAATGTAGAGCAGAAGAAATTATTATAAACAAAATTATGCAAGGATCATTGCGTTGGTTTGGTCACATGAAACGCATAGATGAAGAAAGAGTGGTTAAGATAGTATACGTTCACGGTGTGAATGGAGTACGGAGTCGATAAAACCGAGAAAAACATGGCACGACCAAATCAATCAAATTTTAAAGGTCGGTAATGTAATAAGTTGGAAGAATCGACGTTCGTGTATGACTCTCTGTATGAATGTGGAGGAAGGAAGAGAGGTGTGTCAGGATAGAGTAGTGTGGCAGTTCATTCTCTCTGCCTACCCTTGATGGTTTGTTTTTGATATTGTTGTTGTTGCCCACAATATACAGATGAAAACGATAACATCTCAAAATTATATGATTTTATTAAATAACAATAAACTTCTGCTTAAAAAAGTACTCTTGATACAATCGAAAAGTTGTTTCCAAAATTCTTCTTATTTTATTACTATTCTCGAGTAATTTAATATTGTTTATACATACATATAATATATTACATACATTGTTTATTACCTTACATTTGAATATGTTCACAATTTACTTGTGATTTCACACAATAAATGGCAATGATTAAAAGCTTTTTATTATTATTTTAAGTTATCTACATATATACCAAACAGTATAAAATTCTCATTTTTCGGGATATTGGAATCATATCCGAATTTCGTTTGAAAACATTTCCAATCATCGACTATCATTAAAACATGTTTTCAATCACCATGTTCTACTCATCAATTTACATGTATAATTTTTTTATTTAACATATATGCAAAAAAGCTTTTATTCTGGT
The DNA here is from genome assembly GCA_022606425.2 of Lepidostoma basale. Taxonomy (NCBI): domain Eukaryota; kingdom Metazoa; phylum Arthropoda; class Insecta; order Trichoptera; family Lepidostomatidae; genus Lepidostoma; species Lepidostoma basale. The sequence goes on along the minus strand of JAHDVF020000047.1, from coordinate 742,854 downwards.
ACAAAAGATTCCGATCGAGTGTCGGAACAGAAAAAAAAATCAATAATATAAAAAATATTCACTTTGTCTGTAACCACCGGATGATATTATATAATATTAATAATTATAACTGTTCTTATTTTATAAAACCATGAAAAAACTTTGCTACAAGTGAAACTAGTCTGCCTCGAATATAATTACCGTGCCGTGATTAAATACAAAGTATTTATTCATAAATTTACTGTTAAATGAAAAGTTTTTATTTATAAATTTACTGTTAAACGCAAAGTATTAAGAATTAATTGTATCTCAATAGAGACGAAGATGTAAATTAATTGGAAACAGAATATGGTGGTCGCGGCGTTTACAGGACTTACGACCAGTCATTGGTTGGGTTAAGCGATCGCTTTATGTAATACAACATTCCCCATTCCACCCTTCTTACGAACACCACGTCTGACGATTATTATTTTTGAAAGTGGTATATACGAGTATGCTACCATGTTGAGAAACATTTCACATATTTTAGTTCAATCTACACTAACGCCATAATCTACACTAATAATAATCTACATAATCTACATAATTATAATCTACACTAGCACAAAGTATTTATTTATAAATTTAAAATGTCTAGCCACAGTGTAACTACTTCATGTAAAAAAATAAAATATTTTTTTAAAAAGGAGTTTCTGTTTTTGAATTTATTGAAAGGGTGTAACTACCTTCTGGTTAACCGATAGCAAGTCTGAGTCTGGACTTGAGAGCGTATTCCGCGCCGGTGCTACAGGATAGAAGCTGTTGTACCCAAATTTCCCAGTTTACAGCGCTTCTTGCCACGAGAAAGGGTTCTCCACGTAATGCTATACAACATTAAGAAGGAGCTTAACGGTCAGACCGCTCTTTTTAATAGTATTTTTCCGACACGAGATCCCCGATTCGCCCGAAGGGTATTATAACCCAAAATTTTTGCGGTTATATTTTACGAGGTTTGGCTGTAAATTTTGATTATGTTTTTATCACCTGAAATGCTATAAAATTGCACTGAATTTTTTTATATTCCATATTGTCGTGCAATAAACGCATTTAATTTTTGAGTCTACTCAATATGAAAATATAATATTTACTATAATTTCGTTTAATGGCTCATCGCGTATAATAAAGTGTGCAGCAAATGTTTGTCTTCGTTGAATTTATAATGATTTTATTAGGTTGCAAAAAATACACGTTTTCTATGATATTTTTATTAACGATTTATACCTATCGTACATAGATTATTTTAATGGTATTGTATCACCATAATAACTGTTCACGGAAAATACTTATAGAAAGAAAAAAATAGATGGCGCTAGTGTAGATTGAACTAAAAAATATGTGAAGTATTTCTCAACATAGTAGCATATAAACATCTTCCAAAAATAGTTGCCAGACTTGGTGGTCGTAAGAAGGGCGGAATGGGGAATGTTTAATTACATAAAGCGATCGCTTAACCCAACCAATGACAGGTCGTAAGTCCTGTAAGCGCCTCGACCACCATATTCTGTTTCCAAATAATTTGTATCTTCGTCTCTATTGAGATACAATAAATCTTTAATGATTAACCCGTAATGGGTATAATCCAGTATTTGTCTACAAGTATTTGTATACATTCAAAAAAACAAAATGTTGAAAAAAAAAAACATTATTTAAAATTACTACTTAGGTTCCTTCACGTGCGGTGTTACTCTAACTATAACAACCGGAGCCCCTGGAAACGACACAAGTCAGCTAAGCTTTTCACCATAATGGCAAGATAAGAGAAGATATGGGATTAATTTAAGGTCTATCCTTAAAAAAATTACTTCCCATGGAAATGACGAAGAATTTGAATAAAAATCGTATCTTAATTTCAGAAAAAAAAACGTGAAATAATTATAACAAAACAATGAATTACTCTCTTCTAAAAACATATAAAAATGAACTAGGTACGGTGTTCTTCTACCGACCCTTATGTATGGAAGCGAAGCATGGAACTGGCAAAAGAAGGATGAAAGTAGAATAAATGCAGTAGAAATGAGATCTCTCAGACGAATATAAGAAGTGAATGCGGTGCAAATGATGGTGTCATGAACAAAATAATGAAAGGATCATTAAGATGGTTTGGACATATGGAAAGAATGAATGAAGAAAGAATGAAAAAAATTTATATGTTAATGATGTAAATGGAACCAGAAATAGAGGAAGACCGAGAAAAACGTGGCACGATCAAATAAATCAAATATTGAATGTCGGCCATATAAGGAGTCAGAGAAATCGACGCGCGTGCATGACACGATATATGAATGTTGAGGAAGCGAGAGAAATATGTCAGAAAAGAAAAGTGTGGCAGTCCATTCTTTTTGCCTACCCCTTCGGGGAGACGGCGTGATGGTTAGTTAGGTAGTTAGTTAACTAGGTACTAATTATAGGTATTGTATGCAACACGTAAATGTGCAATTTAACACAAACACAGTCAAACTTATTTAGCACTAACTTTACATAACATTACTGCACAAACCTGACCGAACCGATTGCATAAGTCTAATTTGCATAGAAAATGACACGAAATAAAATATAATATATAACTAACTAACTAACTAACTAACCATCATGCCGTCTCCCCGAAAGGGTAGGCAGAAAGAATGGACTGTCACACTTTAACTGATTTGGCACTCCATCCTTCTCTTTTCGCCCCGCGGGAGACGCGGTGTGATGGGTTGCAAACCTCACAAAATAAATCTAAAACTAATAATATAAAATACAATGATATAAAATAAAATAATTTAACACAAAATGTTATTTTTAGATGGTACACATATTATCTATTTAATTTATGTTCCACGTATCCACCGTTTTTTTTTAATTTAGCACATAATGTTTTTTTCGATGTTGCACATGTTGACATGGAGGATCCGGAATTTTGTGTTTATTTAATTTATGTTACACGTATCCACCGTTTTTTTAAAATTAGCTGTAATTATGCACTTAACCAGCAAGAACATTAAAATAACATTGAAAAAATATTCAAATTGTCATTGGAACAAATGAAAAATTTAATTTTACGGTCAATTTTTCCAGATAAACATTGCTAAAAATATATAATGCTTGCTCAAATGAGTAAACCTTTTTGTGATCAGTTATTTGACAAATGCAGTAATTATCAATCAGCAATGAAATGTTGAAACAAAATCATTGTTCTAAAAGTTAAATATCAAATACAAAATGTTAATTAACATTTTTTCCTAGTTTCAATTTCGATACCCCATTTTGGAAATGTATTGTATTTGCTCGTATAAAAGTATTCGGGAAATTAAACGATGTATTGTGGTAGGTAATACAGAGCAATACAGTGCATACGTAGGTACTGGATGCTTTATTGCTGCACGAAAATGATATTCATGTTCTAGTGTTTGAATATTTTAACGTCTAAATTCAAACAATGTTGCAATTTTTCGCCAAAAGACTACCATTGTCGTGTCTATCGCACAGAATGTCATCATTTCATATTGTATTTTTATTTCGGCAATAGTTTTTATTAATAGCTTTCTGTGCTATGTATATTTGTATGTGAATATACGAGTTATGTATGGAAGCGAAGCATGGAACTGGCAAAAGAAGGATGAAAGTAGAATAAATGCAGTAGAAATGAGATCTCTTAGACGAACGTGCGGATACTCTGTGTATAATAGAGTGTCGAATCAAAATATAAGAAGTGAATGTGGTGCGAATGATGGTGTCATGAACAAAATAATGAAAGGATCATTAAGATGGTTTAGCCATATGGAAAGAATGAATGAAGAAAGAATGGTAAAAAAATTGAATGTTAATGATGTAAATGGAACCAGAAATAGAGGAAGACCGAGGAAAACGTGGCACGATCAAATAAATCAAATATTGAATGTCGGCCATGTGAGGAGTCAGAGAAATCGACGCGTGCATGACACGATGTATGAATGTTGAGGAAGCGAGAGAAATATGTCAGGAAAGAAAAGTGTGGCAGTCCATTCTTTCTGCCTACCCCTTCGGGGAGACGGCGTGATGGTTAGTTAGTTAGTTAGTTAGTTATATACGAGTTTGTTTTTATTTTGAAACCACTAGAACTAAAGCACTTATCAACAACGGTAATTTTTTCAGATAAATCTATTTATTTTTTCTTAATCGATGACGTCAACCTAATAGATAATAAAACATTTATATAATTATAGTGGAAAGTTGATTGTAAAACTTATTGAACGCTAAGACATTAACACTGTGGAATTTCATAGTAATATACCGAAAATAACTTTGTTTAATCCACCAATTATTAAAAAAATATTTAAAAACACGAGGATACCGGAGGATACCGGAAGATGTCGGAGGATACCGGAAGATATCGGAGGATACCGGAGGATCCCGGCAGATTCCGGATTTTGGAAGATACCTCCATCTTCAGGTGTAAAAATATAATTTTTACCTGTAAAAAATTTCGCCCCTGAAGATGGAGTTATCCTACGAAATATGTCATGTTTTTTAATTTTTTTTAATAATTGGTGGATTAAACAAATTTACTTTCTTAGTATAAGTTTATTGTATTTTAAGGGAGTGGAGTCTGGCTCTGTAATTTTCAAATATTATCACTTGATGATCTACTAGCAAAACTGCACTCCCATTAAATATGATAAAACATCTAGAAAACGGATGTTTTTGTCAACATTGTGTATCTAGTAAAATCTATTCGTCTTTTGCAATAAATTGTTAATCTAAATTCTTAATTAAATTATCTATTCGGAAACCATTCAATTTCCATTTTAATTTATACATTACGCCCCAGACAGTCAGCAGTTAACAAAACAAATGCCTTCACCAGCGTTCGTTTGTTTCCAATCACCGATAACGATAATGAGGCAATTTCTCCATTCGCAGTTCTCTCCTATTTGGTGCGTTGTAAAAAGGCTTCCAATAAGTGTTTAGGTAATGGCGGGCCTAAAAGGTGTACGGCCGGCCTTTAAATATGTATGCACCATTGGCCGTGGGTTCATCACTCAACTAGAGACCCCAAAGTACCGGAACCGTCATAAAACTAAATGAAGAAATAGAGCCTCCCATCTTGCTCGGCCGCTTAAATAAGTGCCTACGTCATTTTTTTTCACGGGCCCGCTTGGATTTTACTTTGCCTCGGGGTTTGGGGAGAGGGTATATTTCAGCCGTGCGTTTCAATCGAAGTTTTCCGTGAAATCAATATTAAAGTGTTTTATTTACAATTTCTCTATTCGATGTGAAATTATTTTGTATCAAAACGCCCATTTGTTTATTTTTTGGTTCAACGATAGAACTGTATCTATCGTTGATCTAATGATGATAACCATATTTTTTAAACTTATTTAAGATTCTCTAATTAATGCATTTGTTTTTTTTTTTTTATATGCTTACTTTATCATCATCATCATTATCAGCCGTCTGTCATCCACTGCTGAATGTAGGCCTCTCCCAAAGCCCGCCACCGCCCCCTATCCATTGCCGCTCCCATCCATCCATGTCCAGCAATCCTCTTCAGATCGTCGGTCCAGCGGGCAAGGGGACGTCCAACTCTACAGAATCCTGTACGCGGTCTCCACTCCAGAACCCTACTTCATACCGTCTCCACTCCATAGCCTACTTTATACACTAACTTAAAAAAAAATTACACTTCAGAAATGTTTCGGACAACCAGTCCTTCCTCAGTGATATTATAAAAATACATATTTAAATTGATTACAAATATTATCAGTTTTGATCATATCTTTGTGGACTGTCACACTTTAACCGATGCGCACTCCATCCTTCGCTTTTGCGATCGGTAAATTGGCTGTGCCAAAACGCTGTACTCGCAAAAACTTTGGCGACCGAGCCTTCGCTGTAGCCGGCCCTTCAGTCTGGAAAAATCTCCCAGCAGGTCTCAAGTGCATTGATCAATCAGTCAGAGTTGGAATCGAGACTCAAAACGCACCTTTTCAAATTATCCTTTCCTGATGTAAATGTTAATCAATTGTGTCAGGTGCAACCCTCATACTAAATAAGTCTATTTCTTAACTGGTTCATAAAACGGAGCAGGATTTCATAAAAAAAATGGCGCTCTATAAATTAACCATTTTTTTATTTTTATTTATTTATTTTATTTAAAGCATGAATGCCACAGAGGCTTTTACAAAATAAGTACAATAACCATATATCACATAAGAACAATAACAAATAATTCACATGATTCACATCAGAACATATACTCGTAAAGCAGAAGGAATTATGACAACAAGAACATATAAATGAAATCATGACAATGTACAAAAACGCAATAATTTGATTATGATGGAACAGGTAAAATGTTATATAATAATATAACACATAATAATACATAGAATTAAACTTGTAAAATATACATAATGACGGGTACACAAAATAACACATAGAATTAAACACACAAAACACAGAAAGTGACATGTATACATAATGACACATAGAATTAAACACATAGAACGCATATTGACATTTTTTGTTATATTATTTTGTCCCCTAGACCACCACCACGCATATTATTAATATTTAACCCATGATTAAATGTTATCTTGACACTATCAGTAAAAATATGTTTATGAATGTCTTTTGAAAATGCTTTTGGATTTTTGAATTATTTTGTTTTTGTATTTTTATTTATTACGTGTACAAATAAACCAATTTAATAATGTGAGATATCTAAAGTTGTGAAACTCAAATATAATGTCACTGTTTATGATTTTATATTTTATCCACCTTAATAATATTAACTCAAAACTTATATGGTTGTAACCTGACAATGGTAAATATCTTAATATCTAGCTTTACCTTAAGCTGCTTTAAATGTATAGACTACGAGTCAAACGAGAAATATCATTAGTGATACGTTTGTACAAATGAGTTAAGTATAACCACAAGTTAAGATGGTTTAACTTAATACTTATCTAGTATCAAACAATCTTATCAATTTAATGTACCTCTTTATAAGTCTAAACGTATAATCCGCATATGAATTTGAAATATTATTTCTCATAACAAATTGCAAAGAAGTTAACAAGCTCTTTATAAAAAATAAATAAATACAGATTAAAAAAAAAGCTAAAATTGAAGGGCACAGTGGTGTTCTTGTACCGAACCTTATGTATGGAAGCGATGGATAGAATTGGTAAAAGAAGGATGAATGTAGAATAAATGCAATTTCTCTCAAACGAAAGTGTAAAAAATCTATATTAGACAGAGTGTCAAATAAAAATTTAAGAAGTGAATGCAGTGCGAATGAAAGTGTTATGAACAATAAAATGAAAGGAACAATAAGATGGTTTGAATACATGAAAATAAGGAATGGAGAAAGAATGGTAAAAAAGTTTATGTCAATGATGTCAATGGAACTAGAAATAGAGGAAGCCTGAGGAAAATCAAATAAATCAAATATTGAATGTCGGCCACGTGATGAGTCATTGAAATCGAGGTGCGTGCATGACACGATGTATGAATCTTGGGGAAGCAAGAAAAGTATGTCAGGAAAGAAATCTATGGCAGTCCATTCTTTCTGCCTACCCCTTCGGGAGATGACGTGATGGATACTTAGTTAAACACAGATTTCATATTTTACACAAATCAACCAAGTACTTGAATTAATTATATATAACACTTTTCTTTTACATGCATTCATATTTAAGATAAACCAATATTTTTAAACTGTTGATTTTTTTAAATCATATATTTTGAGTTTTCATAATTTTTCCGGTACTCGGTTTTTATCACAATTAATCTTAAGTATATTGAATCGTAGATTGTTTAAAATATTCATAGCAATAAAATGAGAGATTATTAGAAACGAAATTCATATTGCAATGTAAATAACTCTGGTCCTTTAAATGTATACATTTATACGATTTTAATAGAGATTGAAATACAATTTTTAGAAATTCTACTTTGTAGGGTCACGAACAAAATGTTTAAAATCAGCAGTTAGGTGAAAACGAAGGATCTTTTTAACAGGTTTTTATGACTTCACTTAAATATTTCGGTTCTAATATTTTTTATTCGGTTTGGCCATAAATTAATACACTGTTTTTTTTTGTTGATGTTTCTCTGAACATTTAGATTTTTTTACACGATAATCATCGGGAATAAAATGTTTTAAAACGTGTAATAAAAACTAGTAAGTAGAAAGAAAAAACACAGGTTATTAATAATTAAGATAGTTATTTATCGAGTAATTTATCGTTTCTTGAACAATTATTAAAAAACTCCATATAAATCCTTCAGAAAGATTAATTATGCCTTAGAAAGGCAAAACAAGTAATTCCCATAAATTATAATAAAATTTCTAGAAAACAGATGTTTTCATTAGAATTTTAAATTATATTATTTTTTTATTTATTCAAAATATTTGTTATAACAAAAGCATGAACGTTCCGAAATAAATCATTTTAAAATATCTGTCAAAACTGACCACATTCATGTTTTAAATATTTGTAATATTTATATAATATTTACTGATGAAGGACTTCTATGTCCGAAACTTCTTCTTCTTCTTCTTCACTTTTGGTAGACTCAGGAGTCTGTTTATTCAGGCGGGTTCTTTTGAGACGCTGAACTCCAGCTTTCTCTCCACCCTTTTTGGGGGTCTTCCTGGTCGGCGTTGTCCGTTTGGAGAGCTATGTATGGTATCCTATTTGAGCTCATCCTTTCTACGTGTTGATGCCAGTATCGCCGTCTTTGACGTCCCCATCTGACCACATCTTCGACCTCGTAGATTTCTCGTCCGAAACATGTTTGTTTTTTAACTTTTATTTTTTGTAGTAAAGTGTGTATTGTGAACAAATTAAAAAAATAAACACGAATGAATCCTCAACACAAAGTTGTGGCAAATATAGAAGAAATAGTCAAACTTCTATTATCATGAATGAATAATAAGAGCAATACAGTGTTTATATAGAATAGCTTAAACAATCAAACTACAATTGAAAAACCGCGATCCGGCAGTCCGGTTCCTCAGTACACCCGTGGGTGTCATTATTTACGTAACACTTGTTTTGCTAAGTGGATGGCCACGGAGAATACTTTCTCATACGCTCCAAGCGCCATTCTCACCCTTCACGCCCGACGCGGCGCGGCGGGAACCTGTTACCCGCCCCGGCCGCCAAATCGCCCGAAAATGATCCACCGTGGATATGGATGAACTTGAAATTGGATTGGTTCGTTAATAATGTATTCGAATAAAGCGGGAACTTTCCCGACTCGACCCGTAACTTATCGGATCGTCTGCGGCCAGAAATCATCTTTCAATAATTCGTTCAAGATTTATCGTGTTTTCTATACTATTTTGATATTTTTAGACTACTAGACATGATATTTTATTAAAGCGAAAACTCTTAACCTAACTTCTATATCAAATAAAGTGCTTACATACAGATTATTTAAAAATTCCAAATCAAGAAGTTTAAAAATAGTTCTATAATATTACAGAAAACCGATTATTACGATGTGTTAAAAGTTACAAGATAGTTTATAAATTTTGCGAGTTTTCGTTTCACCAATGAAACTTAAATAATGAAAAATGTAAGATGTGGAGCATTTAGGTGGATATTTTTTTTATAATAAATGTTTTAGAAATTCATACTAAATTTTCAATTATATTTTCACTGTTGAGCTGCTTGAGTTGAACGCGATATAACTTTATGTAGAATGATTTGTAATTCGAAAAAAAAAACTATTCATTCCTTGTGACAGCTTCATTTGCTTCACTTTATCACAGAATTATAAAAAAATACTTTGTAAGGATTAATTGTATCTCAATAGAGACGAAGATGTAAACTGTTTACTGGGAACAGAATATGGTGGCCGAGGCACTTACAGGACTTATGACCTGTCATTGGTTGGGTTGAGCGATCGCTTTATGTTAAACAACATTCGCCATTCTGCCCTTCTTACGACCACCGCGTCTGACATTTTTTTGGAAGATGTATATATGCTAGAATGCTGCACTGCTCTTCACATTTTTTAAGTTCACTCTACTCTAGCGTCATATATTAAGATTGGAAAAAAATTATCCGCAATGGGTATAATCCAGTATTTGTCTACAAGAATTTGTATACATTCAAAATGTTGTATAAAAATACTTTTCATTAAATTATATCATAATTATGTATCATAATGGTACTGAATTCTGTCGTAACCTAGAAAGTTAAGTTATTCAATGTAAGCTAAGGGTTTTAAGTTTCGTGCTAGATACAGCATAAATTCTTATAAAAATATATATGGTATATACAAAAAAATTCACCATGATTTTATATAAAATATGTTTAAAAAAAAAATAATGAATACAGCACTACGAATGTATTAATATTTTATTGATATTTCTGTTATACTTAAGCTATTAATACTATGAAATTCCATATTTATGAGTGTTTTATCGTTTATATATAATATAATAGTTCTCCTAAACATTATGTATAATACATTTGAAACATGTCGAGAAAAAAAAACAGCGTTTTAATTCATAATTAAAAAATTAACATAATATCGCATATTTTAAATGAACTTATTTTGAGTTTAAAACTTGAACCATAAAAAATCTATATGCCATCGTTATTCGTAAGAAATGAATCAGTATATTATGAAAAGTTTTTGAATATAAAACCAAGTAATTTCACACTATTTATTCAAATCACGAACTTTCTAAATAGAACATAAAGAAAATATACAATCACAAGCAAAAAATTCAATGAAATTGTGTCTGAAGACTTTTTCTGTGGTAATTTTATGAGGTCTCGTTATTTTCGTTTCACATTTGCGTCTTTTATAATTCGCACCCTTAAAGTAGCGATCTTCAACCCCCCATGGATCGGTAAAAGGAATGGCGAATTAGAGTAAAAATATCATTTAATGCGTCAGCACTAATGCAGGAAGATTTCTCAGTGCGGTATTTCTAAGTGTCTTAGATTATTTGAAAATGGAAAATGCTTGAAACTGTGTTTTTTTTTTGTTTTAGCAGATGAGTCTTCCTATACAATAAATGAATGTTTCACATTTTTATTTCTTACTTACTTTGAAAAAAGTTAAAATGTATGAATGAATCATTTTTAATTGTATTTATTTAAATGTTTAAATGAATTTTAAGATAAACATAGATTACACTTTTTTATTATTTTAAATTATATTTCTTGAAATCCCAAAATATCAAAATAATTTGTTTTAATAAGGCATGGCAGCAAGCTGCCGAAACTGGTCGAAAATACAAACTATAGTGAATTTTAACTATAAATAAAAGTTTAATTTAAAAAATATATATTTTCGTTACTTACAGTGATATGCTATTATGTCTTTACACTTAAATACGCGTACTTTCGATATGCTGTTCATTTTTATAATATGGCTAATTTATCCTTGAACTTTTATTAAATATTTTTTCTAATTGAATTTTCATACGAAGGCATTATCTGGTGGTAAGACGTATTTAAAAATTAAATTAAACTATATTTTTCTTATTCATTGTTCCTTGAACAATGATATAAAACTCTTTATTAAATAAAATATAATATTATTATAATATGCATGAAAACGTATGTCATCTTGGAGTTTTATTGTTATTTTAAATGGAATAATATGTTTCGCCCTTCTAAGACATTATCAAATGCTTTTTGCTTTGCTTTTGTCAAATGACATCTGATAATGCCTTAGAAGGGCGAAGCCAGACGTTTTTATTTTTTAATTAACTATTTTACTTAATATAAACCACTTTATTTGAGTAATTAGCGCCAACCGGTTTCACTCTATAACAAGTTTTCTCAGTGCTATAGTTGGTGTACATTGTTGGCGCTCCATACTCAAATAAAGTGTCTTTTCCTTAGCAAAAAAGTGTTAACTTTTAACCGAGTATTTTCTCTATTTATAGATAGATTCAAATTTAAAAATACAACGTATAAATATTTAAAAGTAAAGCTGTTATAGGACGCAGCGACGTCTTTTCATCAAAGTTTTCTTCATACAAGTTCTTAGAATCGTCCCCATGCGAGACTAGCTTTAAATAACCGAAAGCTGAGTAAAAGAAATACCTGGTTACATCCATTTTTTCCTCTTAATGCATACTTGCTACAAACTACTGGTAAAGGAGGATTATTATAAATTGAGACACCTAGGTTTCACTTGATAAACAATCTTAATAAATCTCATGCCAGCTGAATTAAAAATATTCATAAATAGTCCATTATTCCAATTGACATTGGAACGATTGCACATAAGGGTTCGGAAAAATCACGAAAATTAATCTAAAAAGCTATTAAACGAAAAATGTGTATACTTTCAACATCAAACAGCACAAACGAATCTTATTAGTGTTTAAATTTTTTTTGTAATACCTGAAGATGTCAAGATCGTTTAGCGAAACAGCTGTCACGAAAAGTAATAAAAGTAGTGATACTATAACAGTGTTTTAAATTTTAACGGTAAATTTTTTTTTTATAAGGATTAATTGTATCTCAATAGAGACAAAGATGTAAATTGTTTTCTGGGAACAGAATATGGTGGCCGAGGCGCTTACAGGATTTATGACCTGTCATTGGTTGGGTTGAGGGATCGCTTTATGTTTAACAACATTCCTCATTCCGCAATTCTTACGACCACCACGTCTGACAAATTTTTAAAAGATGTATATATGCTAGAATACTGCACTTATCTTCACATTTTTTTAGTTCACTCTACACTAGCGATACAATTAATCCTTAAAAAAGAATTATCTGCAATGGATAAAATCCATTATTTGTCTACAAGAATTTGTATACATTCAAAATGTTGGGTAAAATATTATTGTTAAGGTATTGTAAGCGAAAGCATAAAAATAATTATTTTCAGTACAAAACAAAACAGCGCTAGAATTTTTATCCAATAATGTAATAGCATTGTTTCTAGAAATAACGAGCCGGTCACTCCGGACCGTCCCGGCGCAGTGGGCCCTGCGCGGTCGGTGGAAAATTAGAGAGATTTCATGCTCCGAAAACTTTGCGTTTTAACAACGCAGTATCGCTAATAAAATGCATTTGCGAATTTGCGTCCTCGCGTGCATTGATTTCAAACAATTACGGATTGATAAACAAAAAGCAATTTGAAACATTCAATGATAGCGTATTACATATAAACTTTTTTAATCTATCGATATTCGTGTTTTATAAATAGCATTTTAAGTCATTTTTGACTAGCAAACTAATCATGCGAAAAACCGCTGTTTTTGACAGATTTCTCTAGCCACTTTAACGTTAATATATTAAGTCTTGCACACTTATGTGTGCACAATCATGACGCATGTCTACACCTCCAGTCGAACATTAATTATATTGTTAACTGGAGTCACAGTAATCAAATGCAACTCAATGTCTCTAAATGCGCTATGCTATCTTTTACTAGAGCATTGAAAACTATGTACTATAGATACACAATGAACCACCAACAACTAGCACACGTATCTACGATTAGAGATCTAAGGATCATCTGTGAGAGTAAGCTGACTTTTCGTGCACATATTGAAAAGATTTGTGGTACTACACTGAGGATGTTGGGCTTCATCGTCCGGACCAGCAGCGTTTTCAGGGATCCTCATGTGCTCAGAGTCCTATACAACACTTTGTTTCGGAGCAGACTCGAAAGTGGTTCTGTGATATGGAGTCCTCACGAGGCGAGATATTCCGTGATGCTGGAGAAGGTTCAGAAAAAATTCTGAGGTATCTCTATCCCACAGCATTCTTTTGCATGTTAACGCCTTTGTTTTACTAAAATTGTGAGCGCAAAATAAGTTTTTGATCTCAATCGGTGTTAAACACAAAGGCCAATAAATAATGAAGTGTAATTCAAACATCACCCTATAGATGTCACCCGTGCTACATGCAATAAACGATTATATTTTTTATTTTTTATTACTTTAACCACTTGGCACCTTTGTTATAACTAGCCTTCAAATAATTAATTATTTTTAGTGTCAATTTTTGTGATTTATCTTAATGAAACTAATCAATCAAATGTTTCTGAATTTAAATGGTTTTTGAACCGATCAATCACGTCTATGCAATAACGGTCAAAAGTTTAAAGTTTAATTATAATAAATTTAGTTAGTCTATTTAAAAATATAATTGGTTGCAAGTTGAAAGCCCTTTCTCGATACTCTCCGCCCCCTCGTTTAAAATATAATTTACGTAAATTGAGAGAGTAGTTAGGTAGGTGGTTCTTTATAGCCAGTAACTGCAAGCTAGCTCCTTCCCGAGGGTGTATGCTTAGTAAATTTTACTCCTATTTAATGATTATTTATATTAAGTCCAGGACAAAACATTGTTTTTACTTGGTGTTTATTTCTCTAGAGAAATTTTCCGTTTTTATTTAGAAAATATTTTACTTTAATAACAATCTAGGGCTAAATTTAATTACCGTGGGTGGTATACCATCGCGCTCTAATCCCCTGAAAAAGAAAAATTGCGAAGATGGTAAAATTATTTCCTTACTTTTATAATTTTAAGCTAGAACACTTAGTATATACGAGTATAAACCACTTTCTTTGAGTAAGTAGTATCAATCGGTTTCATTCTATAGCGAGCTTCTTCAGGCCTATACGCAATCTAAACAGTAAAGTTTGTGTATAGCTCAAATAAAATGATTTATACCATGCGAAAGAGTGTTCAATTTTATTTTTAAATATGTCAATCCACGAAGTTCATTGTTAAGCTTTTTAAAATATGTTGAGTTATTTGTGTTCTTATATATTAAGTTATTTGTGTTACTGTTTCTTGAAATGAAACAATGATTGACATTGTACCATCATCATTTACATATGTATTTGATTGTTTTTTTAATGTATGTACAAAATAATATAATAATTAATTAAGTTTTTTTTTGGAGATCCGATTGGTAACGGATTATTGAATATCGGCTACGCGAGGAGTGGATAAATCGACGTGCGCGCATGACACGATGTAGGAATGTTGAGGAATCGAAAGAAATATATCAGTAAAGAACAATGTAACGCTCCATTCTTGCTGCCTACACTTTTCGGGGAGACGGAATGATGGTTAGTTGGTTTATAGCTTTTGATTACGAAAAAATTTCAATTCAAATCAAAATAATTAATTTGTTAAAGGTTTAGGGCTCTAACACCGTTGAATTTCATTGAAAATTTAGAAGGAGAATTCGAAACACTGTCGACATCCACATTATTTATTAAATATTTTTAATAACAAAAATATTTAAGAGCATATTTTTTTTTTTTTTTTTTATGTACACAACAGGTCGTTTAGACCCAATTACTCCATGCATTTTTTTTAGCTTATATATTGATTCTCGTGACATGTGATAGGTAGCCAATCTATCGCCATTTTATTGTCACGTGAATTCTACACCAGACAGTGTGACAATCACACTGCCATCGCCGGGAATCGAACCCAGGACCTTCGGCATGAAAGTCAGAGCTCGTAACCACTCTGCCACGAAGGTCGTCATATTCGGAGGTTACCGCAATCCTCGTGTCTAAACATTTAACTGTAAAATTATATTATATATGCTCATCTGAGGATGGAGGATTCTTCCGAAAAATATATTGTGAAATGGTTATATTGTAATAACCAGAAAATCTTTTGTTTAAAAATTATGTGGAAATTTTTATTTTACAATCAAAACACGTTTGTTAAGCAAATGTTGTTTTATTTTAATCAATGGCAAAGTTTTTATACTTTATACAAATGAATAATTAAAAACAGAAATATATACCAGCTTTTGAAGGGGCAAATATATAATTAGGGAAGTGTTTTCGCTCCTGGTTACAGGAAAAGGTTTGTCGAAATTTTAAAGTAAACGCTTTTAATATATAAAACATTTTATTTCCACCATTTAGCAGTATGCTGTTTAATTAGAATTAAAACTTTGTTTATCTTATATCGGGTTTAGCAATAATTCTGTTGACAAACAAGTAAATACCGAGATTTTTGATAACGAACAATAACGCTGCTATTTTTGTGACCCCAATCTAACACTTCTCTCATTCTCTATTGTATGCTTCGAAATGAAAATGCTTTGTTTGTTATTTTATCTCGCCAAATGAAAATTTCCATATTTATCCCGACGAAACTCTAGTGTTTATTTAAAAACGAAATATAAAAGTAATCACATTTGCCTTTCCTTCGCTAGCCGCGAGCATGCGATGGCTGGAGCCGCTATCGTGTACGAATGTTATTAAAAGAGTTCGAATGCAATAGGGGAATTATAATGACCGATGTACATACCCACCTAAATAAGTAAGACGTTTTGAAAAATTGTGATTACTATCAGTAATTTGCATTTACAACAGTTCTAGGAGCAATTATTTTTAGACAGCTTAAACTTTTTTTAAACAGATACGTCATTTGGATATAATCCCAAAGAAATAACTATTTGAATCTACTTTTTATGTAACAATCAGCAATTGTTCTATATTAATCGATTAATGATTAAGTGTAAAGAATTTTTTATAATGATGTTATTAAAATAAACAAAAGTTGTTTAAAAATAGAAAACTAAAAATTCTATAAATGATATGAAATATTCACGACACGTGTTTCGTCATATGAGGACATCTTCGAGTGTCGTCGCGAGTGTCATCACTCGAAGATGTCCTCATAAGACGAAACACGTGTCGTGAATATTTCGTATCATTTATAAAATTTTTAGTTCTTCTATTTTTAAACAACTTTTGTTTATTTTAATAACATAAGTGTTGTTTACATATTTAAAAATAAACATTTTCAACTAAGTAACCCCAGTAACTTACATACGAGTACTACATTATGTACAAATATTTAACAGACAATATCCTAAATTAATAAAATTGCATAATGTAAATCAGTGTGAAATGTTACATAAATAATATTCCTCACATGGATTATGGTATATGTAGAAGTTATTGGTAATATAATGAAAACTATAGGAAAAACTCATTTTACGATTATTCAAATATTCCTTTTATTTTTACTGTCATGTGAAACATGTACTTCAATTTATAAATAGTGCAATTGTTATATTTACATTAAATACTTTTCAATAGATGTTTTGGAGGGGTCCTCGCTGCGTCTATGGAGCCACTGTTGGAAGGTGAGGGCATGCTTGCAACCCCTTAGAATGAAAAAAGAGCAATGTTTTATTTTAAGTGCAATTAATTATAATAATAATGACCAATTCCAATAATTTAATTTTATGCATAGATACTGTATGCAGAATATAATAATACAATTATTTTATGGATGTTGGACGATTGAAGTATGCGCGGGAGATGCCTATTGGTGACGATGAGGCTCGCAACCCATCACACCGCGTCTCTCACGGGGGCGAAAAGATAAGGATGAAGTGCCGCATCGGTTGAAGTGTGGCAGTCCATTCTTTCTACCTACCCTTTCGGGGAAACGGCGTGATGGTTAGTTAGTTAGTTACTTTTCAATTAATTATAAGAAATAAGCAGTTCTTTAGTTAACATTGATAGAGTTTTAGTTAATCGTGATTAATTGAAATTATGATAGTTTGTGTATTTAATTTTTTTTTTTGAGGCATTTTAAATGAGGCATTACAAAGAATAAAAATAGACTGGTCCCCTACGGGGTAAAGAGAAAGCGAGGAAGACCTAGCCACATGGAGAAGAGCTCTGTGGGACGAGGTTAAGGCAGCAGGCCTCACTTGGGATGATGTTAGGCATCAGGCATGCAATAGAGTCGGGTGGAGAAGGTTCCTTGAGCCCCTATGCACCACGGAGGTGTAACGGGACAAAAAGAAGAAGAAGAAGAACTCGTTTCGACACTTACACACATTGAATTTAGATAAGCAAATTGCATGTCGAAATAGCAGTTAGTTAAGAAAAATTTACAAAAATTAAACTAACTGGAGAATATATTCAGCAACATTTTGAATGTATACAAATTCTTGTAGACAAATACTGGATTTCACCCATTGCGGATAAATAATTTTTATTTTACAAGGATTAATTGTATCTCAATAGAGACGAAGATGCAAATTGTTTTCTGGGAACAGAAGGTGGTGGTCGAGGCGCTTACAGGACTTATGACCTGTCATTGGTTGGGTTGAGCGATCGCTTCACGTTTAACAACATTCCCCATTCCGCCGTTATGACCACCACGTCTGACAAACTTTTAGGAACTTGTATATATGGTAGGTTTCTACACCTATTTTTACATTTTTATGTTCACTCTACACTAGCGTCATCTATTAAGATTAGAAAGCATTAAGCAGAAAACCTTTATTAATGTGGTTTTCCTCGACTGGCGTTTTGGAGATCGTTGCAGTCTCCATCTTCAGGGGTAATTATTAAAAATTAACTATAAATTCGTTTTTTTTTTTGCCAAAAAACTATGATACTTCAACATCATAGTGTATTTTATCTTCTTCTTCTTCTTCTTCCCTTTTTGTAGACTCAGGAGTCTGTTATTTCAGGCGGGTCCTCTTGAGATGCTGAACTCCAGCTTTCTCTCCACCGTTTCGGGGGTCTTCCTGGTCGGCGTTGTCCGTTTGGCGTTCCATGGAGAGCTATGTGTGGTATTCTATTTGAGCTCATCCTTTCTACGTGTTCATGCCAGTATCGCCGTCTTTGACGTCCCCATCTGACCACATCTTCGACCTCGCAGATTTCTCGGATTGCTGTATTCCTAACTCGATCACGTAGGGTCTTGCCAGCTATAGCGCGGAGCGTTTTCATCTCGGTTGTCCTGAGCATGCTCTTTGTCTTGACAGTATCTGCCCTCGATTCAATGCCATATGTGAGGATTGGTCGCACACAGGTCTTGTAGATGCGTACCTTGCTGTCAGTCCTCATGTCCCTGTTTCTCCATATGACATCTTTCAGGCAGCCTGCAACTGCTGCAGCCCTATCCACCTGTGACCTTACTTCTCTGGGAGGTCATTAGAGCTGGTTACTTCGCTTCCGAGATATCTGAATTGGTCCACCTGTTCAATTCCCTCCTGGCGTACGGAGACTTCGCATCTCAGTTGATTTCTTGCGAATGTCATACACTTCGTTTTTGGGGTGGATATGATCATGTTATATTTTGAACAGGATTCATCAAACTTTGAGAGCATTGCTTGCAAGTCGCTTTGATTTTCGGCCACGATTGTGGCGTCGTCTGCATAGCAAAGCATTCCAATTACTTCTTTACCCAGAGTGTACCCTAAATTGAGAGATGAAACCTCTGCAATGATGTTGTCCATGATGCAGTTAAAGAGAAATGGGCTTAAGCTGTCGCCTTGTCTGATGCCAAGGGATGTTTTTATGGCTTTAGTGAATTTCCCATTTGCTCTGATCCTTGTGTTGCCGTCTAGGTTGATCTCTCTTACCACATTAACAAGTGATGGGGGCGCCAACCTCGTGGTCAAAGTATTCAGGAGGTCCTTCAGCTTGATTCTGTCAAACGCTTTTGTGAGGTCGATGTAACACAGGTATGCTGGTTTATTATATTCCAATGCTTTTTCCTTTATCTGTCTGAGAGTAAATATTGCATCAGTGGTGGAGCGGTTCCTTTTGAATCCTTGCTGCTCTTCTCTGTTGGTGATGTGGGTTTCAAGTTTTTCTTTAATTATCATTGTAAATAATTTAAAGGTAGAGCACAACAGTGATGTTCCTCGATAGTTCTCTGGGTTTGTCTTTTGTCCCTTTTTAAAGATGGGTACTGTAATGCTTGATCTCCAGTCTGCAGGTATAGTTGACGTGTCTAATATTTTGTTAAACAGTTTAGAGAGTTCAGTCACTAGTCGGTTATCGGCGTACTTGAGCATTTCGTTGTGTATTTCGTCTGGTCCTGTTGATTTTCGTTTTTTTAGCTTTGCTATGGCTGCTTTGACTTCAGCTTCGTCAACAGTTTCTGAGTCTGTGATATTTTGAGGTGGTGGTGGTATTTCCTCCGGGTCATTGTATAGGTTCTGGAAGTAATTTTCCCATTCCTCCGTTGTGATTTTACTCGTTTGTACATATTCGTTTATCGGTTTTTTCCTTTCCCTTAACATTTTCCAGACCTTCTTTTGGGCTCCATACAGATCAAACTCCATGTCTTTGGTGAATTTAGTCCAATATTCCTTCTTTATGCGTTTTATATCCGAGTTGATTTTGTTTCTGGTTAACACGTACGCCTGTCTCTCTTCATCAGATGGTGAACTTCTGTATTTTAGATAGCTTTTTCGTTTTTCTGCTGCTAGCTCTTTGATTTCTTGTGTGAACCAGGGTTTAGTTTTATTATGGGCATTAGTATTGATCTTTCTTTTCCCCAGTGCTTCCGATGATGCATCATGTATATTTTGTTTTACCTTTCTCCAAGCTGTTTCCACGTCATCTTCTTCACTTACATGGTTATTGTTTATTTTTCCAGCAATTCTAGATTTAAATAATATTTTGGTGCTGTCATTTTCCAAGGACTCTATATTGTACTTCTCTACAAAGTTAGGTTTTCTTCTGTTTATTTTTGGTCTTTCCATTCTGATTTTCCCCAGTATGAGGTTATGATCCGTGCCAATATTAGCTGAGGTGAGTGCTCTTATGTCAATAATATCGACTGGCTGGATCTGTCTATTTGTAATTATGAAGTCAATCATTGATTTATCCCCTCTAACATTCCGAAATGTATATTTGTGCTGTTCTTTATGGTTGAAAAATGTGTCATTTATTCTGAGTTCGTTTCTGGCGCAGAACTCTACAAGCATTTCCCCATTTTCATTGCTAATGTCTTCGTTGAATCTCTGCATAATTCCGTTCAATACTGTGTTACCTATTCTAGCATTTAAATCTCCGAATATTACAGTTTTGTCCTTTTGAGGGATAGCATCTACTGTTTCCTGTAGTTTGTCATAAAAAGCTTCTGATTCTTCTCGTGGTTTTGTGATATCCGGTGCGTAGGTGCTGATAAAATGGAATATATTTTCCCCCAACCTCAGAGTAACTTTAAGCAATCTGTCATTAACATAGTCGATGTTCTCTATGGAGTTCTCATATTGCTCTTTAATAAGCATCCCAACCCCAGAGTGGGCTCTGTCTTTCTTATCCTTTCCGCTGTATATGAAGATATAGTTAGAGCACTTTAATGTTCCTTTGCCCTTCTTTTTGGTCTCAGACAATCCACATATGTCTATGTTGTGGTTGTTCAGCTCTGCCGTAATCTCCCAATCCCTGTTGTTCCATGAAGTAATGTTCCAGCATGAAATCCTTGTTATATTTCTGTGTTTCCATAATCGTTTTTTCCTTTTCCTTGCGTGGGTCATGTCCGTGATCAATCCGGTGTCCGAGGCTCTGTTGCCTGTTCTGTGAGCGTTGTAGGCTTTTTTACCCCAGGTAGGTTGCTAGCCTTGCCTGAGAACCCTCCTCCTTTGTCCGGGCTTGGGACCGGCAGGGCTTCCTGTAGTAGTAGGCACTGGCGGAGTTCTGTATTTTATCATGTCTTATAAACAACTCAGTTAATTATAACGACAGATGATGCCAACATAAGTTGGCGAAACCGCTATCGAGACAATCTCATTAACCGTCGCGTTGCCATGTGGTAAATTGAGTTTCCACTGCCAATTTAAAGTTGATTTTCTTAAAACCTATGGACCCTAATATTATAAAAAAAATTGTAATCCTCCATTGAAGTGTTCTCAATATTTCGTAATAAAAAAAAAGCAAAAAATTACTTCCTTCATCCCAAAAAAAAATATTTTCTAAGACTGCCCTCACCTTCATTCGTGTTAAGGTAGAATTTGTTTTGCTAATATTTACAACTTTATCAAAAGTGACAAATACTTACTCGCTGTTTTGAACGTATTATAAATTATATCTTTGACCTTTTCAATATGTACGTAATAATACCACTGTGGACGGAAACGCAGGACGCAACTTAATAATATCAGAACTGTGAAAATATTAACACTTTACCAAAAGGGACAAATATTAATACGTACTCGTTGTCTTGAACGTACTATACATTTTGCCTAGGTGCCTTTATCCTCGCCCCGCCGGCCGCTGCGCGCAGACAAGTTTATACCCGATGTTAGTCGCCCGTATGCTGTGACGCATTACATATCAGAAATCGCATGGTTCCAGAAAAAAATTAATAATGATATGTTTTTCAAATAATCCATGTATGTTATAGATATCGATCTATTCCTAATGAAATTCCCTACAAGATGACATAAATTAAATTTTGATTCATCTAGTCATATGCTTGATATTTAGATAAAGTTAGCGGTAAACTGAACTTACCACATGGGAGCGAGCGTTTTGTTTTGAACACGGTACGTTAAGGGTTAAAATGAATTTTGATACATATAATTTAAACAAAAAAAATTTAAAGAATTTTTTTCCTACATGCGAATTGACAGTATCAAATATAACAAACCCAAAGATAGAAACTGCAACGATATCCGAAATGTTGGTTAAGAAAGGCAGGTTACAAGGATATACCCGTGATCCCAAGTTTTTATGAAGTAATTTTTTTTTATTCTAAAATAAATAACTAATTATTTCGAAAGTATTTTTTACTTCAGCGCCAAGAATACGCGAAATTATATTTTTAAGAAAATATTGAACAATGGATTGAAGACCTTGGAAGGAATCATAATTTTGTTTGTATTACAATTAATATCCGTTCACTTCACTAAGAAGTACTTGGTAAATAATCAACCAGCCCGTAGCACACTTCTTATATATGTACAATTAACTAAATAAAAAAGTGACCAAAATTCATTACAAACGTTTTATGAAAACGAAAAAAAAATTGTCAGACATGGTGGTCGTAAGAAAGGTGGAATGGTGAATGTTGTATTACATAAAGCGTGCGCTTAACTAAACCAATGACAGGTCATAAGTCCTGTAAACACCTCAACTACCATATTCTGTTCCCAAATTGCATTTTCGTCTCTATTGAGATCCAATTAATCCTTGAAAAAAAAATGCTAATTTTATGCTTGGTTTAATTAATATTATATTGGATCCCTTTTATTTCAATGAGTATTTTGTTGCTGTTTTCACAATAACAATTTATTTCTTCTTCAAAATTCGCCTTCACTATGTATTTTAGATTTTTCTTCTTCTCTTCTTCTTCCTCAGCCTATTCCCGTCCACTCCTGGACTAAGGCCTCCTCCATTCGCTTCCATGTCACTCTGTCCTGTGCGGACTGCATCCAATTCCGACGAGTATGTTCAGATCATCCTTCCACCGTAGTTGCGGTCGCCCTGCACTTCTAGTCACGGTCTTCAAGTCAGCAGTCTTCTTGCACTTCCACTTTTTTTTTCACTTATTTCACCAAAATTGTATTTCACTTTGCGCAGACGTGTTCGGTTATGACACTACCTTTTTCTAAGGTTCTTCACATTTTTTTTGTCATACTGACAGGTAGTCAGTTATTTTATATCTCTCATAAGAAGGGCATAGTTTTATATAATTATTCTGATGTTTTTTTTATATATAATTATACTGTTTGTATGTAATACCATCGTCTTGGTACCGAAAGTGACTAACTCACTTTCACAATTTTGCATAGGCAGAAAGAAAACACTACTATACTATTTTATCGAATCGCAAATCTCTTATAAAAAGCACACGCTCATCGAATTTTCCGACATTAAACAAGGCCGCATTTTTTTGATTCCGAATATTTTTTTTTATTTGTGTCAATATCAAGTTGGTCTTCTTTGTAGTAGGGAGTGCCCTAAATAGATCCTCCCATTTTTTTTCTCTTCTGATTGTCATAGAAGGTTCGTTGGCATCTTATCGAAATGCAGTATCGACGACCTTCATGGCCGAATGGTAAATGGTTTGACTGCCACACCGAACACTAGGGCAGTTAGATTGTCGCACTGTCTTTGGTCTGGTGTAGAATTAACGTGAGAATAAAATTGCGATAGATTAGCTACCTATGAATATGATGATGATTATGACGATTTGTAAAGCGCCATTTTTGTGAGAGATTCACTTCAAGAGCGCTCTTCGTCTGGAAAGCTTATTTTAAAAAGAAAAGTTTTAAGAGAGCTTCTTAACACTCCTTCGTCGTCTTGATTGCGGATATTCTAGGGCAGTCTGTTCCATGCCGTCATCGATCTCGCGATGTCAAAAGCGCGATCCGCGATGTTTGAAGCTCCTTGGCGCCGCGGGACAAGAAGTTTGCGTGTTGCTTCTTCCTTCGAGGTCTGCTTGCTTCTTCCTTTCTTCTTCCTTCCTTCCTTCCTATGATAGCTATACCCTTCACATCAATTTGGCAAAATGCAGATGATTTCACGCTGTAATGATCTAAAGAGCGATTCAACAAATTTTTAAATAAATAAATACCTTCCTTGCACTTAAATTAATAAAATAGATTTATATTATCTTAAACTTATATTTATCAAAGTATTTATTCTCTCTAACTGTTGCTAATTTTAAATAGTCGACTGTACAAACAGTAGGAAGTGTACAGAGAACAATTTACTAATGTCTCTGAGATTAAAGGGAGGGCCCCAGTACGTATTTCAGAACACTACCCACATCAAAGTTTCCATGCTATTGGCACAGCCTGGAAGATAACACGATTTTCTTGTGTAACTTACATCTGTGATTAAACGTTTAACTAATGTCATTGTTATCTCATACTAATGTTTCAACCAGAAATTTAACTGATTTTAGCATTACTCGATACATCCATAAATTCCAGAATTAGAATTCCAACAATCAATTTACTTAGATTTTTTTTTGTGCTTAACTACCTTATTATGAATTAATACATCATAATCGGATGTTTCGAAAGCAGGAAAAAAATCCAAATGTTCACAAATACGTACAATTTAAATTTAAAAAAAAACTAACTAACTAACCATCACGCCGTCTCCCCAAAGGGATAGGCAGAAAGAATAGACTGCCACACTTTTCTTTCCTGACATATTTCTCTCGAATCCTCAACATTCATACATCGTGTCATGCACGCGCGTCGATTTCTCTGACTTCTCACATGGCCGAAATTCAACATTTTAAACTGTTAATAAAAAAACAAGGTTTTTTGTACCACGATTGTATTTTATTTTACGCGACAGCTGTTTCATAAACCATTGTTGACATCATCAGGTGTTACATTAATATATTAAATGTCAAATTTTCGTGATAAATTTTCGTGACACATAAAGATTCGAAAAATCACGAAAATTTGACGATGATGTCTGATGATGTCAACATTGGTTGATGAAACAGCTGTCGCGTAAAATAAAATACAATTGTGATACAAAATACAAAGTTTATTCATTAACAGTTTAAATTATTGACAAGAACAAACTTTCGAATAGTTTGAACACCAAATGTTGGCCGTTGTTGGTGAATACTTAAAAAAAAACTTTTTATTAATATTAGGATATTTGTTTAAAAAAAATTGATGGCGAATACTCGAACGACTGCAATCAAATTAAGTGTGCCCTTAAAGCTTGTACTCTTTTTAAGTGATAAGTGTAGCGCTAAACCCGGAACCATTAACCCCACGTAGGATTCACGTCACGTACTTCTACTACGGTGTCCGAGCGGCAAATATGTCTCTGTGATGTTACATTTAAGGCCCATTAATCTGTTAAATCTTATACGTTTACTGGACTCTAAATCCATAACAAATGCTCGGTACAGTCAGACAGGATGAAATACAGTAAAAAAAAATGCTAATATTTTTTTCGGGTATGAACATAACCAAATTCTGAAATACATTATAGATTTTTTGTATAAAAAATAACATTCTGTTACATTTTTTATATCCATTTTGTATTTTGCTGCTTGTAAGTTAATGTTCTTAAATTTTCCGCATTGCCTTATTACATTATATCAAATTATCACTTTATAAGCGAGAGCACTTTATGACGATAAATACATAGTGCTGCGACTGATTGTCTAAGGTAAAATTAATGAAAAAGAAAATCCTGGCTAGAAAACCTACCATTCCTGCTCAGAGTTGATGTATCAAGGGTAGAAATAGCTATGACGCTGTCCAACCTCCGACAGAAGAGGAACAACAAGAAGAAGAATAAAAATAACAATGAATCATTACACATAATTATTATTCCTTATGCACTCTTTCAGTCAATTTCAAGCGTCGCTTCCAGTATAAGGGTGGGCATAAGAAAACCATTTTGCCATTTTATAAAATCGTTGATTTTAAACCTAATATTCCAGAGCAACCCTCCTTAAAATGTTGTTTAATATGGTCTGCAGTATAAAGCAGGGTAGATGTAAAAGTCACCACCCTGTTAGGTTATTAGTTATTATCACCTTCGCTACCCTTAATGTCATAAGTCACGCGATATAATTTGACTTTTATTGCTCCAGTGCTGGCATTGGGGCTGCATTTGGTAATGAGGACGTTTGTATGCCGTGTACAATTATTATTATAAACACACAATTATTTTACCTTAATCGAAGTGCAGTACACGCCTTTATGTATAAATCAAATTGCATAGTTTTACGTGACTTTTCTTTTTAAAGGTTTTTAGGAAACACTCTTTCTAAAGGTGAAAATACGATACATTCTCACGGAATGGAGTTAAAACAATTTTTCTTCAATATTATATCGTCGGTTCAAAGGTAAAACTCATTAAGTGACGTTTTAAATTTTTTTTTTTTTGCAATTTCTGTATCAGACTTGTGAATTCTACGTCAGAAAATAATCACCAAGTGTATTTATTAAAGAATAACAGTTATTCTTTAATAAAAACACTTGGTGATTATTTTCTGACGTAGAATTCACAAGTCTGATACAGAAAAGGCAAAAAAAAAATTAAATGTCACTTCATGAGTTTTACCTTTGAACCGACGATATACTCGTATAAGCTAATAAAAAATGTGTATTAAAAATGCTACAAAATATAACATTGAAAAAACCTCTACGTGTTAGTCTTTTGCAGTCGAAATCAGTTTAATTTATTTGTATGAATTTATTATAAATAAAATAATTAACTACTGGAATAATACAATATATTTCTTTTTTATTCGCCATTTCCTTGTGTTGAGGATTATTAGTTATATATTTATTATTTTTTTGAAACAACTGTTTTTTTTATACAATTAAATTACAAACATGTTTCGGGACACAGAAGTCCTTCATAATTGTAATGAAAAATATACCAAATAAATATTTAAACATATTTAATAGAATAATAATAATTTAATAATTTTTTTTTGTAATTAAAATTATATTATAAATTCATGTTATTCAATTTTATTGAGACTACTTCTCTAGTGCAAAATATCAATTCGAACGTTTTTTATTGAATCTAATCAAATGTGTTCCACTGAAAAATCGCAAAGCATTCCGAAGCATTTGAAGGGGTTTTTTTTCGTATGAAAACATACATTAAAAACATTATAAACAGAGAATGAAAACTCTTTTTCTTTCCATTGATATGTTTTTTATTGAGATATTCCAAACAACGCGTTAATAATTATAAAAAAAACTACGACATTGCCATTTTATACAATAGAAACGATTAGAATTATTAGGAATCAATCGAATTTCAATTATTATGATTTTATTTTCATTTTTTTATTTTGATGTACATATATCACATAGGAATAATGGGATTATAGATAAGAACTATACGAAACGTCCTAATATGTTTTGTTGCTGATACAAATGTATATAAAGTATCTTAACAAATTATTGTTTAATTATTAATCTTATATTGGAAGAATATACCAAAATTGATCAATTATATTTCTATTTAAATTTATTTTAACTTTGAAAAGGATCGTTTATAATTTTGTATTTAATATCAATGAAAACAGTCAGTTTCTAGATGCTTTGCCAAGTCATTAACGTAAAACATGCAATATCCATAAAACATGTTTCTTAAAACTTCTAGAAAACAGACGGAGTTTTATATTACTGTTCATGGAAAAATATTTACCTACTCGTATTTTCCACTTTTATATTTATTTATTCGGTGGTATTATTCATAACATATTAAGATAAATTAACTTGACCGTTCAGAAAAGTATGGATTTCCACAATGTTGGCAACATTGCTTCGATAAATTAAAAATGTTTTTAAAAAATCTATTAATTGTAAATCTTATAAAAACCAATTAAATTAATTATATAAAACCATTTATTTTATTATAATCGTTTTTACCGTTATTAGTAATAGAAATATAATTGCTCTTGAATTTTGTAGATTATTAATATTTGGCTAAAAAAAGGAATTAAAAATGTTTTCTACATGTGTTATTATATTTTATTCGAATGACATGTCATTAGAAAATACCTTTATGTTTTCTAATAACATACTATTGTAAATAAGAAAAATACACGTAATTCCCATAAAGCAAAAAACTTCTAGAAAACTAAGTTGTCATTCGTATTAATTATTGAATTATTTTATTACTTAAAACATTTACACTGAGGAAGGACGTGCATGGTCCGAAACATATTTGTATTTTTTTTTTACAACAGTAAAAATTTTGTGTTATTCAAAAGTTCAAATTATACAGATATTTACTTATATATATTAAAATAAGTTATAAAGTATCCCAGTAAACGCAAATAGAGGAAAATAACCAAATAATTAATAAATGGAGTCCAAAACTAGAATCCGCCTGTTAATAGTAAATCGTTAATGACGCCATCATAATGTTGTGAATGTACCCACTAAGCTATTAATGTTATTCAGCTCCATCTGGAAGCGGAACTTCGGATATCCCCTTACAGCGACTTAAGCGATTAAAACCGATTAATACACCAAGAATGAAACATGAGTGCACATTCTGACACAAGTCGAAAGCAAGACAACCGCATTAGGACTTAACATTCCCGCAGCGTATCGTATGGGGAATACGGGCTATAATATAACACACAATAAGGCACAAGAAATTGTCCGCTTATCCTAAGGGGCACGTAGCTGACGGGGCCGGGCCCAATTTCTGACCCCTGAATGCCCGACAATGCCCCACAGCCCTTACAATCAACAGGGAAAAAGCAGGGCTTCCAAAATCTGTCGCATAAAATGAAAAATAATAAAAATTACGTAGATTAATTTAATAAAATAAAAGCATATCTTGGAACGAGCATGTCTCCCGTATGCAAGATAATAGGATCCCATAGACAGCTCAAGGCAGTCTACCGGAGGGTTCACGACCACGTGGCTGACTACCGAAAAGATGGCGAGATAGTTGATAGTTCACTTTCCAGAAGGACGGAGATCCAATAAACAATAGTTCGTCAGAACTACAAGAAGAATAATAAGACTAAGAATATATGTTGAAGGAGGGCAAAATGCGTATATACAAAATCAACGTTTGACCTATACGGGTATTTATACATATGAAATTAATTTGACCTATATATACATATGAAGCGCCCTTGAGGTGTGCTATTCACAAAAATGGCGCTATACAAATTAGCCTAATTATTATTATATTATAAGTATATATGAAATTAAGACGGGGGCTGACACCATGAGAACAAAACGTTTCATAATAACCACAGAAATTAGGACTCTTCGATCTATTCCGAGAACGATACTCAAAGACACAGTGAGAACGAAATTATAAAGATTTGCTATGTTGAAGATATTGCGCGATGCTAAAGACTAATAAAAAATTACAGGAGAGAGCGTGTTCTGATGGAGTTATGAGCAAAACGTCAAATTGAGTATCAACTAGCACCCGACCACCCAAAATATGGCGAAGGAGCTGGACATTTACATCTAAGGAACAGGCTCCAAGAAAAATAACCTGACACAGTATTAAAGAAAACAGAAAAAATCAAATCGTATACATGATGCGATAGACTTATGGTATAAGAAATAATAACCTAATAGAAATCAGGATTTTTTAAATAAATAATAAATAACAGGAATGATCAGTATTTTTAACATTATAAATGGATATGTCTTCTTCTTCATTTTTTAAAGATCTCTCGATATTATCGATCTAACTTTCAACATTGCAGGTCCATTGATATGGAATAATCTCCCTGTTTGTTTGAAATATGAGAATAGGGAAGATAGATTTAACACCTGTGTTGCGACTGGCTACATTTGCACTAAACAAATTTTTAAACTACGCATACTGTATTTGCGGCTTAAAATTTACATTTAAACCTTTTAATTTTAGTTACTAAATAATTTAGTCATATTATGATAAACTGGAAATATCTCTCTTAGCTACAAATATAATAAGTCGCAGTTTGAGACCAATTTTTTTACTGCAAAAGAAGCCAAACGCATAAAAGGTTAAGAAACATCTGAAGACTCCACTGTTTGGTCAGTATTTTGCTAGTGCGTCTTAATTTAACGAAGCAATTAATTTTATAAGACAACGCACTTTAAAAATAAATTATCGAAGATATTTATTTAAAATATTTAGTTAACGATATTGTAAACGATTTCATTGAAAAAATATAAATCGAATAACCACTCAAAATATTGTGGCAACCCTATCACAAAGAACAAGAGTCCATAACGCCCGTTTAATACCGGAATGGGGGATTTGCTTTATTTATACACCGAAGCTGGTTCATAGGTTTTACTTTCTTGTTTCCAACATACGCTAAGCTGTTAATTTAACTATAAAGGGACAGATAGTGGCTGAGTTAAGACCTCTTCATTACACCTCCTTTGTTTGCCGTTGGAAATATTACAGGCGCGCCTTTAACCGGTTTATTTATTGTGTGACTTGAATGAGAAGTGTTAATGATTATTTTAATCGAGTAAAAATATTCATCCACGCACACTTAAGGTAGATAATCCATTAAGCGAACCGTTTCCAAAAACGTGATTGAGTATATTCTTCCATTTTTCTTCTTCTTCTTCTTCTTCTTCAGCCTGTATTGACCGTTCACTCCTGGACGTAGGCCTTTCCATCTATCCTGAGCGATCCGCATCCAGGCACTTCCCGCACTTCTCCGGACATCGTCGCGCCAGCGCAATGTGGGCGCCCAACTCCACGCTTTGCCGTCCTTGGCCACCAGCGCAGCAGTCGCCTTGTCCACTTTTCATCTGGTTTGCGAGTGACATGTCCCGCCCATCGCCACTTGAGGGTTGCGGCCATCTTAATAACATCGGAAACCTTTGTCCTGACTCTTATGTCCTCATTTCTAAGTCTGTCCCGTAAACTGATACCCAACATGGCTCGCTCCATTGCTCTCTGAGTGACTATTAGCTTGCTATTCTTATTAGCTATTCTTCCATTAATAAACTCAAACGAAATGTATGTTACTTGATTTTACTGAATAATTAAAACCCATTATGCCAAAATTTTATCTTGCATTCATCAAATTTAATCTTTAGTAAAATCTATCCAAATAAATATAACTGCACTTAGTATAACAACACTATTTCATTTATTACAGATATTACCTTTTTCGATGCAATTTTTTCACATGTTTTATTCATTTAACTATAAATTCACAACACAAAGTGAAGGTGAAAATAGGTGAGAATCTATATATTTAAATTTTCTTGAAGAATAATCTGTAATACTGATGAAAACGTCCGTTTTATAAAAGTTTTATTTATTTTTAGAGCAGTGTAATAGCGTGCCTTTCTAGGTCGTTATAAAATGTAAATTTCCTAGTGAAGCCAAACTAGTCACTCTCACAAAATAATATAAAGCTTCTAAGAAATGGACTTTACTAAATATAACATAGCATAAAAATTCATATTATATCAATTATTTTTAAATGTGGGGTATTGTTTTAGTATAGGTAATTTAAATGGCTATATTCTAGTATCATAGAGCATCCTTTAAATTTGTATGTTCTTAAATATTATGTAAAATATATGTGAATCATTTTGCAATATTTTTATTATTATTACGTATCATTGCGTTTATTTAGGAGTTTACATGAACGACAGCCGTATTCAGTTTTAAAGATTTTCTTTATTTTAAAACATACGTGTATCATCATAAATGTATGTATTTACTATTACGTAATGTTTGCTTTCTTCAAAAAATATTTTAACCAAACTTTTTTCATGATTCATATTCACGTAAAATTCTTGTGCTCTTCACATTTTTTAAAAAGTAAATTAGGTATCTTTCTTTAAAAAATTTCTCTAGATTTATTACACTTTATCGTGTAACAAAATAATAAATAAATAAATTTCTATTTTTTTCAACATTATTTTTACAGATTTTTTTTAATTTAAAATTTCTTGTTTTGACTTTTTGAATTATTTTTCAGAAGTTGTTAAGGCGCCTTCGCAAGACAAAATATTTCATTCCCATAAAATATAATAAAATTTCTAGAAAACAGACATTTTCATTCTAATGAATCATTTTATTAGATTATTAAAAATGGTATTCTCAAAACAATATCATTAAATAATATACGTTTTGAGATTAATTCCATAATACAACTACTACTTCAATAAGGAATGCTGGAAAATGACTGAAAAATACAAAACTAGGTGGAGAATGACATTACATACATCTACGCAGGACTTTGAAGTCGACGAAGTGAAGAATACGACGCAGAGAGGATAGGCCTTCCTCCACCCCTGCTAACGTTCGCCAACGTCCGCCCTTGCTTTAGATGGCCCAAAGGGCTCATTAACTACATAATCCACAGGATTCACAGCCGTGAAAGAGTGTTTCCCGATGATGATCATGATGATAACACTACTCAAACAATGTAAAGAAAATGTTTTCAGATCGTAAATCGAGTTTTCACAGTTTGTAAATAAGAAATATGGAACATTAGAAAGGGGACAAATAATTTTAACGATGTGATTTTCCGCATCCGTTCGCCGCGAAAGAAATCAGTTCCATATTGTCGATAAAAATGTTTAACATTTATTTATTCCCCACCTTACTATCTCACGAAAGCCGGAATAAATCGAACACTATTTGAGGCGACGCCCTTTACATACTAAGCAGGATAAACCGCCGAAATATCGTAATCTGATTTCCCCGGCTTTTCGTTCTTTTCCTAAGGATAAACTGAAAGCTTATGGGAATTCGAAGTGACTTTTTCAATAGAAAAGTTTATTATAAAAATATAAATATGGACAGGAGAGGAGGTTTCAAAGATTCAATACCTTTCATCAATCACCTTACACTCAAACAAACCAGTCACGCCGAATACAAGACGCAGGCGGAAATTTTCTCCATTGGTTTAACACTCTGTTGTTTGTGCGCAGCAGAATTTAAATTGAATCTATCAAGCCTTCCCGGGGAAATTGAAATGCGTATAATTTGTAATAACAACGCCAAGTACATTGATAGATCGTAGGTAAGTACTATAAATGCAAAATTGGCAGTGCTTACGTATTAAAAACACTGAGCGCTTAACCGTCGCGTTGCCATGTGGTCAATTGAGTTTCCACTGCCAATTTAAAGTTGATTTTCTTAAAACCTATGGACCCTAATATTATAAAAAAATTGTAATCCTCCATTGAAGTGTTCTCAATATTTCGTAATAAAAAAAAAAGCAAAAAATTACTTCCTTCATCCCAAAAAAAAATATTTTCTAAGACTGCCCTCACCTTCATTCGTGTTAAGGTAGAATTTGTTTTGCTAATATTTACAACTTTATCAAAAGTGACAAATACTTACTCGCTGTTTTGAACGTATTATAAATTATATCTTTGGCCTTTTCAATATGTACGAATTAATACCGACTGTGGACGGAAACGCAGGACGCAACTTAATAATATCACAACTGTGAAAATATTAACACTTTACCAAAAGGGACAAATATTAATACGTACTCGTTGTCTTGAACGTACTATACATTTTGCCTAGGTGCCTTTAGTGGGCCGCGCCGCGCGGCGCTTGTTTATACCTGATTTTAGTCGATCGTATGCCGTGACGCATTCCATATCAGAAATCGCATGGTTCCAGAAAAAAATTAATAATGATATGTTTTTCAAATAATCCATGTATGTTATAGATATCGATCTATTTCTAATGAAATTCCCTACAAGATGACATAAATTAAATTTTGATTCATCGAGTCATATGCTTGATATTTAGATAAAGTTAGCGGTAAACTGAACTTACCACATGGGAGCGAGCGTTTTGTTTTGAACACGGTACGTTAAGGGTTAACCTTGTACGATTTAAATTATAATTAAATAAAACGATGTTTTTTAACTATTTCCACTTTTGTCTTTATTTCGACAGCGGCCGGTTTCGCCAGGCTCGCTGGCATCGACAGACTGGTGACACCATTGTGAACTTGGTCCTTTATATACATAGAGATCGGGGTGGTAAATATGATTCTATACAAGAATTGAAATTTTGAAGATTGTTTTTGTATAGAATCATGTTTACCACCCCTTGATATGTATGTATATAAAGGATCAAGCTTACAATGGTGTCACTAGTCTGTCGATGCCAGCGAGCCTGGCGAAACCGGTCGCTGTCGAAATTAAGACAAAAGTGGAAGTAGTTAAAAAACATCGTTTTATTTAATTATTATTTAAAATGAACTTCCATGAAGAGATTTCAGTAAAATCATTTGATTATCTTGTAAGATTTAAAAAACAAACATTTAATAGTTCTAATAATTAAATAGTCCATTGTTTTGGCCAAAACACTATGATACCTTAACATTTTAAACTGTTAATGAAAAAAAAATGTTTTTTGTATCACAATTGTACTTTATTTTACGCGACAGCTGTTTCATCAACAAATGTTGACATCATCAGGTGTTATGTTTGTTTTTTTTATATACTTAGTATACAACACTCACTTTATTAAAAAAAAAATTATAGCAAACATATTTCGGACACACAAGCCAGTGATATTATATAAATATAAATATTAAAAATACTATAAAAAAATTCAAAAATGTGGTCAGTCTTGTCAGATATTAAAACGATTTGATTAAATTTAGTTTTGACAGATGTTATTAGGTTAGTTCTAATAACTTTGAAATTGAAAAACGATGTTGTTTATGTTCCACTTTTTATTTCATTTAATATCATTATACAATAAAAATATAAAACACAACAATGCTACGGAGGTTACCTCCAACCTCAGGTTTAAATATATATCATCAAAAACATTTTCTTGCGTAATATTTTTATATTTTGTACAAAAAAATTTATTGAATAAAAAGTTGAACATAAACAGCGGTGTTTCTCAATTTACAATGGAATTTCACAGTGGTAACGCCTTAATTTTCAATAAAGTAAAATAGTTCTGACAATATTCGCGAAATTTTAAGCCAGGTACGGCATTTACACAATTTTAAAAAAGTGAGCGTTTAATATCTAAAAGGTTAAAGAAATCTTTTTTTAGGTAAAAAAAGGTATGATTCTCAATAAAGAAGATACGTTTTATATATATATAGATTATGAAATGGTCCATTTTCTAGAAATAGTATTTTATTTTATGCTTGTCACTACGCGTACATATTTTTTTGAGATTTATTTGCTAATTATGAAAAGGTTACATAAAAATGTTTCGGAGCCCACTGGGGCATTATAATTTTTAAAGGGGGGGGGGGGGATTATGTTATTTTACTGAAAACCTTTTTTTCTATTAGAATATCATATTATATTATAAACGTGACACTTGATAATACTCTAGCAAGGCGAAACATGTCATGACCTTGTGTCAGAGTGGCAACCGCTATGTCTGCCACAGCGAACGTCCCGGATTGGGATCCCAACGATGACAGTGTGATTTTCACACTGTCTTTAGTCTGGTGAATAACTCACGTGTCAATAAAAATGGCTGCCGATGGATTTTTTCGTCACTTATTATTATTTTTTTTTAAATATTTTACTATTATTATATTTACTTTTATTATTATTATTATAATTATTATTATAAATAAAAGTATTATTACATTATTAGTTATTAATATAATTTGTCTTAAATATCTGGATGAAAGTTTATTTAAAATAATAATTGAATAACAATCTGTTTTTTTATTAACAACTTCAATATATTGTCATCATTTCGGCAGCCGCCGGTTTCAACAGTCTAGCTGGCCAAGCCGCAAACCAGTCTATCGATGGCGAAACCGGTCGCTGCCGAAATCAAGATAATAAAAGAAAATAGTTCTATTAGTTTTATTAGTAATTTAAATAATTTGAATATTATTGTACTGTCAAGGGAAATAAATAATTTATATTATAATAATAAGAATGTTTATAATTGTCAGTACTTCAGGTTCCAGAGTTTGTCAAACTCGTAATTAAATGATTAAATATTAATTCCCCCTTTCGTTTTGCATAGCAATGAGAGAATTCCGATCCGCGATAAAGAAAATTATTCAAATCCTCGCCGCGGCCGCAGTCTGATGCAAACCTCGTTATTTGATGACTTTGTCTTTATTCCTCGTCTTTCCATTATTTCAAGATTTAATTCCTCGCGGGACAAGATCTGAATAATTCGCACCGGGTGCGGGTGTACGGAATACCGTGTCCGTTACCCATTGCGAAGTGCGGTTTGCGGATTAGCATATTCCAAGTGTTGGGATCTTTGTTACATTTTGTCGTAAGTTTTCACATTAATTTAAATGTGTGATTTTGTTACTTCCCCGCTTGATACCTTAAATATTTAACTTGTTTTATCGTCGACGTCAATTGAAATTTTAACTGATATTAGTTTGAGAAGAAATAATGGTTAAGATTGTATACGACGACCTTCGTGGCCGAGTGGTTAGTGCATTGACTACCACCCCGAAGGTTCCGGGTTTGATTCCCGGCAAGGACAGTGTGATTGTCACACTGTCTTTGGTCTGGTGTAGAATTCACGTGACAATAAAATGGCGATAGATTAGCTACCTATCACATTTCACGAGAATCACTATGATCGCTATAATAACCTTTACATCGATATGGCTCATGCTGTCATGATGTAAAGAGCGATTCAACAATATAATAATAATGATAATAAAATACGTTAACAGTGTGAATTGAGTACAGAGTCATGGGAAACCGCAGACCTTCGATCTTCGTTGCAGAGTGGTAAGAGCTCTGACTTCCATACTGACGGTCACGGGTTCAATTCCCGGCGATGACATTGTGATTGTCACACTGTCTTTGGTCTATGTGTATATTGGCATGACTAGATTAATCAATTTCAGTGCAAAATGGTATTCTTTTGCCGACCCTTATGTATGGAAGTAAAGCAAGGAACTGGCATAAGGAGGATGAAAGGTATGTATGTGGTAAAACTGTATATTATAGAGTGTCAAATGCAAGTATAAGAAGTGAATGCGGTGCGAATGAAAGTGTTTGAACAAAATAATGAAAGGGTCATTAAGATGGTTTGGACACATGGAAAGAATGAGTGAAGACAGAATGGTGAAGAAGGTATATGAAAACGACGTGAACGGAGCTAGAAATTGAGGAAGGCCGAGAAAAACGTGGCACGATCAAATCAATCAAATATTGAATGTCGGTCACGTGAAGAGTGGGTGAAATCGACGTACGTGCTTGACAAGATGCATGAATGTAGAGGAATCGAGAAAAGTATGTCAGGACAGAACAGTTAGTTAGTTAGTTTTTAGATTAATCAATTTTTAAAGGTCGGTTATATCGGAAAAATCAACAATGTAGAGGAAGGTAGAGACGTGTGTCAGGATCGAGTAGTATGGCGATCCATCATCTCCGTCTACTCCTTCGGGGAAACGCCGTGATGGTTTGTTGTTGTTGTTCCACCGCTAAAAATTGCGTATTGCAAATTTCATAACAAAAATATTATTATTATTCCGTGAGAGGCCCGAAAGGTGATCTTCGTGGCAGAGTAGTAAGAGCTCTGACTACCATACCAAAGGTCCCGGTTTCGATTCTCGGAGATGGCAGTGTGATTGTTACACTGTTATTGGTCTGGTATAGGATTCACGTGACAATAAAAATGACGATAGTTTAGCTACCTATTACATGTCATGAGAATCAATAAAGTAGCTGCAAAAACAAATTGCACACAGTAATAAGGTTCAAACGACATGTTGTATAAAAAAAATGGAAAGCATAGCATTTCCAAATTATTCAAATACTAAAAGGCGACCACATTCGAAGTAGGAAAAATTGGCGAGCTTGCATGTTACGATGTATGGATGCAGAAGGATTTCGAGAGGTATGTCTGGACAGAGATGTATGGTGGTTCATCATCTCTGCCTGTCTGTTAATTAGTTAGTTTGTAAATTAATTCTCATCAAGAGATTTCAATAAAAATATTCATAAATTATTATGGCGTACTAAAAACTTGAGCAATTTATGTGTCCTGTTGTATGACTACCTTTTATTTTATTCATGGAATCACAGAAACTACATACATTGCAAAAATTGATTTAAAAGCAATATTGAAGTACGCTTAAAAAACGCGAAAACATTTTTATGTTTTCGCATCTGTCAGTGAAAAACATGATAGTCACATGAAGTCATACAGACAGATAAAGCGATTTGCTCACAACGGTGATGTGTCTCTATCCAGTTTGTGACTAGGAAATGACTATTTCCAGTTCCCCGCATGTGAGTCCTAACGCGGCTTCCACGCTTGTACTTCATTTAAAAATATATTTTTTAAATATGGTGACGTATTTGAAAAATACGATTTTCGTTGTTGATAAAATTTAAAAAAAAATGTTTTGAACATATTAATTTTAAATTTAATATGTATAAAAAAAAATAGAAACGATGTTATAACATATTGTTTATAAAAAGTTTATGTAAAAGTAGAAATTAAAAATCATTAGAACGAAAACGTTTGTTTTTTAGAATTTGCATTTTATTAACAACATATTTCGTTTTGTTTGTGGGCATCATCAAATGTCAGTCAAAAAAGTCATTATTTATTGTTTCTTGAACAATGATGTAAAACTCAATTTGAAATAATTATTACGATTGAAAATGTCGATTTTCTAGAGGTTTTATTATATTTTATGGGAATGACATGTTTCGCCCTTCTAAGGCATTATCAAATGTCTGAAACCCTTTCCAAAAGTCATTAGTTTAAGTGGCATTATTCATATTTTTTTTAAATTTCAATCCTAGAGATTGCCAATAAATTTTTTGCCGTTTTTTGGGATGCTATTTGGACCTTTTTCATGTGGTAGTTTTACGATGCATTCCACATGTTTATATACAACAGGTTATTTGATCGCAATTACTCTATTATGACATGTGAAAAGTACAAGTCGATTTCCATTTTATTGTCAGGTGAATTCTACCAAAATAAAGACAGCGTGAAAATATATTATATATTTTAACCCATTGTCATCGCCGGGAATCAACCCTGGCAAATTTGGTGTGGCAGTCACAGTTGTTGTCACGAACGCCGTCATATTAAACCATGTAATATTAAATGTGATTTACGAATATAATGTATCCAAAACCACAATGTTTTTGTAATTTTCTCAATCTTTCGAAGATCTGGATTTAAAGTTAGCTATATTTGAACTCGGAGCACGTTACGAATTTAAATTGCGTATTTACAAAAACGTTCGTGAATCAAACGTGAACAAAATATACTCCTTGCAAGAAACAACGTATCAAGTGAAAACATTATAACAAACAACAAACAAATGTGTTTGTAATCACGATTTGAGGGGTAATTTTTTTTAATAACTCTTAGCAAAAATTACTTTAATAAATTATCTGTCAATATCGGATGATATTTTTTCTTCTTATTTTATGATTATGATTTATACGAATAACAATTAATGTAAGGTGGCTTTACTTTGAGATTAAAATTGCACCAACGTGACACATGTTAATTGTTCACAGTAAAATCATTAAATTATCTTAAGGACTCGTAGTTTGTAACTTACACTATTTTTATAGAGTTTTTGAGATGATTAATATATTGTTTAAAAACGACAATTTATAAATCGTTAAGCTTATTATGTATTGTTTCTTGAACAATGATGGTAAATTCCATAATAAATCATTATTACGAATGAAAATGTCCGTTTTCTAGAAGTTTTATTATATTTTAAATTAATAAAATGTATCGCCTGACTAAGGCATTATCAAATATCGAAGACATTTGCTTAGACAGGCAATATAATAAAACCAGAAAACTCACGTTTTTATTCTTATTAATTCGTCATATTTATTATCATTATTATAAATTATTAGTCTGTTTTATTGTACGGGTGTGAAACTTGGACCCTGAAAGTTAACTCAATGAACAGACTGGAAGCATTTGAAATGTGGCTCCATCGCTGAATGCTCAGAGTTCCCTGGACAGACATGGTTACCAATACCGAAGTCCTGAGGCGAGCTAAAGTTGATAGGGAATTGATATCAACTATCAAGGTTCGAAAGATCTCACATCTGGGTCATATACTGCGTGGGGAAAAGTACCACATTCTCCAACTGATATTGGAGAGGAAAATTGAGGGACGCCGAGGGCCCGGAAAGAGAAAAATGTCCTGGCTGCGAAATGCGAGGAAGTGGACCGGCATCCGAAGTGTGGA
This sequence comes from Lepidostoma basale, assembly GCA_022606425.2. Classification (NCBI taxonomy): domain Eukaryota; kingdom Metazoa; phylum Arthropoda; class Insecta; order Trichoptera; family Lepidostomatidae; genus Lepidostoma; species Lepidostoma basale. The sequence goes on along the minus strand of JAHDVF020000047.1, from coordinate 702,490 downwards.
GGAGCTGTTCCGAGCGGCGCAGGACAGGGACAGGTTCGCCGAGGTAATCGCCAACGCTGGGGAGACTCGACAGGGCACTTGAAGAAGAAGAAAACTGCAATGATTAAAAAAAACAATGTGTTCTAGAATATTTTTATTTTATTCGATGTTCCGTATATTTAACACACATGCTTATTAATTATTTTAAAAGTGATGACGTAATGTGGACTTAAAAAACACTCCATCGGCATCTATAGCCAACATTGCCAGTCTCATAATATTTCACTCCCTTTAAAATCACAAAGCGGCTGTGCTTACCGAAACATTTTTTGTTTAACCTTTACATATTTAACATATAAATCTCGTGAATGTTAACACTTGGCGACAAGTGTAATATTTCTGGTAAAATACGCTACGAACGCTACTTCCACCTGAATTTCGTGAGCGTTTATAGGAGCATACGAGAAATTTTTAGTGTAATGAGCCCATGATAACGCCCTAACCGCGTCCTCGGTTTGCAGTACATTAAAAACACATTTCTATTTGGGGTTTTACAAACTTTTTGTGGCTAAAGGAAGCGGTTCACAAGATTTATGACCCTTATGTAACAAAAATATAATAACCCTTAATTATGGCAGCGCCTTGTTGAAATACTCATTTGAATATTGATAGCCGTGTATAGAATAGCTGAGTAGTCGGATAAGATATCTGATCAGAAACCCCTTGAATTTGGAAGATTCTGAAATCAGTTAATTAATTAATTGTTAATCAACTTTAGATTCATAATTTAAAAAAAAAAATGTTGTTTAATAATATAAAAAATGGATATTTTATAGAGCGCCGAGCTGTAGAAAACGCTGCGTTTTATAAACTAGTTAAAAAATAAATATATTTAGTATGAGGGCTGCACCTGACGCAGTAGATCAACATTTACATCATGAAAATACAATTTGAAAATGTGCCTTTTGAGTCTTGATCTAAGCTCTGATTGGTTGTAAATGCACTTGAGGTCTGCTAGAAAATTGTTCCAGGTTGAAGGGCCGGCTATAGCGAAGGCTCGGTCGCCAAAGTTTTTGCGAGTACAGCGTTTTGATTCCCTATGTGACTATAAAAATAAAACTTGAAGTGAAAAAAGTACAAAATAATATCAAATCAGCTAAATATACAAAGTATGCGTGTTACCATGTTTTACTCTTTTCGTGTATTTAGTATTGAAAAATCTCTTTTCCTGTGGTAGAGAGAAAATATTTCAAGTTTTATATTACATTCAGGTAGGTTAGTTATCACAAATATTATAAATTCTTTGAGAATTTTCTTCATAAAGGCATATCAGATTGAATTATTTTTTATTCAAAAATTCTTTCAGTATTCGCTCTAAAGCAAAAAGCTAAGAAAAACAAATTTCGGTTGAATAAATCACGAGATTTTGTGAAAGTTCTTTAATCATTTACTTTGTTCAAACCCTCTTTGTTGTGTGCCCCAGCCCGATTTGCGGAACTTATCACTCGCCGCCATCTTCCTCAATGGTCTAATGGTTAATCGATCACATTTTTGTAATGGTGGACTCAAATGTTTAAACTCGAAATAATTACGCCGCTCAGTGAATTATGGCGAAACCCATATTCACATTGCGATTTCCGCTGTTCCAGATATTAACCCCTAACGTCACTCGTGGGGTAGCGAGGCCGGGTTTCGTGAAGCAGACTTGTAAGCTGCTAGGTATAAATCAAAGTCTCCGTAAATTGAGCTTGCGCAACCTCGGTATTTCCGTGGTATATTGGTGCATTTATACGTCTAACAATCTCGTCAAACTAATGATTTGGCATAGAATGTTACACTTTATTTGATTCCAAATAAACACACTCATTTAGGTTTTAAAGTCATATGTTTAACTTAACAAATAAAGTTTATAAATTAATGTGTGTGGAAATAAAAACATCGAATAAATTTCTGAATTAAAGATTTTCTTAATATCTAAGTTTATTTAAAAATATATATTTTTTTAACTATGCCTTTTATGAATTTTAGTAGCTTTACGAATCACGACTCTCAGTAATGAGGAAACAAAGGAAGAAGAAAATACTTTGTACTACTCGAGTATATGAAAGTGCAGTAATGAAAAAATATGTTTAAATTTAATGGTGGTCATATAAAACTAACCATCACGCCGTCTCCCCTAAAGGGTAGGCAGAAAGAATGGACTGTCACACTTTAACCGATGCGGCACTCCATCCTTCTCTTTTCGCCCCGCGGGAGACGCTAAATATACTCTTATATTCATAATTAAATATTTTAAACACTCAAATGTTTAAAAATACATTTCTACAAATAATGTATACCTTCTTATATGTATTTTACAATATATTGTGTGAATTCGTTTGTATATAATAAGCGAAATAGGTAAAATAAGACAATGAATCATTTCTTATCACATTTTATTTTAAAAAATTTGAACGTCTCACTTATTAAAAAGAAAAATTCTCTATTTTTCGTATTAAAAGTTTTACTGCTTTAATTTCATTTTATATTCTTGGTCTTCGTTAGTCATACAGATTTTCCGACATTAACTTTACTATGTTCAGTTAGGAGATTTTTCATAATTCCATTGATTTCCATTATTTTTTCTTGATATTTGATTTCCATTATTTTTTCCTTATTATTTTATTCTATAAAATCACTATTTTTATTTTATTTAAACATAATAAAGTTTTTAGTTACCTTTCCTTAACTGGGTGTGCCCAATAATCTGGTGGCGGACTTCAACATTTCACTATTCGCTATAAAACTGATAGTAATGTCAGTGGTCACATTATCCTAGATTTGCGGAAACCACTGATCGATGCCAGTGAATAGGACTTATTAGTACTGCTGCTGATGTTTTGATGTTTGAATTTTTGTAATGCTTTATAGAATAATACATTCCAGGAAGACGCCCTATCACGCCATTTCAACTCCTTGCAATTTTTTTATAAATCAAAATATCGTTTTTATATTTTATAAGTGCATATATCTCAATGTCTTTAAGAAGTATATTTTTATAAAACATTGTGTATTTAACGTGTTATTTTCTGTAAAGGTATTAGTTCTAGACAGATAATTACGTGCAACGATAATTGAGCAAATTTAAATTCATTATCAATTAAGTCAACTTAAGTAAATTATATTAACCACCCTACCTTTTTGAACGTACGTGATACGTTGACATTGACTGTACCATTCTGCGCTATCCCGTATCACGTACGCGCTTGAGATAAAGTAATGTACCTAAAATGTACAATCTGTTAGGGATACGCGCGTGTGCCAACAACACTTGAGTACAAGTCTTCATAAAAATGATAGTTTTACAAGGGGCAGGCGAAGTGTGCGGCCGAGTATTTGACGTTTCGTAATTTAAAAAAATTAAATTAATATATAATATAATTAAAGTTCATTAATAACAAAAACCAATTTTTTTTTTAACGTTTCTCGGAAAATAACCTGAAGGTAGGGTGGTTAATAAATATAAACTCGTATATTTCTCGATGTAATTCAAATATTGTAACCTTGATAGTCACTAAAATATGAATACCTTCGAAATACGTAGAAATTAATGCTAATAGAAGTGTAAATCTTAAGTACATCAACTAACAAATCTTTGTAGCTTTTTTGTAATACTCGTACAATTAGTTGGAAATATTGCGTTATCGTATGAAAGAAAAATAGTGTGTGATTAAGAAATATACCCCTAGAGTGTGCATACATATGCCTTATAACGGCAGCATCGAGGGTTAATGGAAGAAGGTAAACAAGAGAAGTTGAAACAATCGTGCTCCGAAGAATATTTGTTCTCACGCGATCCATTCATTTGACCTTCCGTTATTATTTTGCCCCTAACTTCTCAACTATAAATAAATCCCAAGTTTCTATTAACTCCTTATCTTGATATATGCTGCCAAAGGTGTTCTCGTATCGATAACCCTGACTATTGGTGTAAACTTTGCGTAGCTAATACGTTTCATTGTGGGTTTTATCGCTTGAATTAATCATTTTTTGTTATTTCACATTCATACTAAGGTCGGCAATTACACTTCAAGATATTGTTTGTAGAACTAACTATTTATTTTTTTGCAAAATAACCAAGGCAATATCGAAACAAAAAATCTAACATCACATTTGAGTCTTTAATCGGTACATATTTTTTTTAATTACCATTTGTTGCATTTCTCGATATGATAGTAATATACCTAAATGAGATCCATTTACACATTTCACAATAAATGTATTTTTATACACTTGATTTCTATATTTATATTAGGAGGATGTTATTAGGATTAATATTAAATAGAGTTGTGCGAAATGATCCTTATAGTATCTTTTTTTAGAATCACGTTAGAAATGACGCAATCCACCATTACCCTTAGATTATTAAAATTCTGAGAATAAATGAGACGAGATTTTTGCATTTTTTTATATCTTTAGTAATTCATTTGGTAGTTACAGATAATCGTTTAGCTGTGTTTTTATTTATCTTTACTTCTAGGCTAATTCCAACTGGTTTCGAATTCACAAATTCTTTTACAATGATACAACAACTACGTTATATTTTTTTTAGAACTCTAGTGATTCTCTCGGGAAGATCGATGCTGTTCTATAGTAACATGTAATTAAAACAAATAATCAAATGGTTTCGTCATTGGTTCTTTCAAGATACATTGTTAATCATTAATTTTGAATACTTTTTAATGTGTTATATATGTATTTTGTATTTCTGTCTTCTTCTGCCGAAAAATATTTTCTGCTCTTCTAATTGAAGTTCGCAAGGCTTTTCTGTTAAGCTGTTGATTTGTAATATTTTACATTTGTCAACCATATCTATTGACAGTTGAGAACCAATTTGAAAGCCGACCTGGTCCTCTCCTTCCCTCGTCTAGCTTAAGGGCTTTTTGAACAATGTGGTCTTCGCCCCTTCTGCGTACATCCCCGTACCATCGCAAACGACCCTTCCTAGTATTTTCGGCCACATGAGCTACTTTGAACTATTTTCTCATGATTTTATTTTAATAAAATAAAATAAAACCGTTACTATTTGAATAATCATGTAATATTCCATTTTAAGCGTTCTCCTTTCAAAGGAATTACAAATTTAGATGTTTGTAAATTATCAATTGTGCTTGACAAACATAAAAAGTATCGACCCCCACCAAACCCATAATTTCTGCAAACCGGCTCAAATTTATACTATTTGTTGTCGCCACTTATACATTGTACCATATAACTCTACCACAATATAAGAGTAATAAAACATGTCGCTTGGCAAGTTTTAGTCATGTTCGTATTGCTCATATCTAGTACATTTATTAATTAATCCTTCCTTATTAAATAATGCTTAACTTTAATATCGTCTTAACCGGCCTTATGCCTGTTTTTTACTTTTAATGTATTAAAATTTTCTTAGTTTTACGCCAATTAAGTATATCGACAAAAACTGTAATAAAATGAATTCCGTCAATTACAAAATAAATTAATAATTAATGGGTGTTAAAATGGTGATATTTAAATAATTAATATTTTTAATTTAAAATTTCTTGGTAGAAGTTCATTTTAAATAATGAAAACAAAAAAAATATTGTTTCTATTATTATACTCGTATATTAAGTGTGCTTCCACTTGTGTATATCGTCGACCAATTTCGGCAGCTTATGGCAGCAAGCTGCCCAAACCGGTCTACGATAAACACAAGTGTAAGCACACAAAATATATATAATAATAAAATAAAAATTGTACAATTTTTTTTCTATTTACGCAAATTTAAAGTTAAATAAAATTGTGTTTAAGTATCATTTCTCAATTTTTTATAAATAACAAAATTGACTCATATGACACAAATTGTATATCGTAAAGTAAGATGCGATTTTTGAAATGTAAAACATTATATATTGATATATCCTAAATTCTCAAAATCCTTTTTTTGACCATTTTTTCCTATTTTTTATTTCCCTACACATAATAACGGTTATTTTAATACTGCTATACATCTTTTTCGACTTGGCCGATTATAGGCCGACAAGGGACCGCTCCTGTTTCTTGTTTACTGATAACAGTTTCGTTTACTTAAACCTTCGGAACGCTCCGTACCATGGAGGTTTTTTCATATACAAAAGCACGTTCACGTTTGAAAAATGAAGCTATATAGAAAACAAAAGATTTGTTCTGTATTTAAAATATTTTGCAAAATGATAATGATTAAATCAGCGATAAGTCAGCGTTTACCTTATATCGTGTGTTCAATACATTTAATATTCATATTAATTATAATCGGAAGATCGACATGCTGTATAATCTTCCAAAAATTGCTTTACAAAATTTCGTCCCACCCCAAAGTTTTCCAAAATCATATTTATTATATAATATTAAGACACATAATTTGGCGATTAGGTTTAATTTGAGAATGCCCTCGCAAGGCGAAACAAATTTGTAACTTATATTTATATTTTTATTTTAGCTGATAGTATACCCGAACTTCAAGAACTCCTTAATAAAATTGGTATAGCAGGAGAGGATCTGGGCTTGAAAATCAACGTTAAAAAGACCAAATGGATGACATTTGCGCGACTTAACTATTCTTCATCCTCTCTGCAACTGAATTGTGCGAATGTTGAAATGGTCGGCAGCATTATCACTAAAGCGCTTGACCCGGACATTGAAGTAAAATGCAGTATTGAAGTTGCACGAGTTGCATTTAACAAAATGAAAACATTATTTTGCAACGATAATCTTAATTTGAAACTCCGACAAAGAATGATTAAATGTTATATATATATATATGGTCTGTTCTACTACTCGTTTATGGCTGCGAAACCTGGATTCTGAAAGTGGATGTAATGAACCGGTTGGAAGCGTTCGAGATGTGGGTATACCGCAGAATGCTCCGTTTACCGTGGACCGATAGAGTCTATTGACCGATAGTCTATTGACCGATAGAGGACCAGAGCCAATAGAGAGCTGTTGTCGAGTGTTAAAATAAGAAAGGTCTTATATTTGGGTCATGTACTAAGGGAAGAAAAATACCACCTCCTTCAACTGATATCAATGGGTAAAGTGAAGGGACGTCGGGGAGTTGGTAGAAGGCAGTTGTCCTGGCTGGGGAACATCAAAGAGTGGACAAGAATAACAATAGTTCAGAACCTGTTCCAAGTGGTGCAGGATAGAGATGCCTTTGCTGCAGTGCGGGACCTGAAACGGCACCGAAAGAAGGAGATATAAATCTCTGTAAAACCCATTAAACAATCGAGTTTATATTATGATTTGTATACAAATTCCATTTTTTTTTGTATGTTGGAAAAGGTGAGGTCGTGTTCCCATTGCAGTTATTTCAATATATAGGCGTCAGGGGAATAATTTACTAATTTATCGCCATATGCAGTTTGATTTGACAAACGTGATTCGTGCATATTACATCATGTCTTATAATAAAAAGGCTAAGTACTCTTTCTAACAACTTTGATAATAATTTCGGTAAACATGTATGTAAAATAAATAAATATGGTACAGCGATCATTACAAATCTGGTGATAACGATATTATCCCTATCATATAGGTTAAAAAACTATATTACAAAATGGTATTATGGATTTTTACAGTGTTAACGCCTTATGTGTATCACAAATGGAGTATACAATATTAAAAAAAACGTTCATTTTATAGAAGTTTTATGTAATTAATGCGAATGGACGTCAGTTTTCTAGAAGTTTTATTATATTTTATGGGAATTACATGTTTCGCCCTTCTAAGGCATTATCAAATGTCACATTTGATAATGCCTTAGAAGGGCGAAACATGTCATTTCCATAAAATATAATAAAACTTCTAGAAAACTAATATATATAAAAATAATATAAAACTAATTATACTGTAAAATAAAAAACTTTGTATTTAACCACGGTATGGTTATTATAATTGATGCCAACTAGTTTTGGTTGGACCCAAGATTCATCAGGGCAGTTGTTATACTGCCCTGATGAAGCTTGGGTCCAAGCGAAACTGGTTGGCATCAATTATAATTCACCATACCGTGAATACAAACTTTCTTTATTTATTTATATTTTTATAAAAAAAAATACGTCTTCTTAAATACAGACGCTTTCATCAATATTAACTCTTTATTCAATACGACTAACTTTTGTCAAATTAATAAGTCGTGCGTATGAGTTCAACTTGAACTGGTTTCGTGGAGGCGAATACTTTTTATGTTTAAGATTAAAAAAATCTTAGTCTATACATCATTAATGCGTTTTATGCGTACGAGCTTTGTAAGAATCGATTTTAAATCCTTTCATGCGGATCTTGTTAAGGTTACATATTTATCCTTTAATAATATTCCTCCAAACTCCACGCTAAAGGGTGGAAGCAGAAAACAGAGGCACAACCCAACTGTGTATGATAGCCACCCCAAGTAAGGAAGAACCTTGAAAGAGGAGAGACCTTTATTTACACTGGCTTTCTACCAGAAAGTACGTACTTATGAAAAATATACATACGCGTTTTTTTGTACAAAGGATTTTACCGAGATTTCATAAAGCGAACAAGTTTTTTTTCTACACAAAACAAACTGTAATAACGTTTTATTTATTGTTTTGAATCTGAAATATTTTTAGCGCAAAGTTTATAACTGACTTATTAACTGACATATCTCAAATACGCGAGGTTATATAATGTATTATTTCTCTTCTTCTTCTTCTTCTCTCTAGCCATCTCTCCATTACTAGATTTTGGCTTCTTTCAATTGTCTTCATTTTTTCAGCCTTACGCGACTCTAACACATTTTCTTCTCTCGAACTATACAATATATTCTTTCCTTCTTTCTTCCCTCCACTGCTGGATATAGGCCTCTTCCATATTATTCCACTCATCCCTGTCTTGTCCCTTCCGTATCCAGATCATTCCAGCTATTCAGGCAATATCGTCAGTCCATCAGGTGGCCTCCCGATACTCTTTTTCTCACTTATCTTTGACCAAGGCCTCCACTGACGTATTCTGGATGTCCATCGGGTATTGCCATGTCTTGCTATATATCCAGCCTATTTCCAAATTTTTGTTAGCTATACGATCCATGATGTAGGCAACTTTGGTTGGGCGTTTTATTTCTTAATTTCTATTTTAGCACGACGACTCACGCCGAGCATTTTACCTCTCCATGGATCGATGTGTGATTTTTTGTTTATGGACACTTTTGCTGTTAGCGTGGTTGTCTCTAGACTACATGTATGTCAAGATAGGCAGTAGTCATGTATCGAACATTTTTCTTTTTAGACAAAACTCTGCTTTTATTTTAATTATATTTTTAAAATAACAATAATTATAAAAACAATTAACACTCTTAATAATGGATGTGACTCTATTCGAACATTCCAGAAATTATTTTTTAGTATTTTAGTTAATATGTATAAAACTATTTAACATATTTTATCTTGTTGTTTTTGAAAAACCATAATACATTTAAAAAGTGGTTAAGCATAGCCCTTCGATCCGCCTAAAAAGAACATATTTAATATTATATGTATATATGTTTTGTACATATATAATGTATCTAAGTAAAGTCTTCATAGTTAGGGTAGATGATATACGGCTATATACAATTGTACACATTTTGTAAGTTTAAATTATTACAGTTTTATTATGCATTAAAACGTCCAATATGAATTTCGTGTACATCAGCATATCTAATGAAGGGCAAAGGGTGTGGAAATGTATTCACTTGGTTGATAAAATAAGCCATTTTGATTTTTAAATAAGTGTACCACCCCTATCATCAGCAAGCTATGTTTACAATCTTACAAAAATATGATACGGGTGCCAGCCGATTGCTGCAAGCTTTTAAAATCGGTAGAAACTATTTATGTTAGAATAATAACAAATAAGAAAATATGGTCACATGACAATACGACAATACAAATGTTTTTTTCCGTCTCAGTGGTGATTTTTCTTTTTTGAAACCGCTTTTAATTTGAAAAATTGGTAATCCTAAGCTTCTGCTTTACGCCAGTTATTAATAGACACTTGCAGGCAAGTTTTCATGGAGTGTTTATTTTAAAATTTTATTTAAAGTATTACAATAATTAAAACCTATAATATTTTATGTTATTGCCATTTGTTGTAGACTTATGAGGGATTTTTTTTTAATAAAATCAATCTGTTTTTTCGAGAGTATCTGGTACCTTTTAGAGGTGGTATCTCTAAAAGGTACCATTATGACATATGCCATTATGACATTATGACAGCTTCTGAACAGACTGTTTTATATCCTAACATTCAGAACCAACTTAAATCTTGTAATTCTAGTAGAGAGAACTTACAAACTTTTGATCATGATCGCTTCGGAGATCGACAATTTTCATATCGATTAAATAGTGTTTAGGAAATTTCTCCAAATATTGGAGTGTATTGGTTCTCCTTAGCGTCGTACTTGTTATTATGTTCCTGGGTAGGTGTATTATCCTAATTTGACGATGTATATATTTATATTTCATATTTCAATGTAAATATGTTTGCAATGATCATTTGAAAAGTATGATGTTATATTTGTAATTAAATTTAAGCATCCACCAAAATATAAAACAATAAACTAACAAATAATGAAAAAAATAATTTAAATAATTTAATCATTTTTGTGTCTTCGACCGCTCGCTCGCTGCCAAAATCGGTCACAAACATTAGACAATTTTTTTGTGAATTTTAACTAAATATACATTAAAAAAATAATGGATTATTTCCGCCAAAACAATGGATTATCTAATTAAAAATATATTTATAAAAAATATAAAAAAAATCTTACAAAATAACCAAATTACAAAAGCATTCCGGAAACATCTAAGACATAGAAACTAAAACATATTACATAGTTTAAAAAAATTAAAAAAGCATTCAGCATATATGAAAATAGACTCAGAAACTAAAACATCTTACAAAATTACAAAGACATTCAGGAAATTTCAAAACACAGACAAAGAAACTAAAACATCTTACAAAATTACAAAGACATTCAGGAAATTTCAAAACACAGATATAGAAACTAAAACATATTACAAAGTTTACATAATTACAAAGATATTCAGAAATTATCCGAACAAAGACATAGAACTAAGATGTATTACACAGTTTAAAAAATTATAAAAACATTTAGGAAATATCAAAACACAGACATAGAAACTAAAACATATTACAAAGATTACAAATTTACAAAATCATTCAGAAAATATATAAATAAAAACTTTGAAACTAAATCATCTTCCAAATTTACCAAATTACAAAAACATTAAATATCAAAAGCACATTTAGAAAACACGGACTTGAAAACTAAAACTAGAAATTAACATTTTTGTTCGCAAAATCGCTAAAAATATTTCTCGTATACGCTTTAATGAAGCACCAGTGAACAAATTGACCACTTTGATTATCAGAGCTTTAAATTGGCGTGCAATTGTTAACGTATTATAATGCCCTCTGTGTAACGTGTTTACCAGCCACAATATCCATTTCGCATTCTCACACAATTTCACGTAAAACAAAACTCCGCACATAAATTTCAATGCGTGTCATGTTAATTAACAAAATCATCAATAAACCCATGCACCCTCCATCATCGCTAACTGCCGGCACACGTCGGATCAAACAGCACGCTCACACACTTGCCAACATATTCACCATGGGCGGCAATGAAAGATTTTGAAAAATGGTTTTTGAAATAAAATAAATAAGAAAATAAAATATTGGATAATCTTTCGAACTTTGTAACACAACACGTTATTTAAGTTAAAGATTAAATTCAAATATGTTTCAGGATACAGAAGTCCTTCATCATTGTAAATATTCACAGTTACAACATTTTGAATATATACAAATACTTGAAGACGAATACTGGATTTTACCCATTGCGGGTTATCAATTCAAGAACTGGTCCAAGTTATAGCATATAAATTGGAGTGACATCTCCAGGCGTTATCTAGCAATGCGTTAATGGCGGTAGCCTTTCACATTGCGTTAATAAAAAAATATTCTGCTTAATGCTTAAATCCAATGACGCTTGTGTGTGAATTGAAACTAACATGTGAAATTTGGTGTTACATATTAACATATATACAACTTCCAAAAAAAAATTCAGACATGGTGGTCGTAAGAAAGGTGGAATGGGGAATGTTGTATTACATAAAGCGTGCGCTTAACCCAACCAATGACAGGTCATAAGTCATGTTAACACCTCGATCACCATATTCTGTTTCCAATTTGCATCTTCGTCTCTATTGAGATACAATTAATCCTTGAATCAACAGTTACATAAATACTAAAAATTTGTTTTCATGAAAGTGGTCAGTTTTGACAGTATATGACTGTCCACGTTTATGTTTTTTTCTTCATAATTTTTTATTAGGTATATAATACATAAAACTGTAATATTTACACTGATGAAGGGTTTCTATGTCCCGAAACATGTTTATTTTTGTTCTTAATATATTATTACATTAATTTTTTAATTTTAATACAGTGCTGTATTACAAAGTTCAAAATATGATTCAATTATGAATCCACAACACAAAGATATGGTGAATATACAAAAAATCAAACGTATGTACTCGTATTTCCTGCGCAATAATGCATAACAGAAATGTTTTTATTTTTAGATATTTCATAGAGTTTTTCCACGATTGACACATCCATCTGACTGGACCATTATAAAAATATTAATTAAAAGATAATATTTACACCAATCACATTTTCATTCACTTGGCTGTGATTATTTCTGGCGATACCGTGCAAAAAAAACGCTTAAAAAAAGTAACATAGAAGTTTTATAATATTTTAAAGGTGTGCGGGAGTGACTTTATTCCCTTTGCTAAAGCATTATTAAATGTGAGTTAGAACATATGAAATGACTTAGAAAGGTGAAATATGTAAGTCAAAACATACTTAGTGAAGTCTTACATTATTGTTCAAGAATCGATAAAGACGTAATACCTTATTTATTAGACCTTCGTCATCTGCGACTACACTTTGAAACCTCAGTTTAAAAAGCGAATTTACTCTATAGACAAAGATTTTAGGCATATGTAAAAAAACAAATATCTGAATTAAAATATTTACACCGAATTTTTTATATCTAACCTCAAAATTAATGGATTTGAACATTTTTACCTTCCGATTACTGGTTTTCTATACCAGCTTATGGTATTAACGAAAGTAACTTGATCTTATTCGTTTTTTTTCTCGGTTCATTATTTAATGCAGTATCGAAACCGGTTATCAACAAGTAAATGTATTTTTGTTATAATTATTTTATTTTCATGTTTTATCTATTTTCAAATACGAGTATAAGGATTCCTATGAACTATTTTTTTAGTTATGTCTATGACTTATGTATTAAAAAAAATACCATGAGTAGCATTCAAATATTTGTATTGAATTCTAATTTATTTATTGTTTCTTGAACAGTGATGTAAAACTCCGTAGTAAATAATTAATACGAATGAAAACGTCAGTTTTCTAGTATGAAAATGACATGTTTCGCCCTTCTCAGGCATTATCAAACATTTGATAATGCCATAAAAGGGCGAAACATGTCATTCCCATAAAATATAATAAAACTTCTAGAAAACTGACGTTTTCATTCGTATTAATTATTGAATTCTAATTGTCTATGTGAAAATTATTCATGCTATCACATTAGATTTTACTAAATACGCGGTTTTATGAAATTATAAACGATTCCCTCAGACAGATATGAAATTTAGATTAATATGAAATTCCCTTAGGTTAGGCAGGTTCAACGACATCTCTTGATTAATGCACGCATCAACGTTGTGTGAATTATCATTGAATACACTAGAGACAAGAACTCATTAAATAGTCATATAAGAAATTTAATATGATAAAGTCTGTGTTTCATCTATTTCTTATATAATATTTCGTCTTCTTAAGTCGTTTATAATTTATTTATTTAAACCGTTGAAAATAGGCTGCCACTCGCCAGCCCGGTTCTCTTCTTCCCGTGTCCAGTTATAGAACTTTTTGGACGATGTAGTATTCGCCCGTCCTACATATTTATATGTCCGTAAAATTGTTGAAGACCCTCCCTAGCCTTTTGTGTAAAAATATCAACCTTTGACCCTAGGATATTAAATAATCTCATACCAGAGTTGAGAACTACAATGACTTTTGAAATTTAAAATAACTTTGTTTATAATGCACAAGATATTAAAAAACATGTAAATATACTCGTATAATAAAAACAAAACAAAGAAAGACTAATGAATATCGCATTTAAAATTCGATACAATAATTTAAATCTAAAAATTAAGCTGGGCTAATTTTTATAAGTACTAATAATTATTTCTTATCAGTAAAAACTAATAAATAATATTAAGCAATAATAATACATAATTATAATATAAAAAAACATTAAAATTCTAATTTAGAAAAAAAATACATTTGAAAAGATATAATTTATATAGAAATTAATCAATTATTATTTTGCATATTATTGGGAATGGGAGCTTGGGAGACCAATAGTAGACATATTTAGTAGAAAGGAGTAAAAAGAGGAATCTGATTATTAATTATGCTTTCACCCAATTTCAGTGATATATGGTATATATTACAAATATTTGTATTATTTATATAATATTTATCATATATCATTGATGAAGGGCTTCTGTGTCTGAAACATGTTGGTTTTTTAATTATTGTTTTTGTAATAATGTGTGTGTTGTGTACAAAGTTAAAAAAAGAAACATTAACTACAATATTATTTATTAATTACTATTCATACGTCTGTTTTCTAGAAGTTTTATAATATTTTATGTAAATGACATGTTTTGCACGTCTAAGACATTATCAAATGTCATTATTAAACTTCAAGAAAACAGACGTTCATTCGTATTAATGATTTAATGTGGAGTTTTACATCATTATACAAGAAACAATAAACTTAATAAAAAAAATTAATTGAGTAAATTTTACATAATTTTTTAAATTTTTTTTTGTGTAGAATTTTGTTTATGATCCCTGATCTGTATGAAAATAAAGGAGTTAATTAACATATTAACAGTGTCACCAGTTTTCGATGGCAACAAGCCTGGCAAAACCGTTTACTCTTGAAATAAAGATAAAAGTAGAAGTTGTCCTTAAAACATTGTTTTATTTCATTATTAATAGTTTTATAATTATAACTTTTAAAGCAAAAAATATTTTAATAATTTAATATTAATTTGTTTTTTCATTAAGCAACCACGCACCACAATGCTACATGACTACATTCATGAAAGGTTTAAAATTTATTTGAAATAAGTCGAACTCCCCAGTTAACTCAGCTTTTCTCATAATAGCCGACTAGTTACCGCCTGATTGATTCAGCCGACAACGGCAACCAATGAAAGTTGAAAGTTTTCAGTTTTGGCTCATTCGAAGTTTCCTGCATGCAATTTCACTCACGTATTTGAACACGAAGAAGAACGCAAAGTTTGTTTATATAAAGCCTCAACTACGTATACTTACTTGAAGTATTTTATTTAATTAGATATATATTCACCCCGCTTTTGAACATTTGACGGGTACATACTTGCATATTTTTCTCCATATTCCTTAATAGTTGCGAGTCTTTGACTATGCGTACATCGTAGACCTACGAGCGTCCACAAATGACTCCACCCCAATCTTACTCCACGGTGTCCCCCTTGTGACCACGACCAGCTTCTGCTACCTCGGTAGTATGATAGCAGGCTCGGGAGGTACGGAGGAAGATGTAGCCAGCAGACTCAACAAGACAAGGGGAGCTTTCACTATGCTTCGCCCTGTATGGCGTTCTGGTATCATTTCGAGAAAACTCAAGCTCCAAATATTCAGCAGTTGCGTTAAAAGCATACTGCTGTACGGATGTAAGACTTGGAAATCTACCGCGGACGTTATTGGTGAACTCCAGGTGTTTATAAATAGGTGCCTTCGCTCAATATTCAAAATCTATTGGCCCCAAACAGTGTCAAATGCCGATCTCTAGACCATGGCAGGCGAAAAGCCAATTAGAGAACAAGTCGCTAGACGCAAATGGCAGTGGATCGGTCACACTCTGAGACGGAACCCAGCCTGCATCGCTCAGGGCGCACTAGACTGGTCACCTATGGAGGGAAAGAGAAAGCGAGCCAGTCCTAGAGCCACCTAGAGAAGAGCCCTGCAGGACGAGATTAAGGCAGCAAGCCTCACTTGGGTTGTTGTAAAGCATCAGTCGGGTGGTGAAGGTTCATTCAGGCCCCATGCACCACGGAGGTGTGACAGGACAAAAAGAAGAAGAATAAGACATCGTAGAGGTCCAAAATTGATGTTTTTGAGATGTGTTGCTGTTGGCGAATGCTGCGTATACCCTGAATGGCAAGAATAACAAACAAGTCAATCATTAACCAGCTAAGTATCAGGGTAAAACTCTCGCAGATGCTTTCTCAGAGAGTGCTAAAGTATTTTGTGCACATAACCCGGAGAGATCAGGACAACCTTGAAAAGCTTATCATTATGAGCGCAGTAGAAGGAAAGCGACCACAAGGACGACCGTCAAACCGCTGGTCCGATAAAATAAGGGCGCTAACCGGTCTCTCATTAGCTGCAGCCCGGCGACTGACGGGTGACAGGAGCGCATGGCGTGCCATGGTCAATTGTTTAGAGGAAGGACACGACCCTCAATCATAAGAATACGAATGTATGATAGAATACGCACTTTGTTTTCCGTGATGTCATCTTTGCGGTATTTATCATTCTTTTGCCGGCTCTATCCTTTATTTCCATACATAATAGTTGGCACTAGACCTCCATAATGCACTGACCTCTTTGCTTCATTGAATATATTTCTATTTCTTTTCTTTCCGCGCTTCAAATGCATCAAAATAATTGGTATTTGCTATTATCAAGGTCCACGTTTCTAAATCATAGAACAAGAACGATAGCACATAACATTGAAGTATTCTCATCTTAATATCTTAATTTAACCTTAAAAATCTAATATAACTGTCTGTAGTATAAAAAAACGCTATTCTAACTTTCATATCAAATTTTCATATTGAATATGATTTGCTTTTTCTCACAAAGGAGCGTCATGCGCAGGTTTTCTAAATATTATTCTTCAAACTGTCATCTCGCGTACACTACGTGACCAAAATACTTCGAACCAACTCACCTAGAAGTACTTGATACATAATTTCCGAACCAAAAGCCGCCGCACAACTCGAGCGAGTACTTAGCAAATAACGTTTCAGCGTGCACCTTGAATAAAGAGTTAAGTAAGCATGCTGAATATTTAAAGTGAATTCACATTATAACTCCATTCAATAAATTTGATTTAGGAATACATTTCTAAAATTAATTCGGTTTACAAGTTTATGACCAATATCTGTTTATTCACTTTGCCTCTCTCTCTCTCCCTCTCTCTCTCCTTCTTTCTCCCCTCTCTCTCTCCCTCTCTCTCTCTCTCCTCTTAACATATGCACGGAAAATATGCACTCTTTTGTCGATAATTTTCATGACCATTTTGCATAACCGTGTCTGAATTTCGTTGATGCAGCGTTTAATTTCCTCCTGTAATGCACGGATGGTTGAGGGCTTGTTGATACAGACCCTTGATTTCAAATAACCATATAAAATATATCTAATGGTGTTAAATCAGACGATCAAGGAGGCTAATTCTGATCACCGAAACGAGAAGGTAGGTACAGACAAACGGATTTTCACCAATACTCTCACACGCTTCTTCGATATTGACATTTGAACGGCTTGTTTTTGGACGATCAGTGCGTTTAGCGTCTCCAACTGATCCAGTCTTCCTGAATTTTTCAATTAATCTCTTCACAGTTGACGAAGTAAAAACACTATTCAGACCATATTTTGATTGAAATTTTCGAACTGCGGCCGCAAAACTTTCATTATTTTTTAGATATTCTTTAATAATGAAATATCGTGTAACGTTCCATTTTTACTAAGCCTAAACTGTCAGCTACCATTTTTTTTCAGTGTTGCCAACAATTTACTGCACAAAAGGCGGCAAATACAAATCTTGCGTTAATTTTGGGACACCTTTTATTAGTATGATTTGTTGCCCTTGATGTGATAATGGGCACTTAAAAAATATTTTTTCCAGTTTTTCTAGTTTCGTTTATTCGATAATGCACTCGAACAAAGGCGTCTCAGTGACGTGCCTCAGCTCAATGGTGGCTTCCACTAACAATACTCCAAATTGAAAATGTAAATAACGATTTGTCCGCGAGATTTTGCCGCAGCAGCCCGCGTGGCTCGCCGACCAACGTTTTTCAAACTGGATCGGACGGCTTCGCAGCCCACGGCTTCTGGACCAATGAGCTACACGTGGTACAGGGGCGGTAGAAACGTGATTCAATGTATTAATCATTAATTTAATTTGACTTCAAATGAAATTCAAAGTTCAACAAAATTGTATTAAATTTAACCATAAATTCCCGCATTTAACAATAAAATGTTTTGCTTACAAAGGTCCTGTTAAAAACAACAAAAAAAACTGAATGGGTACATTGATTATCTTAGGATTTAAAATACTCCGTAACCTCATTGATAGCCTATCCCTCTTAGAGTGTTATGGCTTCAAGGCACCGGCATTTTAATTAATTTAACCATAAATTCCATTTTAACAATAAAATGTTTTGCTTACAAAGATCCTGATAAAAACAAAATAACAAAACATAATATATTTCAATATTTTTTTATTTGAATAACTTCGAATCAAGAAAAAAAGGTACATTGATGATCTTAGGATTTAAAATACTCCGTAACCTCATCGATAGCCCATAGCATTAGAGTGTTATGGCCTCAATGCACCGGACAGGTATGCTCGCGCTAGAAGACACGATCTGTTGTGCATACCGCATAGCAGGACAAATGTCTTGGCGCAGCATACAATGACCCGGGGTATGGTGCTCTTGAATGAGGTGTCAGTCGATGTGGACATTCTCCAAATGATCTATGCGTTCTTTAAGGATCATATAGATACATACCACAATTGCTGATATATATGTATTATTTTAACATGTATGTCTGTGCTATTTTTGTAAAATGTATGTATTATAATTTGTATTTGTGTAAAAAACATACAGTAATTGAGTTCTAAAGACCTGTTGTATACAATAAAAAAAAAATTAAAAAACGTAATTTCACTACTTGTTTTGCTTTTAACAAACATGTGTCGGCCTAGACAAACGCTTTTCCTCAGTGTAAAATTTTTAACAACATAATGAAACAAAATCGTTTATTATTCACTAAATGAAAAAACATTATTATTGTTTCTTGAACACTGAATTAAAACTCCATATTATAAAATTTATAAGGATGAAAACGTCGGTTTACTAGTAGTTTTTAAATGATGTGTTTCACCTTGTTAACATATGATAATGCCTTAGCAATTCGAAACATGTTATTCCCATTAAGTACAATAAAACTTTTAGAAAACAGACGTTTCAATTCGTATTAATTATATTTTTTTTAAATTCATAACCGTATTTAAGAGACAACGTTTGGAAAATTTAGGTCGTTAATTTTTTTTTCACTACCGACAGCATTACTCGAAATCATTATTTATCATAACATCGTTACTTAAAAAAATGCATAAATTACATAAAACTGGTGATTTTTGAATGTTATTTCAAAAAGTTTCTTTATCTTTCGTAATTTATGAAAGGATTCCACAGTGTTATGGCCTAAAGTTAAAATTAAGAACTTTCAAGTGAAGATATGTGTAATTTTAATTTAATTTGAACGAATATCATTTACCAGAACTTCAGTGGTTACATAGAATATATTGGTATGTATTAGGAATATTCCTCTCCGTTTCAAAGTTTCTAGTTACTGAGCCATTATTTCACTAAGCCGACTATTTATTAACCTCTATGCGGTCAATGTGACCAATAATGGTAGGAACCCCTTTGATACACCGTAGATCGTTTCTGTAGACACATTCAAAACGTATTAGATTGACATGCAGGGCAATGGTGCGAAACACGGTTCAAGGAATCTTCAATATTTACCTCCGGCATAACATTTCAAATCTGTCTATTTCGGTTTTCTCCGAACCCTCTGCCTTCACTTGTCTCTGAAATGTTACACGAAAAGTGTTCCAATAAATGAGATTCAGATGCTAAAGAGACCCAAAAAATATCCTTTACTCCACACCAATTAAATATAAGTAAGTTGAAGTATTCATACGAGACAACATTAATTTGAAGCTTTGGCAGATAATGGTCAAATGCTGCGTCTGATCTTTATTTTGTTAAAACATTGAATCATGGAGTTTAAAAATTAGTATCATGAACCGGCTGGAGATGTTTTGAAATATGGCTAAAAAAATGTTTTTTAAGTACATATTTGTACTTAAAATACAATCCAAGCGCATGTTTTTCACTACATTAGTAACACGTGCATAATATTAATATTAGATAACTTCAAGATTGAGTTGAGATAACAAAAGATTCATATCAGGATAGAATATTTTGAAAGTCCATTATTCCTACTTACCCCTTTCGGGGAGACGGCGTGATGGTTAGTTAGTTAGTTATGAACATTCAGTAATATTTAAATTTAACAACAAAAAAACAATAATTGCAAGAATTGCTAAATTTATTATAACATTATTTTATCATTATTGCAACTAACAAAATTGTCATTAAAAATTATATATGTATATTTCATAGCTTTATATACGAGTACACAATTTGGTTAGAGTATTATATAAGTTTACCCTCTTTAAGGGAATTTTCAAGAAAAAAAGTTTTATTAAAATGTTTTTAATGAAAGTGTGTACATTGCCTCACCCTTGTTAAATCGCACTCACGGAAATCCGGAATCCTTCCCCTAACGTATCTAAATAAAACATCCTTTGAAGAGTCCCCGCTACTACTGGGTACTCCGGTACTTGTACGAGCTGCAAATTTTGTGTTTGCTATTCGCTCAAAAGTTGTCGCGCGGTTCATTTTATATGGGACCGTGGTGAATCTTGGAGGAAAATGTGGATTACTTGACATTTCATATACAAGTGATTATATTTTATATACGTACATAACTACTGATACACGTGTGTATAACAAAAATAAAATAATATATGAAACTGACAACATCAACTAAAAATTGAGAATGGTTAAGTGCTATATTTGGTTCATATAACATTACATAGTGGAGACCTGGACCCTCAAAGTAAACAAGCACTTGAAATGTGGCTCCATCGCAGAATGTTGAGGATCTCATGGACTGACAAGGTCACCAACAATGAGGTGTTACGTACAGCCATAGTAGGAAGAGAATTGTTGAATGTGTGAAGTCTTGAAAGATGGCTTACTTGGGACACATTCTCCGCAACGTGGTTGGTAGAATGCAGCTGTCCTGGCTGCAGAACATCAAACAGTGGACAGGAATAACAAGAGTTCAGAACCTGTTCCAATTGGCGCAGGATAGAGATGCCTTTGCTGTAGTGATCGCCGACGTTGGGGGGCCCCGACACGGTACCGAAATAAGAATTGTGTGATATTTTGTATATGCAAACATATTACTTACAATGTCTGCATGCGTCATATTATACGAATTAAGTACCAGGCAATCATAAATCGTACCAAGAAAACTTCATTTAGGTGGGCTCATTTGAAGCGCATGTTTTAATTAAGGGAGAAATCCGTATTCCGACGCCACGCCAAGTGAAACATCACGTAAGCAAACACCTGCGATTGTGGCGAACCGTTTCATTACTAACGTGTACAGTACCTATTACAATTTCAATAAACACACGATAAATATAACGACATCTGTTGATGAAGGTTACCTATCCCATTTCCTGCGCCGAACCACAAAGACGTAATTAATTGTGGCGCTTATCTTATATAATAGTGAGTCGGGTGGTGAGAGTAAGCAAAATAAAATAGCGACCTTAGTGACAGGCAAAAAAAAACATATTTTCATATTTATATTCATATTTAGATCATTAAACTGAGACTTTTTTCAATGTAAAGGTCAATCAATAAGAAATATTATTATAAATTTATGTAAATAAGCAACCATAAATATTTAACTTGTATGATATCGTAAACATACTGATGTGTTAAATAAATGGCGAAGCATGTCTATAATGAATATTTAATATAATAGTTAACCGAGGAAACGTGCCATAATTAACTAAATCATATATGGAAAGTCAATGTGTGTGCATGACACAATGGATGAATGTTGTGGAAGCGGAAGAAATATGTTAGGAAAGAAAAGCGCGCCAGTCCATTCTTTCTGATTACCCCTTTGGAGAGACGGCGTGATGGTTAGTTAGTTAGTTAGTTAAGTTTACTTATCCTGACGTATTACAAATTTGTAACCCATGAAAAAGGAATGCTACCTTCAAAAAGAACAAATATATATTTTCTTCTTCTTTCTGTGTCCTGTCAGGTCTCTTCAACGTTGAGTATCACCCTTGAGTAGGCCTCCCTGTCCTGGGCTACTCGAAACAGCTCCTCCACGGTTCTCAGCCCTGTCCACTCTCGGATGTTCTTCAACCAGGAATTCTGCCTTCTCCCAACACCTCGTCGACCCTCAATCTTACCCTTTTGAAATCAGATATAACAGTGCGTATTTTTCGCTTCTCAGAACATGGCCTAAGTAGGACACCATACCGACTTTGATGTTGGTCAGCAACTCTCTGTCAACTCTGGCTCTATGGAGAACGTTTGTGTTGCTGACCATGCCAGAGATGCGTAAATGTGTATTTAAATTCATAAAATACAAAATAACTTAATTTGTAAAGTAAGCTTTAAATCACCCCTCTTCGGCTATCACATAACGCTTAAATTACCCCTATACGGTTGACATTCTATGATGCTTGTACAATAATTGCATTATTCCGCGGAGTAAATGAGGTATGAAATATTATTGATATTGTGTCTGACAGAATTGATTCAATCGATGCAGAACTGTAATAAAGGTAAGTGACAGCATTATGCAAGGATAATCCGACCCTATTATACAAATGTACCCTCGGTTGTAGTTACGCTAACCCCTAACCGAAGCGGCTGCTATTGCACCTGTGCGGTATAGTACCTATATAGCACACGTCTGCACGAGCAGAGCACACGTCTACACGGTACGTATATTATATGCGAGTAACCCTGAGGCATTGCGTTTCCTCCAATGAACTTCGTTCTGGAATGGGACATTAGTAAGCAGAATAATAAATTTGTTTTAAGATATTTCATAACTTATTTCTTAGAAAGCATTAGCTTAGTTAGGAGACATGAAAAACTTTGTTCTGAATGTAAATAATTATATATTTTTCGTTATTCACTGATAATTCTAAAAAGGAATTCTTTACATAGCGAAATGGTTTCCAGTACTCAACATTTTAAGTCGGCTGAATAAAATATAATCTAAAGAAGTTATTGGGAATAAAAATGTGTCATTTATTCCCAGATGGGTTTTACACATTTTCATTAGTTCGTGATTTTAGCAAAAAAATTACATTTTTTTATTCTTCAATCTTCTTCTTCTTTTGGTGCCGTGCCAGGTCCTCCCAACGTTGGCGATCACTACAGCAAAGGTATTCGCCATAGTGATTCCTGGGAAAAGGTGACCAGAGTGGTTTCCCGTTGCCTTTTCTGGTGGATTTTTCTATCGGGGTTACCTTCCTTTAGCTGGTTATATCTGGTTTGGAGGCGCCAGAAACCTCGCCTTTCATCCCCTCGTTATCTGCTGTGATCACACGGTTATGAGTGTGATCCCATTGCCCGGGGTTCGCGACAGGGACGCTAACGAGTCGGACTAGTCAGTAGTGTTGCCGGTGGAATGCAACTGGGCGTTTTGCAGCATTTTATAGAATCACACCCTCCAGTAAGATGTGACTCCCCGCGACCCTACTGACAATTCGAACCCCTTATTCTTCAATAATATTATTTAATTAAAATATATTAATCATTCAATTGGAAAGTGGAAGAAGATTGGGAGAAAACAGAAGGTGCTGGGGAGTGGAGAAAGATGGCCAGAGACAGAAGTCAGTGGAGGACCAATGTGGAGGAGGCCAAGTCCCACACCGGGATGTATCGCCGAGAAATGAAATGGATGAATGGATCATTCAATTAATAATTTTGAAATATTTTCAAAATTATTAATTTTCTTCACCACGACTATTAATATGATCGGAGCTTTGCGATTTATGTATTAACATTGTTTCACTGTGTAATATCTATTCCATAAAATAATACCCTGAAAAATCATTCGTTTTACTAATTATTAAAATTGCAATATAACATTTAACTCTGTTGTACCATAATACATAACGGTCCTAAGAACTCTATATAACTCCTTAGTCAGATGCAGGCTCGAGGGAGGTGCCGTGATATGGAGTCTTCATGAGGCTCAGTATTCTCTCATGTTGGAGAGGGTTCAAAAGTAATTCTTGAGAGCCTTCTACATGAGAGAGTACGGGGTATATCTTTGGCTCTATCCAACGGCATTTCTCTTGGGTATGCTGGGGTATAACTCTCTCCAGCTGAGGAGGGAAGGATTAATGTCAACGCATTTTTTCAAACTGATTCGGGGCTCTATTGAGAACTCCTATGTTCTGGAGCAAATAAGTATTTTTGCTCTTGATAATTACCTGCGACAGCGCTGACATCAATTGTTCTTTGCTCCGTCACGCAGAACCAACCTGCCTTTGGTGATGCCAGTAAGAAGAGCAATTCGGACGTTGAATCTAAGCGTCTCGGATTTGGACATTTTCAGTGTCAGTGAGGCAGTATTAATAAAAAACAACTACTTACAAAATAACATTACAATGTATTTAGGATAAGATTGTAAGTAAATATAGCCAAAAGTATGTTAGATTTTCGCTACGATTACGAGCATACGAGTATAATGTCGTGAGTGGCGCACGAACGTACACGTGCGTTTTGAAAGATGGTCTATAGAGTAGTGAATCTGCTTCTTCTTCTTCTTATCTACGAGAAGTTTAGTAATAAATACTTAATATCACTTTTTATTCTTATCATTATGGTGGAAGGGTAAAGATGAATTACACAAATCCTTTTTATTAAATTTGTATAATTCATGTGCAGTAACATCTATTATTAAAGAAATATTAAAACTATATTTGTAATCATTAGCTCGCACAAATATTTAGCTCTTTATCGTAATACGATCCCAGCTTCCAGCATACCGTAACCAGCGTAAGTCATATCGCGGGGTATTCGATTTTCGGTTCTAAGCCAGGTATTACGAAAGCCGTATGTTCCATTTACTGTAAAATGCACTTAACTGGTACGGGGTTCTGGGGGAGGAAGATGCCCTGCGGTCACTATTACTGCCATCTGGTGACCAGACCCAAACCAACTGCCCTAATTCCATTTGCATTTGATAAGCATATAATACTCGCACTACGCTTCCTTAGAAATGCTCTGATTAATTTGTTTAACACTTAAACTCATTGAAAATATTGACAAGTGATAAAATGACCTTTCCCGCTCAACGTGAGATTTTTTCTTCTGAATTTGTGAATTTAATTGTTATCAGTTAATTTGTATTGAAATTTTTTAGCAATTCTTCCCCTGGTTTGTAAATATAAAGAACGATTCTTAAAACATTCGAGGAAATTGATCAAAGAGTATTGTTAAATCATTATTGTCAAAATATTTTAATGAGAGGTAAAATATTTTGTTCCCATAGTCCCTTACTAAATAAATTAAAAATACATTCAGCAAAGGTTCAAGATTGCAGCTTCAGGCAAATAAAAATTGAATACAAAGATCTTTAAAGAAAAAGTTAACAATGCCACCATGTTTATTAAAATCAATTATATATTTTTTTTAAATCCAACGAAGCAATGGGAAGGGAAAACAAACCACAGCTTCCGACTTTACAAACTCCTTTCTATACAATTATAATATAACCTTGACATTCTCCCAAGTCGATTCTTTAAACTTCCAATACAATTTACAAATATTTTATTATTGGGCTTTCAGTGAATTTGACATTCCTTTGCCTTATACTCGTATATACGAATGAAAAACGTTTGATTGTTTTAAATATGAATGATTAATATTTGACAATGCCTTAGCAAATAAATAAATATGCCTTTGCCAGGCGAAACATGTAATTCACGTAACTTATTTATTTATTTTACATGTTATAACAAAAATTTGCCAAAAAAAGTTAATGGACTGTAGTTGCCTGTATCGTGGCAACTACATAAAATAGGATGTTAGTAGCATTGTTAGTAAAATGGCGGTTTGTTAGTAAAATGGCGGTTGTTAGTAATCTTATGCTAACATTGGTAATCGCAATATGATATAATTAAAATTACTAAATCTAAAAGAATAAAGTGTTTTCTACGTCTAAGGTACTTAACATAAAACTTCTAGAAAACAGACGCTTTCAATCGTGTTAATTATTTAAAATGGAGTTTTACATCATTCTTCGAGAAACAATACGTAAGAATTATATGCTTTATTCAAACGATGATTTAAAATTTCTCTTTTTCTTTTTTATATACATTGTATATAAAACACTAATATTAAAAAAAAATACATAGACGTGTTTCGGACAACCAGTCCTTCTTCAGTGATACATATTATAAAGATACTATAGATAGATAAAATATAATCCAATCTCTGATTTATTTCCTTTATTGTAAGTAATTACCTGAACGCCAATAAGAACTTTAAATTATTATTTTAAATTTTAAATTCAATCATAATATTTGTTATAACAAAAGCATAAACGTTCCAAAATAAATCTTATCATCGACATCGGTCAGATTATGTAAACAATTTTATAATATTTTAAATATATGTCTTTATAATATGAATCACTGAATAATAACTGGTTCTCCGAAACATGTCTATATAATTTTATGTTTTTAATATGATTGTTGTATACACAAAGTATATAAAAAAGAAAAAGAGAAATAAAGCATCATAACAACATAAATTATGGCGAATACAGAAGAGGTGATTTGAAATTTCAATATATATATTTGTTTATTTAAAAAACATTTTATTTTCAAAAGACTCTTTGGATTTTTTTACAAACATGGTTATTAATGCCTTAGACAGGCGTAACATTTCATTCACAAAAATATATAACAAAACTTCTAGAAAACATACGTTTTTATTCGTATTAATTTTAACCTTTTTATTTTTTTCATAATTCCACGATTTACTTTATTGTATGAAAAAACTCCACAGTCCACAAATATCCAACTTGTGAATTTATTTTAAAGTAGAAATAATACATTAAAGGATTAATTTACTTATAGAATGATAAATAAATAACCAACACACCGAGATCTTAAATCTCCGTAATAAATCTTTGTTTACTCCGCACAATAGACTTCCTAGAGGTATCTTGGATTGCAGGGCGGTAGAGAAACAAGGGCGGTAAAAGCGCCGCGTCGTGTTTTTATTCCTGGGGGGCGGGAAGGTGTTATCGGAAGAGTTCGGCAAACAGATTTCCCGTTCCGGCAGATCAAAGCCGGATGCGGAAATTGGAAGTAAACGAAATCTACTGTTGCTTCAGAGTGGAGCAGCTCACTAGAGATTGTTATATTCTATTAAGATTGTCGCCGATTGATTAACTAATTACTCAATTCGAAATCAACACATAACACTTAAAAATAATTTAAAACTCTTTTGTATTCTTTTGTATACCACTTGATTTTTTTTGCTTGTATACAAAAGGTCGTTTTAACCCAATTACTGTTTACACATTATTTTTAGCTATTATATTGATGATTCTCATGACATGTGATAGGTAGACAATCTATCGCCATTTTATTGTCACGTGAATTCTACACCAGACCAAAAACAGTGTGACAATCACAATGCCATCGCCGGGAATCGAACCCAGGACCATCAGTATGGAAGTCAGAGCTCTTACCACTCTGCCACGATGGTCGAGTTCTGGTTTTTTTTTCCGCCGAAAATTGTTTGTTTTAAATCAACACCACAGACAGACCTTATCGTTTCATTTCTGATCCGATCTCTGAGGGTTTTACTTGCGATGGAGCGTAGGGTTCTCATTTCTGCTACTCCATTTACAACAATAATAAACACGTTAAAAAAAAAGGTATTTCCGTAATAGGAATATCAACGAAAATGATTGTTAAGGATATTGATGAAAATATGTTTATACAAGAATTATATAATTTACAAGAATCCTTAAATAACGCTTCCTTTCATCGTGCATTTGATTTTCATTTCCCAAATGACTGAGATATTTGTATGAATCATAATGATTTTCCCTTGCCACTTTGGAATATTCTTTCAATTTAGCTTTTGATGTTACTTATTCGTACAAAGGTTGATGTAAATTTAAAACACATAAAACATAACAAATGTTCTCCTGGGATCGGTTATAATGATTGCGCATTATTTATATTTGTTTATGTAGCAATTTACTTTATTGCAAATTAACGTATACAAATTCGTTGAAAAAAAAACAAAACTGAAATAATCGTACGTTTACGATGTGAATAGAGCACGTAATTTATTTACATCGATGAAAACGTGGCAAGACCAAATTGATCAATTTCTAAATGTCGACGTGTATGAATGTTAATGATATACGACTACCTTCGTGGCAGAGTGGCAAGATTCACAACTGCCCCACCGAAGATCCCGGGTTCGATCCCTGCGATGACAGTGTGATTGTCAAACTATCTTTGGTCTGTATTAGAATTCACGTTACAATATAATGGCAATAGATTAGCTACCTATCACATGTCATTAGAATTCTTTGTCTTTTGCTATTGTATTGCTATGTGTGAACGGTGGGACATCGAGGGAGAATAGCGTAGCTTAAATGTGGTCTGAGTCCCCCTTGGTTGCAAATATACTTGATGTGAAAACCATGGGAAAGGAAAAGAAACATCGGTCGACCAAAGAAAATATGGGCTGACGACATAATGCCAGTTGGGGTAGGAAGATAATAAATAAAAGGCGCGCAAGACAGAAAAACAGATAACTTGAAGAGGCCTGGATACAGCAGTGGATAGATAGCTAGAGAGAAGAAGCAGAAAAAAATTATAACCTACAGTCAAGACGGAGTTGAAATCACATATATTATGTATCCTGGGGTTGAAGACTTACTGACATACTACACTTAAACAGCCGTTGTCGTCCACTGCTGGACCTAGGCTCTCCAATACGTGGAGAAGTATGTGGGGTTGGAGACAATCTTTCTCAAACTCATCAATGGCACAAGGTACCAAGAAACATAGTCATGTCATGTCAAGTCCATTGAAAATGCTGTTTTATAATCTAAAATAACATAACATAATTGACCATTACTAAAATTTACAGAGACACTTCAGCTAGACACAACTGGATATCTCGCAATTTTACCAATATTATTTGTATGTGTCAGTAAAATAAAAATACATGTGTCTGTTTTCCCACAAATATGTATATGTATTAACTACTTATACATGTTTTATCTACGTATAGCTCCTCGTCTTATATGATACAATATCTGAAATATTATTTCGACGTAAATGGAATATTGTTTTGATATATTGTATTCTTACAAAGAAAGTCTTTGATTTTCGCAAGGTAACTCGGTAGAATATTTATCTTATATCTTGTTTCGATGTACCTATTCGTGAATAAACAAAACCATCAGTAATATTACATTTGTATACGCTTTTGATAATGCAATTGTATTTCGGATTTCGTATTATTGATTGTTTCTTGAACAACGATGTAAAATTATGATTGATAAAAAATGACCAATATGAGTTTTCTAAAAGTTTAATTATATCTTTTATGAGAAGACATGTTTTGCATCGCTAAGGCAATATAAGGGGGAGTAAGGGGGTCCTATTGACTCTTCGAGCGGTGCATGGCCATTACCGTGGTGATGGCCATGCTACGCTGGAGGATTGATCTGATCCCAAGTACCTATCCACACCTCCTCGACTTTGGTCTCCCCTGGAAACTATGCGAAATGTTAGAGATCGAGTGTGAATAACCTCGGTGGATAATATTGATGCATAGGCTAACGTGGAAGGACACCTCGCCAACCCGTCTGGCAAGCGTGGCGTTGTAATGCCAACCACCCCCCGTATGACATGTCATACATGGAGAAGTATGGGGGAGGCCTATGTCCAGCAGTGGACGACAACGGCTGTTAAAGAAGAAGATGAAGGCATTATCAAACCTTTGATAAATTCACTTTGAAAATTGAAAATAACGTTAAGAATTAATTGTATCTCAATAGAGACGAAGATGTAAATTATTTGGAAACAAAATGTCGTGGTCGAGGCGTTTGCATGACTTATGACTTGTCATTGGTTGGGTTTAACGATCGCCTTCGATCTGACAATTATTTTGAAAGACGTGGTGTTTGTAGAAGGGCGGAATGGGGAATGTTGTATTACATAAAACGATCGCTTAACCCAACCAATGACAGATCTTAAGTCCTGTAAACGCCTCGACCACCATATTCTGTTTCCAAATATCTTCGCCTCTATTGAGATACAATTAATTCTTAACGATTAATACACCCGTAATGGGTAAAATCCAGTGTTTGTATACATTAAAAAAAAGAGAATAACGTTGTTTATAATCCACGAAATATTGAAAAACACGACATGTTTCGGAGGATACCTCCATCTTCTGGTGTAAATATATAATTTATATATTTATATATTTACACCAGATCCTCAAAAACATGTCGTGGTTTTTAATATTTTGTGGATTATAAACAACGTTATTTTCAATTTCCAAAGTGTATTACTTTGGAATTCTACAGTGTTAATGCTTTAGCGTTCAATAATTTGGTTAATTCGTATTGAGGATTTCGCATTTTTTTTTAAATATTGAAGACTCCTTTTTCGCTAGACTTCTAGATACATAGTCATAAAAACGGTCTTAATCTAGGTTTTTAAATAATACTTAGGTTTTTCTTCCATTTTTAACGTTTTAGGGGCTATACCTAATTTTTCATATATGTTTATTAATTTGTAACAAACGACAAAATGTGATTTATCGGTTTTTATCATATTTGACGTGTGGAAAACTGATTACAATACAAAAATATTTTCATTGAGTATCAAATATATTTCACAGATTTGAACTATTTCACAATCCAATCCAATAATTTTTAAGCCTTCTTTAATTATAAAAAATATTTTAGTTATGTTAACTTGCAAATTTTGTTAATAAAATTACAACTCAAATAACAAGAAATGTCACAAAACATGTCACGATCAAATAAATCATACGTTGAATGTCGGCCACGTGAGAAGCCGTAGAAATCGACGTGCGTGCATGAGACGATGTATGAATGTTGCTGTACGTATATGACTTTATCAGGGTCGAGCAATGCGGTGGTCCATTCTATCTGCCCACCCCTTGTAGCAGTCGTTTCAGCATAGTATTTTCAAAACACTCACTTTTATTCATTTCTAAAAATAAAAAAGTACGTGCTTTTAGTAAATATCACTGTTTTTCAAGGTAAACATCAACCAACCCCTTTTCAATGTAAGGTTTTATCTTATTTTTAGACCATAAAGCTTTGAATCAAACAAGAGTATGTTTCCTCTATTGTTCACCAGAGATAAGTTTACAGTGAAGACGGTGATATTTGATACCTTAAAGACATTTATATTCACCTGAAGAAATGATTTGTTGTTGAGACATTTGTAAATAGGTAAACAGAAACGCTGGCATGTTTTGTTTTCACACCACTCAATTTTGTTTTTTTAATATCATACTCGTTTTTTTACACAGATGATTCGTAAGTTGCAATAAACGGTTTATTTTTTTACCCTGTCGTAACCTCCTTGGTCAGTTAATATTAAAAAATATATATGTTATATTTTAGAAAAATAACATGTTTTTTTGCTCCTTAATCTCTCCACTGCTGGATATAGGCCTCTTCCAAACGATCCCACTTGTTCCTATCGCACGCCTTTCTCATCCAGTTCTTCTTCTTCTTCTTCCTCAACCCATTCCCGTCCACTTCTGGACAAAGACTTCCTCCATTTGCTTCCATGGCACTCTGTCCTGTGCAGACTGCATCCAGGTTATTCCGATGTGTCTTTTCTGATCATCCTTCCACTGTAGTTGCGGTCGCCCTGCACTTCTCTTTGCCGTCCACGGTCTCCAAGTCAGCAGTCTTCTCATCCATTTTTCATCTGAACTTCTGGCTACGTGACCTGCCCATTGCCATTTTAGAGTCGCCACCCGGTGGATGATGTCAGTGATCTTTATTTTTTCTCTCACCGTATCGTTTCTGACTCTGTCTCTTAGGCTTATTCCTAACATGGCTCTTTCCTTGTCTCTTTTGGTCACTCGTAGTTTCTCGGCACTTTTTTTTGACAATGTTACATTTTCAAGACCATAAGTACCAACTGGCAGAACGCAGGCTTTATAGACTTTTCGTTTCAGGTTGATCGGTATTTTCCGTTTTTTAAGGATGTAACCCATGTTTCCGAAAGCTGCCCAGCTTAGTCCAATTCTTATTTTTAAGGATTAATTGTATCTCAATAGAGACGAATACGACCACCACGTCTGACAAAATTTTGAAAGATGGGTAGTATTTGTACAGTATTTGTCTACAAATATTTGATTGATTGAGATTTGTATCCAGTATTTGTCTACAAATATTTGTATACATTCAAAAAACAAATCTTATTTTTAACTGCGGTTTGGTTATCTCGGGCCAATCGAATCTATGTTGGCCCATATTTTTTGTTACCTTCCGACACCTATTTTGTTTGCCCAAAGTCTCCATTTGATTTGTGTCTACAATCATCTTATCTTGCTATGTGTCCTGCCCGTTGCCACTTTTATGAAGCTTAATTTAATAAAGTATTTTATTGTATTCATAAACATTTAAATGTTTCATTTAATTGGAATGAGAACTTTAAATGTATGTTCTGAATGGACCGGGGACAGGTCCAGGGAGTGTACGAGCGAGGCAGACGAAAGGGCGCCGCTACGCTATATAGTTGCCTCGGGTATTTGGCGGGAACTCCTATGTTCCTTTATTTTTTTAAATGGAATAAAAATGAAAAACATGCAAAATATTGATTTTTAAATATTATTTTACTTGGACACGGAATTGTATCTTCTCTTAGTATTCACGGAATTATAGTTTGACCGTATATGATATATTATTAATTTTATGTGTTTACATCATATAAATTAAGTATCAAAGTGAATTGCTTAACACAAAATTACCGTATCTGATATGTACACAATTCATTTTAAGAATCCAATACTTTAATTTAATTGCTCAAAATGTTTCTTTAAACTTGAAAGTACTGTGCTATCCGAGACGCCGTTAACTTCATTATTTTCCACGAAACAAGGGAGGAGGCAAATTAACGATTTGTTTACCAATTGAACAGTCCCGACGCCGATTACACGTCTTGTGTTACTTACAAACGACCTCTATTTATTTCCAAACAGAACAAATCTAATTGACATAACAATGCTAAGACTCAAAATAAAAATATCTCGATCAACCAGCACGCTTCTCAATGTGCGCTAGCGTTTTCTGTATTTGCTAATCGCTCTCTTACGGAAAAACCTTAGTACAATATTTTTCAAATTATACTCAACTATTTTTTATGTAGGACTTAAATCATACTGGCGGAGTCCTTCTGAAACAGCAGCGCTTTCGCATCGAACTTTTTTTTTCAATTCCATACGACACCACAAAATGACAGAAAATATTACGTTTATCTTTTAACGTAAATCTTCTTCTATTTCGTCTTCTTTTCCACTTTTGGTAGACTCAGGTGTCTGTTATTTCATGCGGGTCCTCTTGAGACGCTGAACTCCAGCTTTCTCTCCACCGTTTCGGGGGTCTTCTTGGTCGGCGTTGTCCGTTTGGCGTTCCATGGAGAGCTATGTATGGTATCCTATTTAAGCTAATTCTTTCTACATTTTGATGCCAGTATCGCCGTCTTTGACGTCCCCATCTGACCACATCTTCGATCTCACAGATTTCTCGGATTGCTGTATTCCCAATACGATCACGTAGGGTTTTGCCAGTAAATCGTTATTCGACGTAAATCGGAATCACATATTAATCGGAATTAACGTAAATCGGAATCTTATATTAAATGTAAATTCAACTGCTGTTTTTTTTTACTTTTTATTTATTGAAATTATATTTAAATTAATAAATCAGAAAAAAGTTCAAAATTCTTTAGGGAAAGCTCCACCAATTTCACAATATTTTTTTTAATTTAAAATGGAATTGTAGTAAGCCATAACCACTAAATCTTAAACTTCAAAGTGGTTTGCGCTTATTTATAAAAACTATTTTGTAATGTTTTCAAACAAAATTTCCACGATTAACGATATCAAAGAAAATACATTAGATTGCTTAATATTATATATAGTCACAAAGAAATCACTCAGACATGAAATAAGTATCTTACTTTAAAAAATTGTCTGAAAGTATTTTTTTAATGTGTACATATTTTTACGCTTTATTCGCATATTACATATACATACAATTTGCTTCCATCATTTAATGAATATCATGTTTCGCCCTTTAAGACAATATTACTTGATAATGCCTTAGAAGAGCGAAGGTTGTCATTCCATATAAAATACTCATATAATTAAACTCCTAGAAGTCGGACGTTTTTTTCATATTAATTAAGTAATTGATTAATTTGGTCACGCTATGTTTTTCGGTCTTTCACGGTATTTTTTCCATTCAGATAGCTTATGTATAACTTTATAATCAAATTTCCATTATATATTCGTTGCATTTGCCTAACAGAAATTCTTCTTCTTCATATTCTTCTACTTCCTCAGCCTATTCCCGCCCACTCCTGGACAAAGGCCTCCTCCATTCGCTTCCATGTCACTCTGTCATGTGCAGACTGCATCCAGGTTATTCCGGCGTGTTTGTTCAGATCATCCTTCCACCGTAGTTGCGGTCGCCCTGCACTTCTCTTTACCGTCCACGGTCTCTAAGTCAGCAGTCTTCTTGTTCATTTATCATCTGAGCTTCTGTCTACGTGACCTGCTCATTGCCATTTTAGAGTCACCAACCGGTGGATGATGTCAGTGGCTTTGTTTTTTCTCTCACAGTATCGTTTCTGACTCTTAGGCTTATTCCTAACATGGTTCTTTCCATGTTTCTTTAGGTAACTCGTAATTTCTCGGCACTTTGTTTGGACAATGTTACAGTTTCAAGACTATAAGTACCATCTAGCAGAACACAGGCTTCTGTGTTCAAAAGAAATTATCCACGGTGAATTCCACAGTGTTAACGTCCTTATTTTATCTTGTAAGGTAGATTAATTTGTTAATATTCGGTCATCAAAAGGGACATCTAGCCGCTTATAAGCTACTGTATGTTTACCCTTCTTTACCTTGTACTATAAACATTAAGATTTTTGCTATACGATTCCGTTGTTTTGGAGGTCCGTTGGCGTGGAATAGCCTCAATGTTAGATTTAAGTATGAGGATAGTGATGTTAAATTTAAGAAACTTCTAAAAACTGCACTATTCGGTCAGTCTTTTTCTGGTGTGTCTTTAAAATATAAATTATCGGTCAGTCTTTTTCTGGCGTGTATAATATATATTATCATAAATAATAATAATAATTTAGACGATGTTGCTGCTGTTGTTTGCCATGTGTTTGTGTTTGTAAAACCCACCCATTGAATTATGGCCGAGCCATAGAGGGCTCCCTCCGCTTGCTCGAAGCTTTTATAGGCGCAGCGGCGCCTTTCGTCAGCTTCACTCGTGCAGTCCCTAGTCCCCCGTCCATGCGGGACTTACGTTAAATAATAATAATAATAATATATGTATATTTGCAACCATGGGGGACCCAGACCACATTTAAGCTACGCTACTCTCCCTCAATGTCCCGCCGAAAACATACAGCAAAAGAAAATACACAATTGATACATAAATAATATGTGTTAGAGGAAGAATAAAAAATAAATAATGTACAGCAGGAGGCACAAGAGGGAGGGAGGAAACACAATGCAGGATGGGGAAAAAATGAAGTTAATTTAATTGTGGAATAGGGAAGGTAACATAGGAAGTTTGTACTATGTATATTATTTAAGAGAATAAAAATAATGCAATTGAACTAAGGAGGAGGACGAGGTCCGGCATTGCGGATCAATCTCCCCTCCTCCCAGCAAGATAATTTCCACCCCCTCAAAGGGGCAAGTACCCACCCATTAGTTATATCGAATTTCGGTAATTTTAAAATCGGCAATTGCTAACAGCGAAGACTTATATATTTTATTTTAAAATGTTTTGTATAGGCCGAACACAGATTGAATACCCCTGGCCCAGACAGCGGGTCGCGGCGGGGTGACGCGGGCACCAAGTCACGCGATACTATTCCGCTTTCGCTGCTCCGTTCTTATTACACTGTTCGGGCCATTCGGTGACTGGTCATTAAGCAAATAACGCGAGTGTAAAAAGCAACGAAATACAGAGCAATTGTACCCACATTCTAGATCGTCAACGGGAGCTCAATTACCGAATGAAAAAATGCTCTAATGGCGGCAGCGAGATTATACGTCATAAAACTTTCGTATTTAAGTAGCCCTGTTAAATTTAGTACGACTTCTATGCAAATACACGTGTTCGTCTGGCATAATATAATATTGTTGGTTTTGATTCTGTACTTTGAATTGCCTAATGAGTGGGGTAACTAATAACTTTCTGCATTTTTATTTCGACTGTGTTATCTTGAATCTAAAGCAATCCTTATTTAAAGGCTCAAACATGAAATCATTTCTCTTGAAAAATTACCAGCTAAAGCATTTGAATAAACAGAAGTGTATTTGACGTATTATATTGTTTTGTATTATATTAATTACGCTGATATAATTTAATTTACCTACACATACGCATACCGAGAATATAATTTATTTATAATATTAATGTTGTTTATATAAAAATCCTGGTAGAAATCATTGTAAATATTGAAATTAAAACAATAATTATTAAAATACGTATTATGTTTTATTCAAAATAATGTAAGGATCATTAAGATGGTTTGGACATATGGAAAGAATGAATGAAGAAAGAATGGTAAAAAAATATATGTTAATGGTGTAAATGGAACCAGAAATAGAGGAAGACAGAGGAAAACGTGGCACAATAAAATTAATTAAATATTGAATATCGGCCATGTGAGGAGTCAGAGAAATCGACGCGCGTGCATGACACGATGTATGAATGTTGAGGAAGCGAGAGAAATATGTCAGGAAAGAAAAGTGTGGCAGTCCATTATTTCTGCCTATCCCTTCGGGGAGACGGCGTGATGGTTAGTTAGTCAGTTAGTTAGTTATGTTTTATTCATTTTTTTCGCAACTATCTTCAGGGTATAATAACGAATCGTGGCGATAATGAAACGTAATGATAATGATCCCCTCTTAGCGATGATGATAAAACCCAGAAAATTGCTGCTAAAATCGATCGTAATAAACATTAGGAAAATAAATAAATAAATACTGATTTATTTAAAACTTTGTTTTTGTATTTTATTTGTTATTTTTTATTATATTATCTAAACAGCTGTTTTGCCAACGGATGTTGGCATCATCAGGTGTTACCTTGAAACTTTTTGAAATTAGCACCTAATGATGCCGACATGACACAATGTACTCGTAGGTATCATCAGGTGTAACCATGAACAATTTTGATTATAACACTTGATGATGCCTACATCGTTTGGCGAAATTATATTGTAAAACTCATTAATAAATATTTAATAATAATGAAAATATTTTTTAAGAAATTGTATTCACCCTTTGGTTGCCAAAAGTCGATATATCGGCTTTTGATACACCAGCGACAAATGTCAAATCCGATAGATCGTAGTCTTGATTTATAAAAGAGTCAGATAAATTTTAGACAGAGTGTGAGGGAGCGATTCAGTGGTACGTATTATTTACGATTTGTATTCATCATATTCAGTAGTAAAAGACCATTTGTATATTAAAAGTATCCTACAAGTGCCGGAAAACAAAGGATTAATTGTTATGGAATAATACACTTGCATGGCTAAATATGTAATTAAAACTATAAAAATAATTTAACTCATTCTTCTTTCCTTCGTGGCAAGCTAGTTTAGTACCCTAAAAAGAGTAATATTTAAAAATAATGAAAACCAAAAAAAATTACAAATTTTCTTTAATATTAGGTATTTAGTGTGCTTCCACTTATGTTTATGTTCGACCGGTTTCATCATCTTGCAGCCATCTTCTAGTCAAGAAGATGGCAACCAGAAGATGGCAGCAAGCTGCCGAAACCGGTTGAACATAAACATAAGTGGAAGCACACTTAATCCATAATAATAAAGAAATTTTGTATATATATTTTTTTGTTTTAATTATTTAAAAAGAACTTCTACCGAGAAATTTAAATTAAAAACATTATTTTTTTTAGTCACATTTATATTCTCTTTGCATTGTGGTGGACGGTTTAGCCGACTTTGTGTCTTTTCCAGGGGTGCTAGATGATATAGTAACATCACACGAGGAGGCACCTTTTTTGCCCCCAATATTAGCCCTTAGAATGCTAAATCTATATGTTCAGAAGAAGTGACTGGATCGTGTTACAATTATATTGTAATATTTGTTTTCCCGTTCGAACTACAAGTGTATATAAATATAGGATACTAGACAGCAATAAAACCCTTTGCGGAGTATCGGACCCTCCTTATATATTATACACATTAAGCTATATACCTGCTCTTTATGCTTCTCCCACTGGGCGGGCGGTGTGAACCATTAAAAATACACTCTTCTCAGACGCTGTCTAATAGTCTGTTTAGTGAATAATTTATATAACCCACAAATAAAAGACCAGTCTTGTTTCTTGAGCAACTAGGACAGACGTTTTCCAGGAACCAGCGGCGGTTCTTTACGTCGCGTCGTTCAGGAAATGTCG
This sequence comes from Lepidostoma basale, assembly GCA_022606425.2. NCBI lineage: Eukaryota > Metazoa > Arthropoda > Insecta > Trichoptera > Lepidostomatidae > Lepidostoma > Lepidostoma basale. The sequence goes on along the minus strand of JAHDVF020000047.1, from coordinate 663,571 downwards.
CAATAAAATGTCACTTTGTCAAATACAGAAACGTTCAGTTTCAATAAAATTAACCAGAAGCTATGGGGCTTTTTTCTTTCGCTTTTTAGTTGTATAATTTATTTGTGTATTTGAAACTCCTCTAAATTATACAATACTGAATTAAAATCTTTCAAATAATGAAATAAATAAAAATTTATATATAATTTATTTATTATTGTGTATTTTTGTGCCTCCACTTGTGTTTATTCTCGACCGGTTTCGGCAGCTTGCTGCTATCTTCTGGGGATACACCCAGAAGATGGCAGCAAGCTGCCGAAACCGGTCGAACATAAACACAAGTGGAAGCACACATACATAATAATAAAGAAATTTTGTATCATTTTTTTGTTTGTTTTCATTATTTAAAATAAACTTCTACCAAGAAATTTCAATTAAAAACATTAATTATTTTAAACCTTTCAACTTTTTGTTATTTTTCGTCGTCTATACATTTATTTTCTATGAGTTTACTTATGTTTTACGGGAATGAAATGTTAAGTCTTAGTAAGGCCAATATGTCAAAATTGAATATTTTTAATTGAAATTTCTTGGTAGAAGTTCATAGTAAATATTTCTTCTTCTTCTTTCGGTGCCGGGTCAGGTCCTCCCAACATTGGCGATCACTGTAGCAAAGTCATCTCTGCCCTGCGCCACTTGGAACAGGTTCTGAACTCTTGTAATTCCTGTCCACTCCTAAATGTTCCGCAGCCAGGACAGCTGCCTTCTACCAACTCCCCGACGTCCCTTCACTGTACCCATTAATATCACTCGAAGGAGGTGGTATTTTTCTCCCTTTAGCACATGACCCAAATATGAGACCTTTCTAATTTTCACACTCAACAACAGCTTTCCATTGATAATATTTATAATACAAAAAATTTAATAACGTGTATTTAGTGTTTTTCCACTTGATTTTTACCGTGACCACCGTGGCCATCTCGTTTTCAGCCATTTTCTGGTCAACCATATAATAAAAAAATTTTAGATAATAAAAAAACCCAATTAAATATTTTAAAACCCATAGAAAACAAAAGGTTTTATTTCACGTTAATTCATTTAAAAAAAAATTATCTGCTTAAAACTTAATACATATTTACCGATTAGCATAATGTTTACAAAAAAAGTTTCAATTGCTTACTGAAGTTACATTTTAAATTTAAAAAAAACTCCGAGTATAATTCATTGATATTAGGATATATTTTAACATTATGTAATACCGTTTTATAATGAAAAAATAAATAAATGTAAAAAATCGTGGGTTATCTGGTTTTTTAGACATTTTATTTATATTAACGTGTAACACAAATTAAATAAACACAAAAGTCCGGATCGTCCATGTCAACACGTGCAACATCGAAAAAAACATTATGTGTTATTACTTTATGTGCTAAATTAAAAAAACGGTGGATTCATGGAACATATATTAAATAGACAATATGTGCACCATCTAAAAAGAACATTTTGTGTTAAATTATTTTTATTTTGTTATTTTATTTTATATCATTGTATTTTATATTATTTGTTTTAGATTTATTTTGTGGGTGTTGGACAATCGAAGTGTGCGCGAGAGATGCCTATTGGTGGCGTTGAGGTTCGCAAACCCATCACACCGCGTCTCCCGCGGAGCGAAAAGAGAAGGATAGAGTGCCGCATCAGTAAAAGTGTGACAGTCCATTCTTTCTGTCTACCCTTTCGGGGAGACGGCGTGATGGTTAGTTAGTTTTTCAGTTAGTTTATATATATATTATTATTGACTAAGAACTTTAATGATGAAAATCCATGAAATTTTAAATTACAACGTATTTTTTTTTTACCGTTTTATTTACAAGGTTGAAGTTTTTATAAAGTTTTTTAAATTATACACAATTTTATTTATTACATTTTATCTATTAATAATATAGTCTAAACCGTAATGCATGTTTTATTATATTATAATACAAAATGGTTAAGTGGTATGATCCGTCAAATATAATATCAAATATAAAATTGTGTTCAATAAGACATTTAAAAAAACGTGTTGGAACCTAAAATCTAGCCTGTATTTAAAAAGAAACTATTTGTTCGAGTCGAAATTCAATTGACGAATTCAAATATATATTATATTTTTTAAACTCTTAATTTAAAGCATTAATCGAACAGTTACTACGCCACTTGATCTGCCGCCATCCCCCTAGAATATTTTTTGAAAAACTTTACCGGTCTCCACTGCGTGTTCCGTCGGACTGAAACACTCGACGCATACCGGCAATTAGCTCCTACATTTACCGTTGTGGAATTTATTTTCAATTTGAAAATTGGACGGCCACGTTCTGGCGGCGTCTCGTTTCTGTTATTAATAATTACATGAAAAATAATTAGTTTACTCCTGTTGCTAGATACATACTGCCAGTGGAGTAAGCACCGAAGGGCCCCCAGGCGGCTGTTAAAGGTACTCTGCCCCTTTACAATTGAATTACTGCTTTAAAGGGTTACAAATCCATTCGCTTTTGGTTCCAAAAATCTCAGATGCAAGCGCTGTAATGAAATGAAATCTTTTTAAACAAAAAAATGTTTTAACATATATACACCAAATTCATTCGAAAACGTTTCAATTTAAAATAATCGTTTGGCGAATGTTTGGTCAGTGCTGCTATACGGGGTGGAGTCGTGGACCCTTAAAGTCAATATTATAAACCGATTAGAACCCTTTGAGATGTGGATACACCAAAGGATGTTACGCATCTCCTGAACTGACATGGTCAGCAACACTAACGTTCTCCATAGAGCCAGAGTTGACAGAGAGTTGCTGAGCAACATCAAAGTCCGTAAGGTGTCCTACTTGGGCCATGTTCTGAGAGGCGAAAAGTACGCACTGTTACATCTGATCTTGGAGGGTAAGATTGAGGGTCAACGAGGTGTTGGGAGAAGGCGGGTTTTCTGGCTGAGGAACATCCGAGAGTGGACGGGCCTGAGTACCGTGGGGGAGCTGTTCCGAGCTGCCCAGGACAGGGAGGCCTACTCAAGGGTGATAGTCAACGTTGGGGAGACCTGACAAGACACGGAAAGAAGAAGAAGCGAATATATAAACAAAATGTTTAATTTGAAATCAAAATTGTCAAGAAAGATGTATTTTTTTTTTTATTAAGAGCGCTCAGACTTTGAAATGAAACAAAACAACCGGTCTAAATGAAATTGCCACAATTTAAAAAATAATTTAATTGAAATTAATTGACATTATAAACAATATTTCTTTATTTATTATTTTTCACAACTATTTCGTCAACCAATGTTGACTTCATCAGAAGTTACAATAATCTATCAAATGTTAAAATTAGGTTGATAGATTATTGTAACACCTGAAGATGTCAACAACTGTTGACGAAACAGCTGTTGTGAAAAAAAAAACAATAAAAAATAAGGTTTTCTCTATTGTCAATTAAAATAAAAACAATAAAAAAAAATTTTGATTTGATCGTGCCACGTTTTCCTCGGCCTTCCTCTGTTTCTAGCTCCGTTTACACCGTTTACATATACCTTCTTTACCATTCTGTCTTCACTCATTCATTCCATATGTCCAAACCATCTTTCCCCTTTCCTTATTTTGTTCATAACACTTTCACCCTTTCCTTATTTTGTTCATAACACTTTCATTCGCACCGCATTCACTTCTTATACTTGCATTTGTCACTCTATCATATACAGATTTGCCACACAATCGTCTTAGAGATCTAATTTCTACTGCATTTATTCTACTATTGAATGTCGGTCACGTGGGGAGTTGGAGAAATCGACGTGCGTGCATGACAAGATGCATGAATGTAGAGGAAGCGAGAGAAGTATGTCAGGACAGAACAGTGTGGCGTTCCATTATTTCTACCTACCCCTCCGGGGAGACGGCATGATGGTTAGTTAGTTAGTTAGTTACAATAAAAACGACGACCTTCGTGGCAGAGTGGTAAGAGCTCTGACTTTCGTACCGTTACCCAAGGTCCCGGGTTCGATTCCCGGCGATGGCAATGTGATTGTCACACTGTCTTTGGTCTGGTGTAGAATTCACGTGACAATTAAATGGAGATAGATTAGCTACCTATGATCACATGTCACGAGAATCAATATAATAGCTAAAAAATAGATTGTATACAGTAATTGGGTTCAAACGACCTGTTGTATGCATAAAAAAAATTCACTTCTTTTACGTTCTAATTTTTTTAATTTTTACGTTCCCATTAGCAGGGAGATGACATTTTTAGAATGGTAAAATTCAATTGGGACTGGCTTAAGAGTGGGGTCAGCAATGTCCCATTACGGCAGTGCACAGCCCAGCAGCCTGCCACAGTGTACCAGATGGTACAGAATAATTTCATAATATCCATTTACGCATAATTTTGTCGGCGGTGGTGGGGCGGGGGGAGGATAATAAATAGCTGCAGAAAGTAATTTCACCCACACCTAGTGAAAACATCGTGCTATAAGTACGCAATTTGCCAATTAATTTCTCTGAAAGTTACTAGGATATTTCTAAGATAAACAGCTATCGCTGTTACACGTCTTTGGTTTTGGAATATTAATCAGAGCAAAGTTCAATCTCGTAGAGATGTTACAAATTTGGAAATTATTCGCTCTGTCCTTTGCCTCATAACTTTCTATATTACAAAATTTACTTTAATCCTTATTAATAATATTCAATGAAAATTATATATCGCAGTTAGTAATTATAAATATTGTTCTTTTATTTTATAATTATAAGAATTATAACTTCGGAACATTTTTCTAATTATCGCCATTAGCTAGCATTTCGTAATATAGATTCATTATAAATTAACTATTGAAAAAAAATTATAATAAATTCACAATTGTTGGTGTAAAAAATTGCGCCAAGGAAGGACGTCTAACGTCCGAAACATATTTGTGAAAAGTGCAACAATATGTTGAGGAAATACAATGTTTTAGAAAAGTTATTTACGTTTCGTTTTAACTCAATATCCGCTGTTAAAACTTATTTAATTAGGTGAAAACATCTGTTATCTATAATAGAAGGGAAATCTTTTTTTTTGTAGGGGTGACATGTTTTGCCACGGATATTATGAAATAAGTCATTTCATAATGCTCTCGTAAGGCGAAAGATGTCAACCCATGAAATATAATTAATCTTCTGGAAAACGCATATTTCCAAAAACGATCGTTAAATATTATTACTCATACAAAAAAGTAAATATTTTGTTAATAAACATCTAGTCGATGCCTCATGTAAAGCTTATCTTGAATCCTGAAATATTTCTGGGTATAATAATAATAAATTTGGGTATAAGTACGCACGCATAATATATACATATTTCACATCAAAATATCAAGGAACGTTTTCCAAAATAGAACCTTATTTAATTCGACTTATTGAATTAACCCCATAAATCTAACCCGAAAATCCAAAAACCCTCCGTCAGCATATTTAAGAGGCTATTAGATGTGACGCGGTACAATATCTCAGGTTTTATTTTTTAAATTATTTTCCACAAAGCGAGGCCTTCGTGTACAGGAATAAAATGAGTAATACGATACTAGAATCCTTGAAATAATTGAATAGTTATTATTTTACGGGTTTCGTTTCTATTACAAGGTTTTTAAGATTAAAAAAAAAGTTTTTAAAAGAGTTTTTTTTATAATTTTACAGGAATCTCTTGATTTTAAATAAAACTGTTAAATTAAATAACTTTGTTTTTGTTTCGCAATTGTATTTTATTTTACGCGACAGCTGTTTCATCAACCTATGTTTACATCATCAGGTGTTACAATAATATATCAAATGTAAATTTTTTTTGAATTTTATATATGTCAAATGTCAAAAAATTTATATATTTGAATGTCAAAAAATGTATATACTTAAATGTCAAAAAAATTATATATGTCAAAAAAAATATTATGGCAAATTTTCTTGAATTTTAAATTGATATAGTAACAAATACACATAAAGATTCGAAAAATCAAAAAAAAATCACATTTTATATATTATTGTAACACCTGATAATGTCAACATAGGTTGATGAAACAGCTGTCGCGTAAAATAAAATACAATTGTGATACAAAAACAAAGTAATTTAATTTATTATATTATAACATTTCGAAATGTTAAGGTATGATAGTGTTTCGGCAAAAACAATGTTCTATTTAATAACTAATAAAACAATGTTTTTATTGACTTCTTCCATGTCTTTATTTCTACAGCAAGCGGGGCTGGAGATCTGGTGCGAATAGAGAAGCTGTCAACATCCGCACAGTTGACATTTATAAGACCAGAGAGAACATGCAGTTTGGGAAGGCCATGGCTTCGTTGATTGGACGGTTTTCTGAAGGGCCTACAATTGTTGTGAATCGGACCAGAGGAGTGTATGTCTAAAACTCAGGATAGGGTTGGCTGCAGAAACTTGTTGGAGGCGGCGGAGGTCCACCCAGAAGAGTAGAGCCAGAGAGAAGAAGATGAATATGCGCAGAAACAGTAGATCATTTTAAGTAGAACTAAACGGGTAGTGACCAGAGTTGATCTAAATCCAGCTATAATAAGAACCAAGCGTTCTCTTCCCTAAACCACCTGGATTTATCAGGGTTACAAAACGATCAGTTGGTTTATTTCTCCGATAAGGCTTAGATTGGTAGTTTGAAAAACAAAAATAATAATTGTAAAAGCAATGTGTAAATATTTATTTCTTTAGTACATATATAATAATAACATAAGGCTAATTGTATGCTTCAATGAATATAAATTAATAGAATGATTAAAAGTATGAGACTACGAAACAAAATCTAAATTAAACTGAGACAATATAAATATCAGATAGCATCTTCTTTTATTTCTTAATATTACATTTGTATCGTAAGAGATAGATATTTATCAAAAGACTTTTATTTTTATCATCAATACTCAAAGACGAGTCATTGACTCTCTATCACCGTATTCAAGAGACACAATGGCAAAAAACGTTTAAAATCCCCCTTTCTATTTGGCCCCGCGATTGAATATTTCCTCGGGGGTTGGGGCAGATCATGCGTAAGGACAATTGAATCACAATTATTATTTGTTTGCCGCGCCGTCAAACTAATGTTGATTGACGTATAAACAAAGGGGACTAGTCTAAATAAAGCTGCCACTCAAAAATACCCCATCCTAGTATTTACAGAGCGCTTACTCCGTCGGCTTCTTATGTACTACGTTAATGGAAATGATTTCACGAATCAATAGATTGGATAAGAATCTATTTATCTTTGTTTTTATTGACTCCATGGATTACTTTCGAACCAATTGTTTTATTTTTTTTTATATTGTTTTCAATTACACAAAAACGAATAAATCAATGTATTCATATACCACATCAATAATTCCGCGAGCCAAGTTTTTCACTTTCCTGATTATCGCTCTAACTACGCTCAGAGAGCGACAATGTGCCCGATTTGCGACAACTATAAGAAGCATTTTGATGATATCCGTATTTTCCCCTGAACAAGCGTAATTAAAAAAAAACGATCGGAGCAACTTTCTTTGTAGATGAGACTATAATGTTAGTTCAGCTTTGATTTGATTTCATACTGTTGTCTGTTAATTATTTTTTAAATTTATATTGGTCTTAATTTATTGTTCCTGTGTGTTTTAAAATCGCTGTATGTTACTCTAAATAAGTAAACTAACTAACTATCACGCCGTCTCCCCGAAGGGGTAGGCAAAATGAATGGACTGCCACACGTTTCTTTCCTGACATATTTCTCTCGTTCTCTCAACATTCATGCACGCGCGTCGATTTCATAAAGCTCCTCATGGCCGACATTCAATATTTAATTATTTTTCAGTCTTCTCTATTTCGTTCCATTATCGTTAACATATATACCTGCCTTATATATATATATATATATATATATATATATATATATATATATATATATATATATATATATATATATATATATATTATAAGAGCAGTAATAATAAGCAGGCATATCATATATGCCATATAATATATAGTATATATATATATATATATATATATATATATATATATATATATATATATATATATATATATATATATATATATATATGTAATATATAATACATATACATATATATGCTCGTATTATATATATACATATATATATATATATATAATATGTATGTATATAATATATGTATATATATATATATATATATATATATATATATATAGCTGATATATATATATATGTATATGTATATATATATATACATATATATAATAATAACATACATATATTACATATATATATATATATACGTATATAATATATATATGTTACATTATATATTATTACCATACATATATATCTATTAATAATATATACATATTACATATAATATATATTATATATATATATATACATATTATTATACATATATATATATATATATGGCCATATATATATATATATATTACATGCATATATATATATATATATATATATATATTATATATATATACATATATATATATATAACATACATATGCTATACATATATACATATACATTTATATATATATATATATATATATTATTATTACATACTATATACACATATATATATACTATATACATATATATATATGTATATATTGGTTACATACATATATATATATATATATATATATATATATATATATATATATATACTATATATGTATATATATATATATATATATATATATTTTACCATTCTTTCCATATGTCCAAACCATACAGGAATATATTAAATAAATTAAATTAAAACTAAGATTCCTTCCAGTCATACTTCCTTAAATTATTCTCCAAACGTAATATCTCCTAGTTTGCAGATTTAACGTTACTCTGGTAAGACTAGAATGTAGAATGTTCAATCCTCTGAACATTATCACTTTGGAAACCATTATTTGATTTGTATCACTTAGGAAATTGTAATTTGAAATGTACTGTTTCTATATTATGTATTGTCTTTATAAAGTTGAACTATTAGACATATTGACTTGTCTAATGTGTTGTGTGTATTTGACGTATTAACTATTGCTTTTTGGTGTGAATATTAGTGAAAAATATTTTATTACAACACTTATTTCTGTAAAGTATCTATTTTTCTTTTTTTGCATTTTCGTTCTTTGTCGTTTAAATCATAATATCGCTTTTCATGTTCTCCGCGTTAAGGATGTTGATGTAAATACAAGGAGCCTCATAGTGGGTTTATTCAATTTTAAATGTGAATAAAACATAACTAATACGAATGAAAAGTGTATTTTCTAGAAATTATTTAATATTTTATACAAATGACATGCTTTGCATGTCTAAGTCATTATAAATGTGATTTGATACCTTAGACAGGCGTAACAAATCATGCACACAAAATATAATAAAACTTCCAGAAAACGGACGTTTTCATTCGAATTAAATATTTAATGGGGAGTTTTACATTTTTGTTCAAAAAAATATAAATATCACACATTAACCTATAATCCAGCTATTGCTACGTAGATACTTAAAACAATTAGTAATGTATGCACCGACGACATTCGAGGCAGAGTATCAACAGCTTTGACTGCCACGCCGAATGTCCCGGGTTCGATTCCCAGCAATGACAGTGTGATTCTCAGATTGTCTTAGGTCTGGTTTAGAATTCACGTTACAATAAAATAGCGATTCTTTAGCTACCTATCACATGTTATGAGAATCAATATAATAGCTATAACTTTGGTATATGGTGGTCGAGGCGCTTACATTTACGCTAATCTTAATAGATGGCGCTAGTGTAGATTGAACTAAAAAATGTGAAGTGTTTCTCAACATTGTAGCATATATACATCTTTCAAAAAGTTGTCAGGCGTGGTGGTCGTAAGAAAGGCGGAATGGGGAATGTTGTTAACATAAAGTGATCGCTTAATCCAACCAATGACATGTCATAAGTCCTGTAAGCGCCTCGAACCCCCATATTCTGTTCCCAGAAATCAATTTACATCTTCGTCTCTATTGAGATACAATTAATCCTTAAGAATATATAAATATGCTTGTTTTATTTAGTCGATTGTGTAAGTTGAATCTTCTTTCCGTGCGAACGCTATTTAATGAAACCTTTAAAATCATATGAAAATATACAAATAAAAATAAACTTTTTAAACATGCAATTAAATTTTACCAAGTACGTTTTTTTCTTGTGAAATGTAATGAAGATTGCGGGTACGCAAGGCGCCTGGTGTTAATTATTACAGAATCGAAACAGACGTATAATTAAGAAAATAAAAATACGTTAAAATTTAACATAAAGCACGTTTTAAGTATGCACTGAAGTAAAATACCTAATCTGAATAAAAAAAAATTCTTAACATTATAATGCCGAGGTAAAATCTGCGTACAGCTTCTTGTAGGTACAAAAAACACATTTCTTTTATTAAAGACGTGTTTCGAATCCCTCTTCTTGAATCTGTTGGTATTTTCAAACCATAAAGCCAAACTGTTACCAGCTAGTACGGTTTCTTGAGAAGATTCAGTAATGAAAGAAAAACACCCGGATATGCCGTGTATCATCAAGAGATAATAACTTTTTTTCTCTATTCCATTTATCTGATAAATTATAAATGAAGGATATGCCGTGTATCATCAAGAGATAATAACTTTTTTTCTCTATTCCATTTATCTGATAAATTATAAATGAAGGAACTCTTTAATATAACAATTTAGGAACTCTTAAGTATATTTGCAGTAGCTCGTACTAGTTACTTAACGACATACACGTGAATTAAAATGAAAATATGTTTTCTTAAGATATATTTTTAGCATCAACTTTACAGTAATATATGTTTTTATTAATCTCCAACTAACTTTGATTTCATTCTGTGCTGAAATATAGGATGGAATCAAAGTTACTGAAATAATTATTACGCATTATTGTATTGTTTCATTTCTTCCTTCCTGTTATAAAAACATATGGTTTAATCTTAATATGAATAATATGAAAGAGCTGAAAGGGTTGGACGCAGGTGCCAAAATGAACGGAGTGCAAGTAAGCTGTCTCTTGAATGCGGATGACACTGTCCTACTTGCAGATAACGAGCATGAACTACAAGTCCTGGTGAATATATGATCTGATGATGAATGTGAATAACTCCAAGGTAATGATTTTTGAAAAAGAAGAAATCATGACAGTCTTCAACATTAGCGTAAATGGTGAAAAAACCGAAGGGGTAGGCGGAAAGAATGGACTGCCACACTTTTTTTCCTGACGTATTTCTCTCGCTCCCTCAACATTCATCCATTGTGTCATGCGCGTTGATTTCTCTGACTCCTCACGTGGCCGACATTCAACATCGTTGACATATTTTTTTTTTACCATTCTTTCTTCATTCATTATTTTCATGTCCATACCATCTTAATGATCCTTTCATTATTTTGTTCATAACACTATCATTCGCACAGCATTCACTTCTTTTATTTTCGTTCGACACTCTATCATACACAGAGTATTAACACATTCATCTGAGAGATCTCATTTCTACTGCATTTATTCTACTTTCATCCTCCTTTTGCCAGTTTCATGATTCGCTTCCATAAATAAGGGTCGGTACCAGAACACCATTGTGAACTGCCATTTTAGTAGCTCTTTTGGATAGGTTTTTGTTTGCGATGACAACTTTAAGTGCACCATTCACTTTGTTGCCTGCCTCAACCCTTCTTTCAATATCCCTCTCCACTCGCCCATCTTTTGTAAACATACTACCCAAATACACGAACTCATCTACTTGCTCCAAATTACACCATTCACGCTAATGTTGCAGACTATCATGATTTCTTTGTGAATTGAATAAAATGCTGGTCACATATAATATTTTTTATTCGTCATTGAGGAAGCCTCAACGTAAATAGCGAAAGACGGAAAAAGCACGAAAGTCAGAGTTTTAATTAAAAACAAATGCATTCTTCCAAGGAATTGAGTGTACGGTGACTTATTTCAATTGATTTTTATAAAGTCCAAGTCAATGAGAGTCACTTAACAAGAAATTGTAAATTGAAAAGTAATGACATTTTTTAATTTAACAATGCAAATACTTCCGCAGAATGAGTTATTTCTTTCTTGCAATCATCCAGTTCACGTCGGGAGTAATTGACTTTTTGATTTCGCGGTTAGTTTGCAATTTCAGCTTTATATATTTTCAAAAATAAAGTTACGTAAAACTGCGGAACAAATTTTATGTATTTTAAATTAAATGGTTTCCACGTTTTTCATATTTCTAATTTATATTTAATGAGCAATCAGAATTTTTGATCAAAATAATTCTAAAAATATTGAGACTAGGTTATTAATAAATTGAAAGATGCATTTTTTTACCACGAGTCTTCTTTATTGAAAAATCTTTATAATCAGAATGTGGTCGGTATTTAAAAATAACCAACCAAGATTTTATATAAATAATGAAAATAATAAAAAATAAAAATAAATTATTTATCATAGTTAAAATCTTTAAATGAAGATACTATTGATGGATTTTAACTAAATATATATTACACAAAAAAATTTATTTTTTATTATTTACAATAAATTTTTACCATGAAATTTCAAAAAAATTATATAATTTTTTTCAAGAAAGATTATTTTTTCTCCCCGCTTGTATTTTAGGCTTAACCTTCCCGTGATCATACTTCCTTCCTTCCTTCCTTTCTTCTCGCCTCTTCCCGTTACTCGGGGTCGGCTTTTTAATCAACTGGTGCAAGTTTTTCATCTTCCTCTTTAAGTCTTAGAGCCATCATTTCGTTCGTCAACCAGGTGGTTTAAGGTATTCATATCTCTCTTCTTACTGGTCACGGAAAGACACATTTTCAACACACGGTCGTGTACCATCGGAGACTTGACTCTTATAATTTTTCTTTTATGCAACCTTGAAACTTCCCCACACATATTTATAACGCCCCTTGTCTTATAAAAAAATGCTTTGACTGCCACACCGAGGGTCCCGGGTTCCATTCCTGGAGATGGCAGTGTGATTATCACACTGTCACTAGTCTGGTGTAGAATTCACGTGACAATAAAATGGCGATGGATTAGCTACCTATCACATATCACAAGAATATGATAACTATACCCTTTACATCAATTTGACTAGTGCTGTAATGATAATGAGAAGAGCTATTCAACATGTGATAATAATAATAATAATGTATCTTCTTCCGACCATCGCAGAATGCGCATTTCTGTAGTATGGAGTTTCTGTTCGTGGATCTTTTTAGCTGGCCATAGTTCAATCCCGTAATGTGATTTCCGTCGGATAACTGTTTTAGAGTTAGTAAGAAAGTTTCAATCCTGGGATTGGTTTGCAGCAATTTCTTCTATTCTTCTCTTCCCTGTCTTGTGCGGCTCTTTTGAAATCTGCATATGATGAGCAGCGCACGTCTACCAACAGGTCCTCCAGGTACTCTCGGCGTGGGCGTCCTCTAGAGTTTGTCCCCTCGGTCATACCCTCCATTATGGCATGCAAGAGACCTTCTTGACGTATCACATGGCCGATCTATCTTGCATGCCTTTCGGACAAGGTCCTGAGCAGGTGCCTTCCTCCTTCGATTCCTTGAAGAACTTCCTCATTCGTGATGAGGTCTCTCAAGGAAATTCCTAATAGTCTTCTATAGGACCACATCTCAAAAGCCTCTAGTCTCCGTTTATCTCTTTTGGATAGGCACCATGTCTCGCAGCCGTACATCAAGATACTCCATACATAGGTCTTGATGAGGGGTATTCTCAGTTTCAGGTCTATATTATTTGAGTATATAATTTTCGACCTTTTGTTAAATGTCGACCTCGCTCTTAGACCGACCATCCCATGTTATTTAGCTCCCGAGGTAGACAAACTCCTTGGTGTTCTTTAGTAGAACTCCTGACATTACTACTCTCATCTGATGTTGCGTTCGGCCTAGCTATGTTTTGTCAGTAGCTATGTTTTGTCTTACTTTATCTTCATGTTGTAGCTATCTTGAAGAATGCCTTGCAAAGTTGCTAAGGCCTCCTGCAGTTCCTCCTCACTTTCAGCAACCAGAGCAATATCGTCAGCAAACCTCATCATGTCTATCTTGCCAAAAATGTCATTCCCGTAAAATATATTAAAACTTCCAGAGAATATACCTTTTTATTCGTGTTAATAATGTTTCTTATTTGTTCGGTATTAATACATGCATAATTTAAAGAGATATGTTATGTTTTTAATATCCTGGTCCTGATTTGATGTGTATTCTGGATAAGCGTACATGTATGAATGTCTTTTATTGTAAATATTTCATACAGAATTGTTACAGGAAGCGTAGAAAAACTCGGCCGTAAGGTGGGGCATTCAAATGTCTAACGTTTCGTAAGTTATATAAAACACTTTATCGAACAACAATGGAAATCTCATTTCGCCGGAACAAAACAGAGGCGGATTATTGTTTGCGGTTTTCCGAGTCTCTGTTATTTTTACAGTGGCTGTCAAAGAGATTTCTCCATCTCTTTGTATCCGTCAGGGAAACATTCAAAAAGACCAACAGTGCTTGGAAAATAATATACAATTTGTCGAACATATTTCTGCAAAGTATTTGAATAAGCTTTATGCTCGAGGAAATTTTATAAGAAATCAACTTTCGTGTATTCTGTACTTACATTTTACTCACTTTTTGATGTTCTCGCGTGTTGTATTGTACGTACGAGTAGCAGCAATGTGTAGTCAGCTTTGCTTCACATTTTAATTTACTATTTCAAATTTAAAAAAAGACTTTTGTCAAAATTATGGAAATAATGCCTTATGTAAATAATATCTATTTATTTCAGTAGAATAATTTTCATTTCCCCTTGACTTTAAATATAAAAATATCATAGCATTTTTATATTTGAAGTCAACTGTCAAGGGGAAAACAAAAAAAAATATTTCTACTTAAATAATTAGATTTTATTTAAATCGACGTTTGACATAAGTCTTTTTTAAAATTTGAAATTGTAAATTAAAATATGAAGCAAAGCTGACTACACATTGCTGCTTCTCGTACTTACACCTATATGTATGTATTAACATTATCAAGTAAAAGCTATTGAGTTTTTCTCTGTCTGTCTCTTCTTCTTCTTCTTTTTCTCCTGTCACACATCCGTGGTGCATAGGGCCTCAAGGAACCTTCTCCACCCGACTCTACCGCATGCCTGATGCCTAACATCATTCCTAGTGAGGCCTGCTGCTTTAACCTCGCCATCCAGGGCCCTTCTCCAGGTGCGTCTAGGTATGCCTCGCTTCCTCTTTCTCCCCATAGAGGACCAGTCTAGTGCGCCCTGAGCGATGCAGAAAAAATATTTGGATTGTATAGTCATTAAATAGTTAATAAACTTTAAGCGTGAACACTTGAATTCCATTGTGATAATGTAAACTGATTTTGTTCTTCCTATGATGGAGGTATTAAACCTTCAAAACATGTCGATAATAATAAAGTCAGATAGAAAAAAAAATTGTTTTAATTTGTTTAAAAAACATCATTAGATAAAAGTCAACAATATAGTTGCTGAAGTATATTATTCAGCAATGTGCTTTTGAGGAATTAATTCGCCTTCTTTTAAGTCAGGATATGGGCCTTTTATTTAATATTTTCGAAATTTAATTCGTTCCTATATGAAAAAAAAACTTATAAGAAATGAAAAAGTGATTTGTAAAATACAATAAACCGTCCTAAAATTATTTCATAATAATGCACTATGTAATATCATCATTTGGCTACAATTAAAATATTTTGTCATTTCCAGTCGATGGCTAGGCTTTTCTTTCCTATTTATTTTTCCATTGCGGAGTAAGGTCTTACAGACTTAGTGTCGTGTTCAGGAATGCTAGATGTTATATTTTTAATATAATGAAAAACTCCCTTGGCTTAGTTTCTTTATTTACCAAACTAGTCATAATTCAATTTCCCATTGTTTATAATTTCACACCCTTTTACAATTATATCAAATGATTTTTGTACTTGCTTAAACCGCGACATCTTCTGCATATTTAATAAATTAATATTCTTAGATAAAGTTTCATGAACTTATGACATATACTAAAATCACATTTAAATTATATTATATATTACTATGCATAGTATATATTTACAGACCAATATAATTACTTTTCATTCGTATGTTTAAATATATTTTATATAATAAAAATTAATTTAATTTTGCTTATTAAGTGTTAAATTATAAAACTCTACTTTTATGTTATAAAACATTAAAAACTTTTCCTTTATACAATCTAGCAAAAAAATATTAATTACAACCATCCACTTTTGTCCCCTTTCTTATTAATGTAATCTGCTTCCTTATAATATTTATCGTCCTTATGATTCATCGCATTTGACTCTATATTATGTGCAATTGTTCGTTTTAATTACTGTTTTTTCCCCCCTTTAATAGGTTCTACTACTCGTATAAATAGTAACTAACCGTTCTTTTAATAAACTTTAGGTACCTAACTCAACTCCAGCAAAAACTTCAAATAACAAACAAATACACATAAGGGTTCGAAAAATCACGAAAATTCAACAGCTGATAAATTATTATAACACCCTTTTCCTTTATACAAATATTAACAAAACAGCTGTCAAAACAGCTGGCAGCGAAAAATAAAAATTGTGGTACATAAAAAGAGAGTTTCGTAATTTAACACTTAATAATGTTGAAGTATCATCGTGTTTCGGTCAAAACAATGGAATATTAAATTAAGTTTACTTCCTTTTACACTAAAACTTTATTTGCTTATACCAAGATGAATATGTTTGAACTCATTAGTTAGGTACTCGTATTATTAAGAATACTTAAATTACATTAGATGTATCTGATGTGGAACAGCCTTCTTGTTGACATGTTTACGAAAATACACGTCAAAATTAACTGCCCATAATTGCAAATGTATGACAACTGAATTCATTCGAATAGAGACACGTCCCTATCCATGATTTTAAATAATTTAAATACAATTTTATCTTAAAAATTTATAGCACGATTTCATCCAAATGATATATTTTCAATTAACATTCATTTACCTGTATAAACGTTACTTGATTCATTTATGATAATCTACACGCTGGGTTTCATCTGTTTATATTTAAAAAAAAATCACCCACACAAGGATGAGTTAAAGCTTGTTTAAAAAAAACGACTTTGTTGTAATCCTTACTTATTATATTACAAATGTAAGTATAATATTATTATTTCAATTTATTAACAATAATTTTCTACTCGGCACTATAAATTACTGCCATCTATGGTTTGTTAGCAAAATTTGTATTAGTGACATCTATATTATGTTTGCCAAACTTAAATGAGCAACAGTTCCGACGAAACCTCTTGTAAAAATATATGTAAAATGTGGTGTTTTAAATGTAAATCAAAAGAAAATCTACAGCAGTTTACAGGAAACATTTTTTTATATTATTTATATGAGAGTACAGTTATATTTTTAAAATCTGCTTCTGTCTTTTTTACATAGATGGCATTATTTTTCTTTTTTTTTTATATTGAAAAAATATATTCGCTTCCCTAATTAACATACATTGGAATATATTATTTTAAAGTAATAAATGGCCATTAGCGTACCTCCAATATAACATTTCTAACGTTTTATATTTGTATTATGAGTTAGTGGTACATTGACACTATTTGATAAAATTCTGATTTAATATCAATACGAGTAGAATATTTTTGTGTCATAATATTATGAATTTGAAATTGGGCGATGACGATTGACGAACTTTTTTTATGAAAGCACTTGATTTAAAGGTTAAAGTAGTAGAATTTGACCGCTGATTCACCTATACCGTAAGATTCAAATTTTATTTTAATTTTAAAAATTGCTTTAGAATCTTAATTTTGATTTTTTTTGTTTTCTTCAAATGTTCACATATTTTTTCAGCTGTTAGTTAAAAAGCTAGAATGTGAATCACGTGCCTTAGAATTTGTAGCCGTATTAATCTATTGTTTCAATTATTTTCAAACAACAAGTGTCGGTCTCAATAGTAAGATTATAACTATTAAAATCATAATTAAATTTCTTTTGTTTGAATTAATTTCCTTGTTATAGTATAATTAATATAAATAACGTGATATGAATAAATCTTTGCAATAATTCAACCATACTTAAAAATACATGTTTCTATACTTTCGTCAGTTTGTTTTGCTACCCTGATGAAGCCCCTGCGGGACCGAAACCGGTTAGTTTAATAAACATAAAGTGTTACAAAAATAAGTTAAGTCATTTGATTTGAACATACCATAAGCTTTGTTTTTTGCAACCGTTGCAATAATATCATTTTTGAAGACTTTTATAAGTTTTGTTTCTTCTTAATAAGTGTCGCTATAGTTTCGTTCGTCTTTGATATTGTTTATTTCATTTGATTCAATAAACGTTAATATACCTCAGATAAATAAAGACAAAACAAAAACAAAGCTGCTGACTGTAGGCCGAACGCAACATCAGATGAGAGAAGTGATGTCAGGAGTTCCACTAAAGAACACCAAGGAGTTTGTCTACCTCGGGAGCAAAATAACATGGGACGGTCGATATTAAAGCGAGGTCGACAGCCGTATACATCAGGCTAGGCTTGCATTTAATAAAAGGTCGAAAATAATATAATCAAATAATATAGACCTAAAACTCATCAAGACCTATGTATGGAGTATCTTGATGTATGGCTGCGAGACATGGTGCCTATCCAAAAGAGATAAGCGGAGACTAGAGGCTTTTGAGATGTGGTCCTATAGAAGACTATTAGGAATTTCCTGGAGAGACCACATCACGAATGAGGAAGTTCTTCAAGGAATTGAAGGAGGAAGGCACCTGCTCAGGACCTTGTCCGAAAGGCGTGCAAGATGGATCGGCCATGTAATACGTCAAGAAGGTCTCTTGCATGCCATAATGGAGGGTATGACCGAGGGGACAAACTCTAGGGGACGCCCACGCCGAGAGTACCTGGAGGACCTGTTGGTGGGCGTAGTCTGCTCATCATATGCAGATTTCAAAAGAGCCTCACAAGACAGGGAAGAATGGATGAGAAAAATAGAAGAAATTGCTGCAAACCAATCCCAGGATTGAAGCTTTCTAACTAACCTCAGATAATAATTTATTAAATTAACTTATTAATTAAATTAAGATCAAGAAATCAAGGGGGTAGTAATAGTCGAATAATAACCAAGTTGTTAGGTTTATGAATATATTTATTCGTCTCACAATTATAATACATTATTGCGATTACATTTTTTAATTGTTTTACAGCTGCACTAGCGGTACATTCCATCAAGTACACATATTCCTCTCCACCGAGTGCATATTTTAATATAAAATTGCAAAAAATCACATTATCTTTCTTATATACGATAGGACGTTATCTTGTAAAACCAAGATGAGAGTATCAACTAGCTTTGTGGGCCAATTCGTACGATTAATTCAGTCAAATTAAAAATACAAGTAGATCATTTCCTCAAAATACAAGATCAAATCACGCGGCCACATAGCCGAATTTAATCTACAGTTGAGCTTTGTACTAACAGCTACTATCGCTAAACATACAATTATTAGTAACAAACTAAACACGTATAAAAATAACTATCAATCTAAAAACAACTTTTTTTTTAAATATAGGGATGAAATGGCAAATTATTCTATATAAAAACAAAGCGATATGAAGTGTGCAATATGAAAGAGCGCTAGCTAAAGTATTACAAGTAAAGAGTTCCGAATCGGAAGCCTCTTCTCGTAGAAACTACGTTGTTTATTATTTTGTTTGCCGTAGACCCAAAGCTGCTCGGTGTATCTCCGAAGATACTGATAAAGGGTTTGAACGTAACGGGTTTGGCCGTTGTGTATTCCGCCCGTTGGGGCGCAGCGGTATATCCACTACCGCCAGGGTACGGATTGACGATCACCAGCTTGCTTTCGCCGTTCTGTTGAGGGTAGTAGACCGCGTTGGAAGGCCAGGGGTAGTTTGAATTGCTTCCGGTTTCAGGGAAAGCTTTGTAGTTGAACGCGTTGTAAGACGATGTATCCACGGCGTCAGGAGCACTCTCGGGAATAGAATTGATTGGCCCCTGATCGTAGCTGACTTCTTCGATAGTATTGCCATAACCGTCAGCTGTAAAAATAAATAATAAAAATTAATTAATCAGTTTTTAAGATAATCCCGAAGATCATTTAAAATAATAATTAAATAAAATGAAGTTATAAAAGAACTGCTTCCACTTATGTCGTTATTTCGGCACCGACCGGTTTCCCTAGGCTTGCTGTCAAAATAATGACAAAAGTGGAAGTAGTTTTTAAGAAAAAGTCGTTTTATTTTATTATTATTAATTAATCATGCTAAAAAATATACGCGCAGAATGTTTCTTAATGAAATTAATATTGATTGCTCTAAGATCAAAGAACTTCTTAAGTACTATTAATGATTCGAGAGACGTGAACAAAGTCTGCGCCTAGTAAAATATGCATTAATTAATTATTTTTGATGGATTTCATTTGCTAATTAGTGAGGTGGATTGATAAACAGGCCTTACGCCTGTTTAATATGTACGTTATGAGCAATAAACTGTGGTCGGAGTGAGCAATAAAGAATAGCGGCTCACCACAAAGGCCGCTGTATTTCTGCGAGTCGCTGAGGCCGAAGGTGCTGCAGGCAGGTTGGCCCTTCTCATATGGTTTGATGCCAATTACGTTTCCTCCCGGTCCGTAGTTGCACACGTACAGTTTGGTGTAGCCCCTCGCAGGGTCGTAGTAGAACGAGAAACCGCAACCGACATGAGACGACTCTCCCCAAACGAGCTGCAGAAAAATATTTGAAATTAGAATACATTTATACAACACCATCTGGAAAAGCAGGTACAACTATTTTTAACGGAAACGACTTATCATTATCATCTCATCACCTGAGAGTGAGAGGGTTCCAACTCACAAAATATCACATTTGGCTTTTTTTCGTGAAAAGGGTTCTTAATAACCTTATCTATACGTACAATTAAAAAACAGACAAAATATCGTCATTTTGATGTTACGAAAAGAATCAAGTTCCATCTGATCATTCAAAACACACGATTCACTGAAGTAGGATTCATTTACACTTGGAACTTTATTATTCCAACTGTCGCCCGAGAAAATTTACACGCTTCTCGGTAAAAGAGTTTCATCTGCTTCAGATGGAACCCTTTTATTCTAAGATACACACCGAAACCAACAAAACTTTGACTTCATTTTTCTCAGATTTTTACTTTTGACAGTTGGAACCTTCTTACTCTCAGGTGACGCTCTTTTAGAAAAGCACGTTTAACCACCCTACGTACGTGATACGTTCACTTTGACTGTACTATTCTGCGCTATCCCGTATCACGTACGCGCTTGAGTAAAAGTAATGTACCTAAAATGTACAAACTGTTAGGGATACGCGCGTGTGCCAACAACACTTGAGTACAAGTCAACAAAATATGATAGTTTTACAAGTTTAAAAACCTGCTTTTTGCATGTTTCTCGGAAAATTACCCGAAGGTAGGGCGGTTAAGGATATAATTGATGAGCTTTACTCATATATAAAAGCTCAAAGGAAGAACAGTAGTATTCTTATGTTTTTTAAAAGTAATCCTTAAATATTTACCATTTATAAATTATTTAACCGTTAAAACACATGTTGTTTTGTGATATACCTGTACGTAAAGCTAGATGAAATTCTATTCAAATGATCAGTTAGAATTCATCGATTTTTTTAGTTTGATTAGAAAATTATTCACGTTATTTTGTTGGCAGTGATTAGACAGACTTTTCCGTCATTTTGAAAACTAAAACAAAAACAAAAAATATTCTTTTTCGCATATGCATAAACTTAATTATTTAAATGCTAAACAAATGTTCTTCACCTCGCTCAAAAAGGCGTGTTTATTATAACAAGTAATTAAGACGCTTGATTGGATGGGAATCAAATGAATATTATGTATGTAGGAAGACAATTTAATATAATTTTGAATAGATATTTCATAAAATTACTGAATTACTCAAACTCGAAAATATCTACTGAAATCATATCAAACGATACTTTTGGAAACAATTTTTGCTTTTTTATTGCCTTTCATTCATTAATAAAAGATACATCGACCACAAAATGAAATCAAAGTTCAAGGGGTGTACATCACGGAATTAAAAATTTGAAGAAATCTAATAAACAGCTTATTTTTGCATTGGAGTTTTATGGCAATAAAATTTATTTCCACTGTTAAACGAACACTTTGATATATATTGGGGGACAATAATGGGGTCTGCAAGTGTGGTGTTACTATAACTAGACACCTGGCTCCCCTGGAAATGAGACGAAGTTGCTAAACGTTCTACCAAAATGGCAAGAGTTGGGAGAAATAAGTCATTTAAAGTCCCTCCCTTACGATATACAATATTTTTTGGCATGGATGTGAAGAAGAAGAAGTAAAACGAATGCATTAACGTTTAAGTATGTATAGGGTGTTTTTTAAATGTATACAATACATATTCAAAATGAAATAAAAACACATTAAAATAATGTTAATGTCTATGATATTGGATTTATTTAATAGATAATTTTATGCCATTTTTGTTTAAATATGATTTCGGGCATATGAGCACCACTCGTGAAGTCCAATTTTCGACAATTATCGTCTTTGTGGATGCATATTATCCACTAGAGTGTACATGGTGCGAAAACGATCCACAGTCTTCCGAATAACTTGCTCGGATGGACGATTATGTCTACCGTAAAATGGACATAGTGCACGATAAGTTTGGCGATCCGAACCATGATTTTCAAAATTATTTTGCACACTTTGTTTATTATTCATTTAAAATGGCAAAACGTACTGACTACTAATCAACTCTCAACTGTCAAATTGACAGCCTGTAAAAATAATTTTGCTAGTTTAAAAACCAAACCTTCAAAAAAAACACCCTATATTACTTGTTTTTCATGTAATATTTACCTGAGAATAGTGCCCCGTTCCGTGACTGTATCCGATAGGCTTGTATCCATAAGCTCTCACTTCATCGAACCAGGCTTGAATCTGCTTGTTGAAGTCTGGCACGGCGTCGTTTGGTCCAGAAGGCCGCCTAGTTGTCCAAGTGGCAGCAATGTTTTGTCCCACGGGGAACCTACCGACGTCCCTTTGGGTTGCCTTGTCGTGAGCAGTGAGACAGTTGTCTGCCCATCTCTGCGCCCTTGCTGCTAGCTCATCATCCCATTTCTGAAACAATGTAATACGTTAGTTTGACTTTTAATATTTGTCCTATCTAGACTTATGAAAAATTACCTTTATATTATATTTTCATACATTTAACTATAATTTATTATATTCTTTATCTATTATATCTATTAATGAATATAATTAATTGGTAAGGATTAATTGTATCTCAATAGAGACGAAGATGCAAATTGGAAACAGAATATGGTGGTCGAGGCGTTTACAGGACTTATGACATGTCATTGGTTGGGTTAAGAGCACATTTTATGTAATACAACTTTTCCCATTCCGCCCTTAAAAATGATAACCCGGAATGGGTAAAATCCAGTATTCGTCTACAAGTATTTGTATTCATTCAAAATGTCAATTAATTGGTATTTTAATTTTCGAAGAACATTTTTAATATACTATTTTATTGGTGATTGTTTGAAAATCGAATGTAATGTATGAACACGAACAAAACTATTTAAAACAATCGATTTTATCATTTTTGTTAAATGTTATCACTCTTTGCTATAATAGAAATAAAAATCTAATTTATACATGTTTAAATATCCTCAGAACATTTATTTTTCATTTTCCAAAAAATCTATTTTTGTTTATCTTTATCTTTATCTCGAGTTAATAATCTTAGTCGTAAAAATAGATAGATATGTTTACAAAACTATATACATATACTTATATATTATATAATATTTGAACGAGTTGATTTATATTTTACATTTTTCCTTACATTTAAAATAGTTCATTAAATTTAAAAAAAAATCTTGAAATATCGTATCTATGCTCGTATACCTCACGCTAAGAAGTATAATTTAAATTTATTTAATTCCATTTTAAACACTTTCGTCATAAAACTATTTTATGGTCCATATTTTGGAGACTTTCAAGGAAAGAGTCATTTAACATTTTCATAGTTTTGTGTATATTTCTTCGTCATTAAAAAATATTTTATTTTTTATGGTGGCTTAATTGTTGACACCTATTCGTTATTAAATGCTGTCATCTCTTGTGTTCATATGTTTCTATTAGCATTTAAAAAATCTCTTCACAAAAATATAAAAAAAAAACAATTATAATCTTAAACACGGAATAACTAATTTATCATACTTGTTTTGTTTTCTATGATATAGTATATATAAGAATAGTATGAAGAGAAGGACATGCAGTCTTTAGACTTTAATGAGGAAGAAGGAAGACCTACCAGCAAAACAACCGACGTCAAATATTGTATGGAGACCACAAGTAAAGGGACCAGTAGAAAGAAGAATACAGAGTTTAATTGTATCAATGTTGTTTCTTAACATTTAATTGTTTGTTGGACTCCATATTAAGTATTAGATAATGGTGTAATCTTAAATTTTCTGAATGTTCGATTGTAATATTTCATGGTAGTGACGTATTTCGCCTAATTGTTGTATTAACGGCCGTTCACAATGGAGTTCTGGTCCCAACCCTAGTGATGGAAGCGAAGCATGGAACTGGCAGAAGAAGGATGAGAGCAGAATAAATGCGGTAGAGATGAGGTCCCTAAGACGTATGTGTGGTAGAACGATATAACGACAGAATCTCAAATGCTGATATAAGAGAGGAATGTAGAGCGGAAGAAGGTATTATGAACAAAATTATGAAAGGATCGCTGCGATGCACAGTGTACGATTTGACCAATCTAGCTAGACAAAATTCAGAATCAAAGCTACATGATTTTAAATGATCTTTCATGGCAATTTAGAGACATGGATGTAAATAAAACAAAATTTTCTTGATTAAATATAATTTAATTTGACTTTAACAATGATTTTAAATCTGTATAATGTTTTATTGTATTCTTTTTTGGTAGTTTCCACAACAGTGAAATGTATGGATCGGACGACATTAATAAATACTTAATTAAGTCATAGTTTGTGCGTACACGAGATGTTTTTAATGTGTGACCTAATCTTACCTTCCTAATTTCTTTGTTTTTTGCCTCAGAAGCCTCTTCGGACATTTGACCTATTGGTATGATAGAATGTCTTATAATTTCTGCTCCATGTACCAGGATCTTATGTAATGTATCTGGCATGTTATACCATGGGTACAGAGTAAGATATAAGTCCCGAGTTTCCAAACAATATTGTTTAAATTTATCAGAGTCAATTTAATAGCCAGACGCCATTGCTGCAAGAATAGTACTGAGACGATAAATAAAATTTTCTTCAATACCGGTGATACGAGCCGTTGTTTTATAATTGTGAAAAAACGCTCTTACGGTGTTGCCATCGTTACTTGTACCAAAACCTGGTTTAATTTTGTCTATAATGAAACCAACTTCTTTGAATTGACCTTTTATCATATCCTTCTTCTTTTTAAAATTTTCTTTATTTTTCTCTCCCCTAACTTGCCACTCAGCTATTTCCATTCTATAAGTAATATTTAGCAGGCATTCTATTGTGCGGATATAAGCATGCAAGCTTGATATCCCAAACCTGTACATGTTTTCATCAGGTTCTCTTACGATTGTGGTTGAATTTGACGTTTTTTTAGTTTTTCGACGGGAGGGTAACTCTGCTCTTTCACTTTAACTAAATGATCGTAACATGGGTATAGACGGAATCCTCTTTCATTCGACTCTTGTTGAATATTTTTGTACATCTGCACAGTGAAATTGTTTGCAACAAATAAAGCCAACGCTTCCTCCGGGGTGTAAGGACGTTGTTCTTTGTTTATGGTAATTCTTCTTCTAGCTTTTTTATACTCGGTAGCTCGTTTTGGCGAAGCTGTAGACACTTCCTGTATTAAATTAGCAGCGTCTCGTTTACCACTGCCTCGCACCTTTAATTGTGCAGCAAAAGATAGCTGTGCATCGTTATATTCTTCCAATAAATGCTGAACTTTGCGCTGTTTCGATTTAGTGCAACTATCTTCAAAACGCTTTTTCGGTTTGCCAACACTGGGATTCGGTTTCGGGAGCGGTTCGTAGAACATATTAAATACAATTTCATCATTTAACCAATCCTCGTGTGCACTTAAAAATAAATGTAATTGTCTTTTTTTACGAAGCCATTTCGAACGAATCTTTTCGCATTCCCTTTTCAGAAAAATCTTTAAAGGCTTCTCTTGATTTTGTTTGAGGACAAAATTAACAAATCTTGACTTTACAAACATTATAACTTCGTTTAATTTGCATTTGAACGGGGTAGAACGCCAAAATTCAAATAATGACTTTCGCGAAATCCGGGTACCTATAGATAAAAAATACATATATCTTTTTTCTAGCACATAATAGCAAAAAACGATTATGTTCTCAACAAACTTATATGATGCGAAAATATTTTAAGACCTAAATCATGACGTGACCCGGCGTGACTCTAGACTTTAAGACTATCCAAAGTCAATTTATGCGTTTTTTTGTGGTTTTGAAAATGATGTTTTTTAAAATAGTATCCCGAAGTGTTCACAAGTATTTTGGTGGATTATAATAATACAATAAATCAATAGTTACCTCAAGTTTAACAATCCATTCCTAAAAAGCACTTGAAATCACACAGAACAAAGTAAGACATCCGCACACGTCGACGTTCACTGTAACGCTGAGCGGGGGACGGGCTACCCTAAGCCGAAACAGCGATTTCGCTCAACAACAGTAATGGAACTGTGGCGCCCATATTTATTTGGAGTGCGTTATCGGTTGAAGAAAACATTCAAGAGCATAGTAATACTTAAGAAAAGCAATATTTCAACATAATGATTTCCGACTTTTGTCTAGCTAGATTGGTCGAATCGTATGTAGTGCGATGGTTCGGACATATGGAACGCACGGATGGAGAAAGAATGGTTAAGAAAGTATACACTAATGATAAAAATGGGGTACGAAGTCGAGGCAGACCGAGGAAAACATGGCATGACCAAATTAATCAAATTTTAAAGGTTGGTCATGTTAGAAGTCGAAGGAATCGACGTGCGTGTATGACTCGTTGTATGAATGCGGAGGAAGCTAGAGAGGTTTGCCAGGATAGAGTAGTGTTGCGGTACATTCTCTCTGCCTACCCCTGCGGGGAAACGGCGTGATGGTTTGTTGTTGTTGTTGTAGTTGTATTATTTAATGTTTTATTATGTTCTTATATATTTGCCTTCACTTTGTGTTGTGGATTCATATTTGAATAAATTCAACTGCACTCAGTATTTATGACACTTTTCACATACAAGTTTTGGTTATGACACAAACTTTTTCAATGTAGTATAATTTTTTTACATTGAAGACTGTGTCATAACCGAAACATGTATGTGAAAAATGTTATAAAGTGTTAAAATACTAAGTGCAGTTATATATGTATTCAAATGTTTTTAATATTATTTACAATTTGACAGTACCCTAGCAAGGTGGAATTCGTTGAAACTGAAAATAATCTAAGCAGATTAATTAAATATATTTTGACCACAAAACAAGAAAATCCAAATGACTAAACCATTCGGAAAACATCCACAATTTTATATAATCATTGTATTAATATTCTTCAATTAAATATTCTCATCGAATTAACATAACTCGTTTCCTTTATAGAAAGCTGAAGTAACGATGACACGTGTTTGAGGAAAATATATTTACGAGAAGACTTATATGGCGGCGGCGAGCCTAAATTAATATACCATTCACAGGCAGAGTTCACTAAATCATGAGGCCATTGTGACCGAGGCGTTATTCATACAGCTATGCAAATGGACTTTAATATATTTTTCTTCAATGAACTTGGTACTACCGTATTTATCATTGTATAACCCTGTTTTCTTTATCCAGACGCATACATTAAAGAGCTTCCTTACGCGGACAACGGTGGTAATATTTTTTTGCAAAAGTGATTTATCTCAAACAAATGTATCTGAAATATAAAATTTTAATTTATCTGCTTAAGATATTTTAAAGGAACTTTTGTTAGGCCAGTTAAAAAACCTGTTTGATTTATAAAATATGGGGCCTATAAAAATGCTTTTAAAGTATAATAGAGTTCGGTTTCTCATAAATATGAAATGTCAATAAATAAACAGATTGAACACGTTTTAGACTAAGAGTTGGAATACGTTCAATTATTTCATTAAAGTACTTGGTCTAACATTACAATTTTCAATATTTACTAAGTTGGTTTTGTTAATCAATTTGTAAAAATTAGCAACTTTGATAACATTTTTAATTTATTTTTTATTAAGATAATTTGTAAGCATTAACCAGAAAATCTTTATTAATGCAATGTGAAAGGCTTTACGCAATTATCACACTGCTAGACAAAGCCTGGAGTGAAACTCCAATTTTTATGCTTTTAACTTGTACCAGTTTTTTAATACAATTTGTTTTTTTGAATGTATACAAATACTTGTAGACAAATACTGGATTTTTACCCATTGCGGGTTAATCATTCTTAAGGATCATACCATCTGTATTTAAACGTATCTATTAATTACTATCGTTGCTTTAAGTACTATGCACTCTCGCTCAAAATATTAATATTTATATTCCAGATAAGTACTAGTGTCCGCGTAGATTATTTTATCTTCCGACAAGAAGAACTAACCTATCCTATAATGATGTCGAAAGGGAGATCAATTAGACTGTAGAACACTTTAGATTACGACAATTTAATTCAAATTAATAAAATAAATTTGTATTGCTAAGTTTTCTCATGTGTTCTTAATTTGAAAGTCTGTAAATATTAACATTTGAAATTTCAATTTGTGGAAATAATTTATTTTATGGCTTCCTCTTAAACACTCCTGTATTGGTCTCTTTATATTTTGTACAAAAAAATTATCGCTTTAAACCTACGATCCTTTGTGTAAAATGATGAGTTTATAAATCATAATACGAATAAAAATCCGTGAATATTCTAATGTCTAGCTAATGAATCCACATTAACTTTACACGTAGAAATCGAGGAAAAAAGTAACGCTTCTAACAGAAGTCAAAAGTTTTTTTGTGTATTTTTTACGAATATGACACCAAAAGTTTATAAGACATATTCGTATTAACAAAGTATGATTAAGGTATATACACACCATCTCCATCATGTTGGCTGCAGGCGGCTGGCTGCTGACCTGCCCGAGGGCGACAGATTGTCTGAGGCGATTGTGGGAGTCCACTATCGTCTGCTGCTCATGCTGCGTTAGTCCACCCGATTCTGAAGGAAAAAAACACCCATAGTGAATTTGCTTTTATTTGAAAAAAACTCATTAAATAAAAATCATTACATTCAATTTTGAAAAACAAATAACTACAATAAGTTTTTATTTAAGCCATAAGAGATCCGAATTTTTGATTTTATAATAATTTTAAAAACTGATAATGTATAATAAAACATATAGAAAAGTTTGTATGTTAAGTTTTGAACATACATTATTTTATTTGATGTATACATTTTTTTCAAGAATTATTTCTATAATTAATATTCTTAGACACTTGTTTAACTTGATGATTTTTATACATCATGGAAAATTACATGCCTTGTAAATGATTTTTAATGGCATATCGATTATTTCTGTTAATGACATAGTCATAGGTATTGTATTGTCTTCTATTAATTGTAATATTCTATTCATTATCTCACACTTCAAGAGATTCAGAATAAAATTAATTAAAATGTAAATTTTTACCATTATTCTTAAGTTCATATATTTTTTTAAATATCCAAACGGATAGTAAATTATAAAAAAAATGAAATCTTTATGCGTTAAAATTTATGATTAGTTATAAAATGTATTATAATTTTTATTTACAACTTTTTGGTGCTGTATTAGATACTTCATAAAAAATATAAATTATTTTGTGTTATGAATATATTTTAACATGTGTGTCAGATAACAAATTGCGCTATTCTATTTATATATCGAAAAATATACTTTCAACTCTGTGAAATTAGCATTGCAAAAAAAAAACAAAATTCGTTCTATTTTTAAAAACATTATGTCACACGTAAAGTTCTTTTCGGCGGGATTTTGAATGTCAATCCACTTTTCAACATTACAACTCTCGGGCACCAATTCGTACACCAAATGGCCCATCATTTTTTATGCTGCTCTTAATCAAAGAATTTTCTTCTCGAAACTGAATACATTTGATATTATTACAGAATTTATGTGTGACATAAATGCAGCTAGTTTATGACACTTTGTCGAACACGTACGCGTACAAGTGTGTATGCGGACTGTTTAAATTTCAAGTTTGCTTCATTGAAATTCAGCACTCCGATACTGTTTATACAACAGATTGAAAAAAACAATACTAAATGTGTCTATTTCATCGTACGTTTTAGATGAAATGTGTTTAAAAAAAGATTATGCGCTAATGACTTGTTTCTAAGTCAGTTTATTTTTTCGCAGTGTTTATATTACGAAGGCAATTTGAAATTCAAATGAACACAATATTTATCGCGTTAATTTAAGATTGTTAAATTGGCAATAGAGACCAGATCGCGATAACTTTGAAGTACATTTAAATATGTTGGTTGTTAACTTTTCCAAACTGTCACAAACCTCCGCGTAGAATAAATTAAATATAGAGTTACGTTCATATGATTCCTTTGATATTTATTTTATATATAATACATATTTAAATAAATGTTTAAACACTTACTTAACATCTGCTTCCCTGCGGAGCATCCATAAGCGATAGTAATTAACGTACAAAGCACAATAAACCTCACAAGATGCATTTTGACTTAGTATTTTAAACTTATTTTAATTTAAGAATCACTGGAGATTGATCTGAATTAATCTTCTACGAATTCAGTTCTCTGATATCGTCCTTTGTATAATCACAGGAAACTTCACAACTTTTCCTTAACAACTGGCTCACGATTGAATTGGAGAAACGAGGGAACTTTGCTGACCACTTCTTCGGCTAACTTTTCGTATACCAAAGAAAAGGTTCTCTTTGCAACTATCCGCTCGGTACAACCGCCAGATCTTTAATGATCTGATCGGCGATACAGCGTCTTATTATATACGCGGCGGTGGACGCACCAGCCTCCCGGGTTGTCATGGCGACGATTCACACAGACCTGTTTTTCTTGAAAATTTTACGCGACAAGTGTTCTCATGATGGTGAATGAAACGTCCCCTTTTCTCTACTGCGTCACGGACCCTTACTTTTAATATTTTGAGCATTCCGTTCACTTCTAGAATTATTTCAATTTCATATTTTAAAAATTAAATGATATATTGTATTTTTAGGGGAGATTTATATTTTGCAAATAAAGATATTAAATTTAACCCCTCAACGGACAATTTGAAAACCATAAACTGGTCCTTTTAATGGTTGGTAATACGAAGTTGAATATAATAGTAATGCCGAATATTCCACATTTATTCATTGAAAAAAAAACTAAACAAACTAACCATCATGCCGTCTTCTAACCATAATTCTCTTTTGTTCAAGCCATCACACGGATTATTTTTGAATTTTACTTAGGATGCAATAATTTATTCCTTATTTCTTCATTCTGTATGCTATCATACATCGTTTTCACGCACATTATTCTCAGTGATTTCATTTCGACGCCATTTATCCTTCTTTCTTAGGTAGGAACCTTTGCATAGCTCCAAGCTTCATTTCCATACATAAGAGTTGGCACTACAGACGTGGAATGGGAAGCGCTAGCTGCATTTGCAGCACTGGTCATGTCCAAGAAAGAGGATCTCAAAAGGCAGAGGAAGTCCAGATCTGACGCACTAAAGAATAAATATATGATCATAACGCAAATATTTAACTAAAGGTACTATGAGCATGGGACCCTGGTGGAGTTTTGCTTTAGGTTGAAAAGTGGTTTTGGTTAAAAAATATATTATATGTTATATGAAACATGTTACGGCATTTATTTTATGAATGTTGGAGACCAACTAATTGCAGCTACGAAGAGATGGCCATCTCATACCCATTTCTTGAGATTAATCAGGGTATATTTCGAGAACTCGGCCGTGCTGGAGGAAGTTTGTATTTTTGTTGCTGATAGATATATCCGACAGCGACACCATAAATTGTCACCCCGATGGGAAGAACAATCAGCCTGCTGAACACGATCTTCTCGGAGATCGACGTCTTTCATATTAATTAAAGTATTATACGTCCAGAAGATAAATACTCTTGACTTTAGAGAGTATTTTGTTTTTCTAAAGTTGAAAAATCTCTCGTGCGTTCCAATTCTCATTTCGTCACTAAAAATCTAACACTCCCTTCTCATGAAGGTTTTTTAGAAAATTCCTCACCCGCACGAGAATTTATTATAAATACTGCATTTGAACTCCAATAATGTTCAAATAGTCTAGTGGTGTCTAGTGAGTCTAGTGGTGTCCATTATTTGAACATGACCGTACCAGTCCCCTTTTCGCTGTCTGCTCCATCTTATAATATCGTCAACCTCACATATCTCTCTTATTCTGGTGCTCCTCACGCGATCCGTTAGTGTCTTGCCTGCTATCGTCTTCAGTGTCTTCATTTCGGAAGTCCGCAAGACTTTTTTGTTCCTTATTGTGTCTGCCCTTGCTTCGACGCCATATGTTATTGGTCTTATGCATGCTTTATAGATTCTCATCTTACACTTAATGGCCATGTTTTTCCATATTGTGGAATTTAGAGCGCCAGAAATTGCAGCTGCCTTGTTTCATTGGGCTTATATTTCATCCCGCAGATCATCTCCTCCTACCAGGTCTATGCCTAGATACTTGAAGGTCCTGACCTATTCTATGGGTTGATTTTCTATAACCAGATTACATGTTTGATTTGTTGATCAACAATGCGTATTATTGCGTCTTACATTTTTATGTGCGTAAACATAACGAAATCAATTACTTACGTTGTTCTCTTAAAACATACACGATTTATTTCATTGGCCTTCAATACATCAGATACAAGTAATTAAAATCGTATCATGTTACACGAAGACGGTAATGATGATCGGCGGAATGTTTTATTGCGACCGAAACACGCGAATTGTGCACGTGGGGGCCATCTTGTGACCGACGTGAAATGTATAATCAGTTTGCAATTACCATCCGCGTTATTCGATGCCGGCGATGCTTTATTACGGGGTGGCGGCCATTACTCACGACCAAACTGCGAATCGGCAAACTTGTAACGCTCCGCGCGTGAGAATGGAACAAAACAAATAAGTAAACAAAAGCTTTTTATGCTGCAATCTTCGCTTGCACGGCATACCAATTACTTTGTATCAGAGACAAAAAAATAAAACACAGATTTCACATGTTATTGCGTATGATTTTTGTTTGCGGTAATGATTTAATAACAAATAAAAAAACTATATTTTTTTTCCAAAAGCGTATGTGATTGAAAACTAATTGGATACGTATGAATTTTTTAATAATTAAAAATCATAAATAAATATATATTTTTTTAACATAATAATGATTTATATGTGAATAATGAGACACCCACGTGATGAAAACTTTGTATTTTTTTTTTATATATAATAAGTATCCTGCTGATGTCACACCTGTGTCGTGGGAACATATTTTGTTAAATCTTTTGATTAAAAAAACATAGATCATAAAAACCACAAAATAATACATTTTTTTCAAAACCATTCACCACAAAAATACCATTTTATCATAAGTTTAACTCGGAAATAGGATGAGTAATAGACCATAGAACACATTTTCCATAAGTATTAGATCATACACAACACTATCTTTCTAGGAATCTAAAGCTTAACGTTTAGATTAAACAAATTCCGTTTTGTTGAAATTACTCTTACCCGCCCATTAGAATATTGGCTAATGTTTACCAGAACAATATGGCGTTTCTCTGGAGTTGATTACTAACCGGTAATTTTTCGTCTTGAGACACAACATCTTGACATTCGAATGTCTGCATATTTTTACCTGACAGGACACGAAATATTTACTTAACTTAACGCTTTGATTGATACATCATCAGTTCTCATAACTCTACAATAACAAAAGACCGGACCTAAACGTTTGTAACTGGATTCAATCATAAATATTTACCAGTCTCTTGACGCAGATAGGTTTATGTGAATTCGCAGATCTGTTGTTGATCGAATTTCTAACGATTATTAACACTTAGACAGCATTCGAAATAATCAAAACAAGCCAAAATGGCAATATTTTAGTGAAATTCTTGGTATTTTGTGACTATTTTACTACTAATAAACAATATCTACGCCATTCATGAAAACCGTTTCGACTTTTCTTGCGAGTAAACGATCAAAACACGTCTTTCTGATTAACACCTTTACGAGATTTCTATGTTATCCGAGACTTTTATTATTTATTGAGTATTGACGACAGCAGAGTACAGTCAATATAGAATTGTGATACTTAAAATATCAACACAAAATTTGGTCTTCTAGAACTTATTGTATGGATATTTACACAGTAACTATGCACCGTCTCCGAAGGTAGGCAGAAACAATGGAACCCTACATTGTACTGTCCCGACATACTTCTCTCGGTCCACTACATTCATACATCGTGTCAATGACGCGCGTCGATTTCTCCGACTTCTTGCTTGACCGACATTCAATATGTGATTTATTTGATCGTGCCACGTTTTCCTCGGTCTTCCTCTATTTCTAGTTCCACTTACATCGCTAACGTACACTTTTTTACCATTCTGTATTTATTCATTCTTTCCATGTGTCCAAAAAATTATCTTTTAATTATTTTGTTCATAAGACCATCATTCGCACCGCATTCACTTATTATATTTTCATTCGACACTCTATCATACACAGAGTATCCACACATTCGTCTAAGAGATCTCATTTTACTGCATTTATTTTACTTTCATCCTTCTTTTACCAGTTACATGCTTCGCTTCCATACATAAGGGTCGGTACAAGGACACCATTGTGCACTGCCATTTTAGCTTTTTTGGATAGGTTTTTGTTTGCGATGACCACTTTAAGTTCACCATTCACTTTGTTGCCTGCCCCAACCCTACTTTCAATATCCCTCTTCACTCGCCCATCTTTTGATAACATACTACCCAAACACACGAACTTATCTACTTGCTCCAAATTTTGATCATTCACGTTAATGTTGCAGACTGTCATGATTTCTTATTTTTCAAGGACTTATTCACATTCATCATCAGATCATTTCGCACGCATACCTCAAACATACTATTCACAAGGACTTGTAGTTCATGCTCGTTGTCTGCAAGTAGGACAGCGTCATCCGCATACAAGAGACAGCTTACTGACACTCCGCTCATTTTGGCACCTACATCCAACCCTTTCAGCTCTTTCTTGAAATATCTATACAAGATAAAATGCAACTATTAAGATAATAAGGCATACAAGTACTTTAGCCACATACGTAAGCCTGAAGTGAATAGTATTGTTTGGGTTCAAATTACAAAAAAGAAAACATGGATTATATTTTGTGAATGTATACTTGTATACGAATCCTGGATTGACACCCATGGTGGGTGGTTAATTCAAATTTAATTGTATCTCAATAGAGACGAAAAAGCAAACTGGAAACTGAATATGGATGATCTAGGTGTTTACAGGACTTATGACCTGTCATTGGTTGGGTTAAGCGCACGCTTTATGTAATTACAACATTCCCCATTCCACCATTGTTATTATAATCATGCATGATCATTTTTGGAAGTTGTATATATACTCCAAATCCATGCCTATCTTCACGTGTCAGTTTTAATTGGCCCTCTATGTAGATTTGATTGTACTAGTCAATCTTTTTAAGATTAACCTATACAATCCACCCACTAACGCCATCTATGGAGAATGATTTTTAGCATTTTAGCAAACTACTTTATTATGGAATGGGGAATGTTGTAATTACATAAAGCGTGCGCTTAACCCAACCAATGACAGGTCATAAGTCCTGTAAACACCTAGATCATCCATATTCAGTTTCCAGTTTGCTTCTTTGTCTCTATTGAGATACAATTAAATTTAAAAAACATGGATTAATCTAGCATTACATGTGCAAATGGAAAAATGTATTATGATCACAATATAACTAATTTAAGAAGATTATTATTTTTATTTTAAAACAGACAAAACAGACTCTAGAATACGATTTTAAATTTATTTTTATTTTATATTGCAATATTTACGACAGCCCATACGTACTTGAGAACAACATTTTTGTATTTTATTAGGGTTCCATGTTTTTTTTTTAAACAGATTAATTGCAGAGACGTGACTTTATAGGCTTGACCATATGATGACCGAGACTTTTACCATGTTTTTCATAAAACGCTCTCTAACGAAGAATTTCGTCCTCATCTAGGAGCGGAAGACGACCTATGACAATATGGTGGAATGCGACGACTTTTGTCAGGATCTGAGTCAAAAACGAAATGTATAGGAATGAGGCCCCAAAATCAGATAATGAAAATGAGGCTTTGAATATATAAAATATAGAATCAACTAGTGGTTTGTCTTTTTCTTTGTTATATACTTTGTATATACAACACTAGCTTTAAAATAAATAAATATTATAATACACATCAGACATGTTTCGGTCAACCGGTCCTTCTTCAGTGATACATTTTATAAAGATACATATTTAAAATATTATAAAATTGTTCACAAATATGATCAGTTTTGACAGATGTTATAAAGATTTATTTTGGAACGTTTATGCTTTTGTTATAACAAATATTAAGAATCAATTTTAATTTTCAAATAATAATTTAAAATTCTTATTAAGGTTCAGGTAATTACTTACAATAAAAGAAATAAATTAAAGATTGGACTTGACGTTAAATTTATTTGGTTATTTATCATATTTTCTTTATTTTTAATTACTTTTTAATTTCTAAAATTTCGAGATTTCTCCTAGTTATATTTTTATTATTAACATGCAAAATTTTAAAGCCATTATCTTTATTATATGAATGATCATTTTCAATGCGGTGGTACGCATATTTAGAAAAAATATTGTTAGAGAGACATCTTATGCGCTCTTTTATTCTTAATTACGACTTGTTTTACCTAAGTAAAAAAACTGTCGCTTGTTCATAAATTTTGAAATTTAGGTTATCAATTTTATTTAAATAATATAATAATTAAAATTAAAACAATTTTTTTTTCCACTTTTTGTCTTAATTTCGCCACAGACCGGTTTTGCCAAACTAGTAAGGTGAATCAAAAATCATCATCGTCACCATAAATATAATATACTTCTAGAAAACAGACGATGCAATGAAATCAAAAATGGCGGCTTACAATGGAGTTTTACTACCAACTCTGATATTTGGAGGACGGAACTGGCAAATAACGATGAGAGCAGAATAAATGCGATA
Source organism: Lepidostoma basale (assembly GCA_022606425.2). Classification (NCBI taxonomy): domain Eukaryota; kingdom Metazoa; phylum Arthropoda; class Insecta; order Trichoptera; family Lepidostomatidae; genus Lepidostoma; species Lepidostoma basale. The sequence continues at coordinate 626,039 of JAHDVF020000047.1, read as the reverse complement.
AATATGAGATCCTTCATGTGTGGTAAAACGATAAACGACAGAATTTCAAATGCGGAACGAATGTAAAGCGTAAGAAAAAATTGTGAACAAAAATATGAAAGGATCACTTAGTTTGTTTGGACATATAGAACTCACAGATGCAGGAAAAATGGTTAAGAATATACGTTAACGGTGTGAATGGAGTACGAAGTCGTGGGAGACTGAGGAAAACTTGGTATGAACAGATTAATCAAATGTAAAGCTCGGCCATGTTAGAAGTCGGAAGAATCGACTTGCGTGTATGACTCACTGTAGGAATTTGAAGGACTCTAGAGACGTGTGTTAGAATCGAGTAAGAAGGAGAAACGACGTGATAGTTTGTTTGTGTTGTTGTTGAAAAGAGACGCTTTAATTCGTATTTATTATTTAATATGGAGTTTTACATCATTGTTCAAGAAACAATAAATACATAAATACGTATTAAAAGTTATCCGACTACCACTGATAAAGTATCCTTTATTGATAAATAAATATACATATTTTTTGAGATGTCAACGTGAAAATATGTATATTTTCTGGACACGTCATCGTAAGGAGGAACACCTTTATCGTTGGTCTCCTTTTTCGGGTTTACGACTCTCATAAATATATTCCTTTAATACTATTAAGAGGCAGTTAGGACATATGAACACTGGAATACAAACACCCTCAACGTAATAAGTGCCCGGGTATCTCGAAACCAGTAATAAAATACTCGTCGTAAAATATTTTAAACACATTATTTTACAATCTTTATTTGCTTATTTAAAAACTAATTTTGATATATAAATTATAATAATTAAAAAATGGTACCAGTTTCACAAAAGTGTCTTAATCCATTCATTCTGCCAATCGCTTTGGGGAGACGGCGTGATGGGTTTTGTAAGTTATGTATTACTAAAAAATAATAATTTCGCAGTTATGCACATACATCAAAAACCTGCCGCAATTTTTTACATGCTTGAGGCAATATATTATATTTAATATGTGCTTTAATTGTGAGAGCTTAATCATTCGAATGTGCCTGATTATTTTTATCTTGACAAGGAAAATAAGGGATTTTATTCGAGAGTAGAGAGTCAACGACCTGATTCAATGAATCAACTCGCAAAGGGTCCGAAGGCTCGATAACTGCATAACTTTCTACCCACCTATTAGCATACCATTATCGGTGAGTTTGCAAACTGCTTATTTAACATTATTTGACTCTCTAACAATTGGGATAAGGAAAAACTTGCTAAATTAGTAATTCCAATGATTTTTTTCTTCAATTAATAATGAAGTCTGTCAAATTGCCTAAGTGCACGTTAACAACGTAATTTCTCTTTAATGAGAACGTCAGTTTTCTAGAAGTTTTATAATGAACGTAATACGTTTTCCCTTGCTGAATCATTTTTTAATGTAGCGAGAATCAATCTTATAGATATATTCTCGTAGTTTATATACCTGAGCTAATGTTGCATGTTGTAACCCTAATTACACCCCTTATACTTTTATACATAACTCGATCTCCATTTAGTATATAAGTAACTGCTCTGTTTAATTATATTATAAATAATCAAATTAGTTAAAATTGCATACATTGATAAAGGCTACTTGCAACCGAAACATGTCTGAGTTCAGTAAAAATAAAAAATGTTGTAATACAAAGTGTAACTATATTTATTCAAATATGAATCCATAACACAAAGTGAAGGCGAATATAGAAGAAATTTAAACACTGTTATTATACGTATCACAATTCATTTTTATAAGATTCGCCAACTTATGTTGGCATCATCGGGTTGGCGGAACAGCTATCGCGACAATCTTTAAACATGTAAAGAAGAAATAACATAAATTATTTCATGACTACTTAGTCCATACATTTGATAATGCGTTAGCAATACAAAACATGCGATTCCTATAAAACATGTTGAAATTTCCATAAAATTAACGAATAAGTTCATATTAAAAGGTTAATGTAGAATTTTACGTCATAGTTAAGAGAATAATTAAGTATTTTTTTCTTTTTTAATATTGCCAAAAAGTGTACCAAATGAAGAAAAAGAAAGATGTTTCCATCTGAAACACCCTGCGTTTCTGGAAATAATATAAACTCGCTGGAAAAAATTCCATAATAATGTAATAACACCAAAGTTGTAAAAGAAAGATTATTATTATAATAATTTTTAGGGCCATTATTATTCCATTATTATTCCATTTAACAGTTTTCTAGTTCCATGCGGTTTCGATAGTTGAATACTATCGTCTGGTGAAGTCTGGTGACGACCAAAGTGTCATCGTCAATCAGGCGAGATAAGTTCGAGACAAGTTAAGAGATAAGATCGAGATAAGTGTACACTCTTAATGAATTTAAATAATTTGATACTTTCATAAGAAGGTATCTCTTATGACCATACTATTGTTTCTTAGAGTAAAGAAGAGAACATGGACCACAATCAAATTCTATCTTGATATTAAAGAAGGAATGTTAAGCAGATAAATGCGTTCTAAAATCAAAAAAATCATTTAAAATAAAGGACATTAATACAAGCTTTTAGCTGCTTGCGTAGTTAGGACCATTTTGTTTCAGTAAATATATACACTTGGAAATTTGGATTTACATCACTTTAGTATTTTAAACAACCGGGGCTTCGTCAGGATGACGAAAGACACTGAAGCTGTTAGTGTTTTAAAGTTTATTAATATAATATTTAATAATGCCTTACCACAAATTAAGTGCTTCATACAAAGGTACAATATATTTTTATAGACGTTGATTTTTGTTTATAAAATTAAGAGAAATATGGATATGAAACTTGCACGTCAAAATAGAAATGTAGCAATTAGTTATGAAATACATGACTATTTGACGAGAGATCGTGATAGTTTCCGGCTCCGATGACTCAGACTTAAAAGTACAGAGAAAGGTTTTTTATAGAGGACTTAAATTATGTAACAAATTGCCAAATGAGGTGAGAGATGGTTTTCTCCAGATCTTTCATCTAAAATGCTTTCAATGTGTTTTAAGCACCGATATTTAATGTCTTTTTTTTTGTTATTCTCATTTGCGATTTTTATATTATTAATAATTTGTTTACAAAATATTGTTTAACCGTCGCGTTGCCATGTGGTCAATTGAGTTTCCACTGCCAATTTAAAGTTGATTTTCTTAAAACCTATGGACCCTAATATTATAAAAAAAAAAGTTATCCTCCATTGAAGTGTTCTCAATATTTCGTAATAAAAAAAAAGCAAAAAATTACTTCCTTCATCCCAAAAAAAAATATTTTCTAAGACTGCCCTCACCTTCATTCGTGTTAAGGTAGAATTTGTTTTGCTAATATTTACAACTTTATCAAAAGTGACAAATACTTACTCGCTGTTTTGAACGTATTATAAATTATATCTTTGGCCTTTTTCACAGGTACGTAATAATACCGACTGTGGACGGAAACGCAGCACGCAACTTAATAATATCAGAACTGTGAAAATATTAACACTTTACCAAAAGGGACAAATATTAATACGTACTCGTTGTCTTGAACGTAGTATACATTTTGCTTAGGGGCCTTTATCATACGTAAAATCTCGTAAAGTCTCGCCCCGCCGGCCGCGGCGCGGAGACAAGTTTATACTTGATGTCCAGTTGCTCGTATGCTGTGACGCATTCCATATCAGAAATCGCATGGTTCCAGAAAAAAATTAATAATGATATGTTTTTCAAATAATTCATGTACTCGTATGTTATAGATATCGATCTATTTCTAATGAAATTCCCTACAAGATTACATAAATTAAATTTTGATTCATCGAGTCATATGCTTGATATTTAGATAAAGTTAGCGGTAAACTGAATTTACCACATGGGAGCGAGCGTTTTGTTTTGAACACGGTACGTTAAGGGTTAATATGTTGTAAAATATTCCTGTAATTGTTCATAGCTTTATTAAAATAAATAATTAAATAAAAGTAATGACATTGAGCGGCATTCATCTTTTGATGTCATTCCATGTTTTGTATGAAGTATGAATGTATGAAGTACCCAATAAATTGCATCATTGAAACACCAAAAAAATGAATAATTTACAAGTCTCCACCTTTTTTAACAACTTCATGTATGAGTAGAAGCCTTTTTATATACCTTTATCATTCATTAGTTTAAATTATAAAGCGTTGTATTTTTTTTAAATTCCACAACACTTGGAACTTATTTGTGAATCAACATGATTTATCTGATAAAAAAAATGCATACCTCTTATTATAATTAAGGTAAAAAAAGTTACTGAGTTTTGTTAATATTTATTTGTATCGTAATTCAGCTGACAAGTCTGTTTGCTTCCGAATGTGTTCTAAATCATTGTCTTCTCTCTCATATTACAGATCGTTAATATCTCTAAGCTCTTCATCAATTAGACAGTCGAAAACATTAAGAAACTTTATATTCCTGCTTGGGTTTATGGCCACGAATTTTAATAAAAATCAAAACTAGACTTATTTTCAATATATTAAATGAATACAAGCTTAAATCTTGCAAGGTCTAATCGTAAATTTTGACCAAAGCAATAAAAGTCACAAAAAACAGTTATCACTGATATTCTGGAACTTATTAAATATGAATTTTTGATAATCTTATGACGTTAACACGGTAAAATTCGTAGTGGACGGGTGTCATCTTTTTTTTTGTATTAAGTTATCTTTTTCTTTGAAGGCAATTCCAAAATGAATACGTTAAATATTATCCAAATTTTAAGGAATCACTTACCAATGCATTTATTCTATAGTTTAAAAACGTCCATATACAAAAATGTTCAACAACAAAAAATATTAAATATTTTTTCTCAAATTCTGCCTCCTGTTTTCAGACTAACTTTATTTTGGAGATTAATTTTTTTCTAAGAAAAATAGGAAAAACGGTGCTTAAATATATCTAACTAACTTACCATCACGAAGGAGTAGGCAGAAATAATGGACTGCCACACTTTTCTTTCTCGACATACTTTTCTCGCTTCCTCAACATTTATGCATTGTGTCATGCACGTACGTCAATTTCTCCGACTCCTCACATAAAAAAACGTAATTAAATAAATACATTTTTTCCAGGATCGAATTATTTAATAATCACAACATATTAAAGACAATCGATAATTTGTAAAATTGAGAAATTAAAATTGATACGTTTTTTTTAATATAATTATATTGTACTATACTCTATACATGATTAATTTAGCTATTTCAAAATTAAATGTAATGATACGTTATTATTTAAAAAAAAATATCAAAAAAACACGTTTGTAATGTTTCAACGTTTAAAATATACTTGAAATATAGCATGAATTTTCTTACATCATTTAAGTGATTGAAAAATACATGTGGTTTAGACAGAAATGATATTTCACTTTATTACAATATTTCTTAAAAAAATTGGTTATTGTAACATAAAGAATTAAAAAAATTCTTAGACTTTTATAAAAGTATTGTACTTTTTTATACTATTATGAAATAATTTCGTGTTTAAAATTTACTCGTTTACAAAATGAGGACGTCGCGTCGAAAAGTAAACAGTTTTATCGATGAAGGAAATTGCATAAATAAACTTGCAATCAATTTAATCGTATTAGATTACTCAATTACAAGATACAGTGTTTTAAGGATTGTGAATTATTATATTTGCATGCGTTAATAGTATTATTATGATAATATTATGTTGCCTATAAAGATTTATTGCACTTTACTATGCTATTGAGATAAGAATCTAAATTATTATTACGGAAAACAGAAGTTACACCAGCCTTTAAGATGACAATTCTTCAATGACAACAATATATCCAATTGTCAACCGTTCGGCCAATTTTATTAAAATTTGCAATGTAAACAAAACGTCTAACAGCATAAATTGTGCAAAGCATCCATATAATTTGTTATCTTTCAATGAAATAAAGAAGAATGAAATAAATAGATTATAAATCATTTCGAGCTATTTAATGAATCGAAGAAAGTGGAGTTAAATATACTAAAATTATTTAAAAATTCGACCAAATAAACATTGAGCATCTATACGAAAATATTCATACGACGACCTTTGTGGCCAAGTGGTAAGTGCATTGACTGCCACCCCGAAGGTTCCGGGTTCGATTCCCGGAGAGGGCAGTGTGATTGTCACACTGTCTTTGGTCTGGTGTAGAATTCACGTGACAATAAAATGGCGATAGATTTGCTACCTATCACATGTCACGAGAATCACTATGATAGCTATAATACCCTTTACATCGATTTGGCTCATGCTGTCATGATGTAAAGAGCGATTCAACAAAATAATAAAAATAATAAAATAAAATAATATATAAAACTAACTAACTAACCATCTAAAATAATCAGCAGTAGCGTTAAAAGCGTACTGCTGTACGGATGTGAGACTTGGAAATCTACCGCGGATGTTATTGGTAAACTCCAGGTGTTTATAAATAGGTGCCTTCGCTCAATATTCAAAATCTATTGGCCCCAAACAGTGTCAAATGCCGTTCTCTGAACCATGGCAGGCGAAAAGTCAATTAGAGAACAAGCCACTAAACGCAAATGGCAGTGGATCGGTCACACTCTGATACGGAACCCAGCCTGCATCGCTCAGGGCGCACTAGACTGGTCCTCCATGGGGGGGAAAAGAAAGCATGGCAGACCTAGAGCCACCTGGAGAAGAACTCTGTAGAACGAGATTAAGGCAGTAGGCCTCACTTGGGATGATGTTAGGCATCAGGTATGCGATATAGTCTGGTGAAGAAGGTTCCTTGAGGCCCTATGCACCGCGGAGGTGTGACAGAACAAAATAAGAAGAAGAACTAACCATCACTCCGTCTCACCGAAGGGGTAGGTAGCATTTAAAAACCGCCACACTGTTATTTCTCGTTTGTTTAACATTCATGCATCGTGTCATGACCTAATATTTATTTATATTAATAAACGAAATCTTTGGAAAATTCGCATTTACTCGTATAATTAATTTAGTACGCCAAAACTTAAACCAATGCCAACGTTCATCCGTATTTCCATAATATTTTTTTGGGCGATTTTTATCAAAGTTTTAGAAGCATTTTCGTTCGTTTATACATAAAATTAATACACGTAAAAAAAAACGAGGTCATTAACTTTTCTATTAAGGTTCATACAATACATACAAAAACGTGTCAAATACAGCGATCGTTCGTGTATTGTAATACTAATTTAATTAGCATCGACTAATATACGCACGCATGCTTTATTTCATAAATTAAAGTATGCGTATAATATGTAGTATTTATATTCTTTACTTTCTTCGTGGTTTGTCACACCCTTGCAATGTACTCGTATATATAATCTAGGATTCGTCTGTTACCTAATATCCCCTTAAACAGTAAAAAAATCCTACTTTAAGTTTCCTGAAAGGTTCTATTAGCTTTACTAGCGAACTTCGCGTATTTAAGATATTTTTAATATAATCAAATGATTTTACTGAAATCTCTTGATGGAAGTTCATATTAAAAAAATAATTAAATAAAACGATGCTTTTTAACTTCTTTCACTTTTGTCTTTATTTCGACAGCGACCGGTTTCGCCAGGCTCGCTGGCATCGACATACTGGTGACACTATTGCAAACCGAGTCCTTTATATACATACAGATCATTGGTGGTAAACATGTTTCTGTTCAAAAATAATCTTCAAATTTAAATATTGGTATTACAGGTATTCAAGAAGATTCATATTCAATACAATGGATTAAAAAAAATATTATAGCTTATGTATTCATATATAACGTTTGAAATAATGGTACTTTTGTTTTATTATTACTGAATTTAAGACAAATCTGTCATAGTTCTTGGTTTGTAAGGTTGGCATCGCCTTATTCGGTTTTCCCCATCCATATAGCTGCTAAGATCTGGAATCAAACAAAACAATTGTTCGGCAGTAATCGATTCCAGGAATATTTTTTATTTGGTTATATTGGGTTAAACAAAGGGGAATAAGCAAACAGTAATTGGTCATTAAGGACTACTAGGTCAGGGGTGTTGTATTTTAGCCTATTTATTTTTAAAATATTTTTTTATATTCTTAAATATATCCGTTATTCTATTTTTCTTACTTGATATTATCTACCTTCTGGATCAATTATATTACATTATATTTTGTTTTGAAGCGTTATTTATGCTTGATACATTTGCAACGTTTTCAACCCCTTCTTCAAAGTATGTTAAATCTATTTATGTTTGTATTTAGTTGTTTTTGCTTTCATTAAACACTTAAAACACGAGTAATAAATATGATTTCATTACGGTCCTCTGTCTGAAGATAAAACCGTAATTTGGTGGTGAAAAATTAGCATAGTTTTTTAAAACCTTCGAAATTTTGACGGAAACTGACTACTGTTCATCACAGTATAGAAATTGAAGATTTAAAAATTAGTAATCTTTAAAAATGAAAGGTAGAAAAAATCATTATTTAGATTTTGGGTATATTAAAGCACTGTTTAAACTCGTATAATTTTCCAATGTCAAGGTACTTACGAACGAACATACAAAATAACGGAAATATAGTGTGTCGCTATGTTTATTGTTTATTAAGCAATGATTTAAAACTCTATATCAAATAATTAATACGAATAAAAACGTCGGTTTTCTAGAGGTTTTATATTTTATTTAAACCATCAACCATCTAAGATGTCGTATTTTTTAATAAATCTTACAATGTTTAGACCATTTTAAAGACTTTCCAACTAACAGTTGTACCTTATTCTCTACATTTTTTTTCGTAGAATGGTTAACCCTCCCTTCCCTATGATGGGTATCTTCTACACGTTGCTTCTAAAAACCATAAATATCTCTATAAATATAATAAATACAAGGTTAAGATTTTAGGTATTCCTCCATAATATATTTACGCATTGATTTAAAAAATAATATTAATAATAATTAGAATTTATCGGGTACATCGGAGATATTTTGTGAAAATCGAAAACAAAGTCGCGTATAAACAGCGCTTTCAGTGCGCCACACTATATTCGCATCTCACTCTTGCATATGTTCTAGCTCAATGTTCTCACTCTCCCCTTCCCGCCGCGCCACTTAAGAGTCTGTTGTTACATGATTCTCCTCTTGTGGTACTGAATTTCAGCTATCTCTCCACCGTTTTGGGGGTCTCCATAGTGGACCCTAAGGTATGGTATTCATTCTATGGACATGCTGGCACCAGTACCATCGACTATGTCGCCCCCATCTGATCCCATTTTAAAGTTTATATAGGTACTTTAATATCATCATCGGCTGTCCCTCGTGTCCGAGGAAGACTGTCCTTTACGGTTGTGGATCTGCATGTGACTGAAGAGCCCGATCCTGGACCCACAAATTCTGGGGCATCTGGGGCAGGGGAAGGCGCTTGTAATGGTATATATATATAATACTATCATAAGACCGGTAGTCACCTATGGCTGTGAGACATGGTCTCTAACGCAGAGAGATGAAGGCAGGCTAACAGTTTTGGAGAGGAAAATACTGAGATTTTTTTTTTGGCCCACGCTGCAGGATGGGACTTACAGAATTAAAAGAAACCTTGAACTTGAAGAACTGATTAACCAGGAAACAGCAGTGAGATTCTGTAAGTCTAAACGCCTACAATGGGCTGGCCATGTGGAAAGAATGCCAGAGGGTAGAAAAACCACAAACTATATCCAGATGGGTGCCCCGCGAAAAGAAACCAAGAGGCAGACCGAGGAAAAGATGGGCGGATTGCGTGGAAGAAGATTGGAGGAAAATGGTAGGAGCTGGGGAATGGAGATAGATGGCCAGAGACAGAAGTCAGTGGAAGTCGGTTGTGGAAGAGGCCAAATCCCACACCGGGTTGTAACGCTAAGAAATGAATATTGTATAATGTATTTTATAATAAGAAGTTTCATATAATAATAGTAATTTGGTGAAATTTTTGTAATATACATTTAAAATCATTGGTAAATAATTTGATATCGAATTATGCACACAATCGATAATATGAACATTTTTAATTGCATAACAAATGTGTTGACATTTTTAAAAATGGTTATGACTCATGGAAGAGTAGTATAACTTGATTTTTATTATTAGACAATAATATAACCTTCTATATAACTTTAAATTATTATTCACAATTACCTCATCACTCCACGCACATACATATAAAATATACAGTTATAAGCGTTATTAAACCGTTTTAATGCCAAGAAATAAATCGTATTTAACGTCTTGAGTTATTTAGAAAATGATGATGAAGATGCAGAATAAATAATCAATAATGTGACAAAAGTCATGAATGCGTTTCCTTCCATTAAGCCCTCACTGGCATATAAACTGCAAGAATATTTCAAAACATCGTGTTTGCTTATTTCCTATATGCAATCCATTAGAAGCGACCGTGAAGAAAATGGTATATTCAATTTGTTTGATAATACAAATAATAATACCGATAATAGGTGGTCGATATGTAAACAGTACATAAAATTTCGCCATTGGCGAAACGTGAGAATTTATAATTTATTCAAGCATCATATTAAAACGATATGAAAACACTACCTAAATAACACGAATGTGTAAAATATTTTCAACATTATGAAACATTAAAAAATATCATACGTGCATGTTACCACGGTCAGCGTATTCATTAAATTATTCTTAATGTTATATTTATAATATTTTTAGATGTGTTATTTATTTATTTAAAGTAAAAAACGGTTATGGGAAACAATCATTTACCAATAAAAACAAACGTTGGCGTTTACATTGGAGTTCTAGTTCCAACCCTTATATATGGAAGCGAAGCATAGAACTTGCAAAATAAAATTAAATGTGCGATAAATCTGTATATGATTAAATGTTAAATGCAAATATAAGATGTGATTACAGTGGGAATTGAAGCGATATATAGAAAATAATTTAAAATTTATTTTGTCATGAATTATAATTCAAAACTACGTATTAAATAATTATTATTCTTCTTCTTCCTCAGCCTATTCCCGTCCACTCCTGGACAAAGGCCTCCTCCATTTGCTTCCATGTCATTCTGTCTTGTGCAGACTGCATCCAGGTTATTCCGACGTGTCTGTTTAGACCATCCTTCCACCGTAGTTGCGGTCGCCCTGCACTTCCATTCGCCGTCCACGGTCTCTAAGTCAGCAGTCTTCTTGTCCACTTTTCATCTGAGCTTCTGGATACGTGACCTGCCTATTGCCATTTTAGAGTCGCCACCCGGTGGATAATGTCAGTGACTTTTGTTTTTTCTCTCACCGTATCGTTTCTGACTCTGTCTCTTAGACTTATTCCTAACATGGCTCTTTCCGTGGCTCTTTGGGTCACTCGTAGTTTCTCGGCACTTTATTTGGACAATGTAACAGTTTTAAGACCATAAGTACCAACTAGCAGAACGCAGGCTTCATAGACTTTTCGTTTCAGGTTGATCGGTATTTTCCGCTTTTTAAGGATACAACTCATGTTTCCGAAAGCTGCCCAGCTTAGTATTATTCTTCTATTTAGATCTGCGGTTTGGTTATCTCGGCCCAATCGAATATTTTTCTTAAATAATTAATAAGAGTTAAAAATACTATTTTCTAGACAGATGTTTCCTTTTTTTCATCATTATTCAAGAAACAAAAATATATTGCTTTGGTTTGAAATGACTAAATGGATATATCAATAAAAAAATAGTTATTCAACCCGGGATGTGTTACTTATACATAGAAGCTTCGTCATCTTTATCTTTGTAGGGGTATAAATATTCAAGCTCTTTCGCCGTATAGTGTAGCAATCTTGAGCCTCCTCTAGCCAACACAGCCTTGATTAGTCTTCACCTTTGCGATCTATTGGATCTTCTGGCAAAATACCTTTATATATGGAACACTCATGATTGAGATAAATCTGATGATAAACTTGTTTATATTATCTACATGCGTCTCTTCATCCCATAACGGTGACCTTCCAAACTGTGAACTCCCGTGAGAATAAACAGAGATTATGTATAACAAAAAAATCCGGGGGTCATGATCCATAGTAACGAGGCAAACAACATTAGAACAAAATTCATAACATCAAAACTGATTGGTTAGAATAATATATTTTATTGATTATCAGTTAACCTTGTAGATTAATTTTTATTTATAAGAACTAATTTATTAGAACAAAATGAAAATTAAAGCATTGAAATATTTATTTACTTCTTCTTCTTCTTCTTCTTCTTTTATGGCTTTTCACCGCTTGTGGGTGTTCTGGCCAGTCAGCAAGGGTAGTTGTTGTGTATTAGTAGTACTAAATTAAGGGATTAATCTATGAAAGATTGTTATGTATACAAATCACATCTAGGGTAAGTATCTAATAATTATTTGTTAGTAGTATGGAATATGTTACAGATTTATTGTATGTTAATAAGGCTCAGGAATTTTGTTATTTTATACAGGTTTTTGTTAAATGAGGAAATGAGAGTGTAAATGTTAATAGGTAAGGGTATATTAAGATCTATAAGGTCTGAAAGTTTTTCTAGTTGTGGATATTATTCAAATAGTTTTTTACAGTATATAACTGAAATTTAAAAAAAAAATATTTGGAATATAAGTAACAAACCTTTCCTCTTTTTGGTGTAAAAAAAGTTCGAGCTTTACAGTTGTATGTAAACATTGCAAAATTAATGTTTTAAAGAATACAAAACTACAGTTGAAGTCGAAAGTCAAAATATTTGAAATCCAATTGTTTAAAAAAATGTGTTTAAAAATCATATGATAACTACATTTGAAAAACCATTGAACAATCAAGAACCGTCCGAGATCCACTGACGCAATATTCTAATTATTTTCGCAGGACAGGCATATTTTAATTATGACGAAAAATCGTCGCATACTCTTTACATTTATACCCTTCAATACGCTTTTCGGTTAAAATTGTTTGTATTGGTGATTTTTCTCGGATACTCGATAAAATATTGTATGTCATTAGTATTCTAAAACCTGTATTAATTATATTTATAGAGATATCCATCTTATCAAAAGCAAAGTGTACAACGAAGTACTATAAGGGAAGGATGCAAATTATGCAAATTAATCATTAATAATTTCTATATAAATTATATCTTTTCAAATGTATGCTTATTCTAAATTACATTTTTTTATATTATCATCATGAAGTATTATTATTTAATACTATTTATTAATTCTTAATGTAAAAAACAATAATAATTAGTACTAATAACAAATAGCCTAGGTTAATTTTTAAATTAGAATTATTATATCAAATTTTAAATGCGTTTTTATATTATAAGTCTTTCATTGTTTATTATAGTTTTACACCTGAAGATGGAGGTATCCTCCAAAACATGTCGTGTTTTTTAAATATTTTTTTGATAATTAGTGGATTAAAAAAAGTTATTTTCAATTTCCTAAGTATATTACTATGGAATTCCACAGTGTTAGCCTTAGCGTTCAATAAGATGAAATTTTAAATATTCGTTTTTCAAACCATCGAAATTTATATATTTACATTTTAGTTTAAATGTATTTTCTAAAAATTTGCATTTTGACAATATGTATAGACATGTATTATTCTACCTATATAGTACTAAATACCCTTCGGAACCTGTTTCAGAGAAAAGTTTTTGCGTTTATTTAGACATATGTACTACTAATTAATTCGTCAATATCAATGTCCATGTAACAACATTATTCAAGAATTTTAATAGTTACATTATATACCAGAGTACAGATTACACCTGCTGCCTATGCATGAGAGAGAAACTTTTGCTAATAAGCAAACCTTACGAACCGTCACATAATCTGAGTATGCCGAGTTCTGTAATATTTACTGTGGACATAAAAATTATCTTCCTATTGATCTAACATCACAGGCGTTTTACCTTCAACTCTCAACCTGCACATTATTAGATATCTATAAGCACTACACATCAACATTACGCAAAACACTTTTCACAGCTCAAAGATTTAAAATTATTATTAGAGTATTTATGGTATTAGTTATTTTTATTGACACATTTAATATGCATTAAGTTTTAATACACAATTTAATCATCGTTTACATATGGTACATACATAATAATCATTCATATACAGTATCATCAAAATGCAATGGTTTAACCATTCTCACAAATATTTGGTTTTCGAACGTAGTGAATCTGTTTTAAATATAATATCAGGTCCTTACATATGAAATTGGCGTTTTGTATGGGAGGAACATAAAGTTGATTTTTTTTAAATATAATATATTTATTTAATCAAAGTATGTACCATTGCTATCTATGCACTTTTGCCATCTCATAGGTAGTTCATCGATCCCTTTACTAAAAAAACCATTCGGACGGGAATCAATAAAATCTTTGAAGTCGGTTTGGACTGCCCCATCGGAGTTGAATTTTTTCCCTTGCAAGAAGTTATCCAAATTTCGAAAAAAATAGTAATCTGTTGGGGCAAGGTCCGGAGAGTACGGTGGATGTCTTAGACATTCCAATTGAAGTTCTTCTAATTTGGTAGCCGTCTCTTGTGCAGTGTGTGGTCTAGCGTTACCATGAAGCAGCAGTGGCCTAGAGCGATTAACCAGCCTCGGTTGTTTAGCAGCTAGCTTTTCCATCATGGTTTGCAGTTGCTGACAACAGACATCTGCCGTAATCATCTGGCCAGATTTCAGAAAGCTGTAGTGAACGACACCAGCACTAGTCCGTTCTGGAAATTTCGACCTGCATCCTGCTCCGCACCGTGGAATAATGCGGAGATTTATGATGATTTGGTCTTCTCAACAATAGTCTTCCAATGAATTCTGTCCCTTGTGATCTCTCTAGATTCCCGGGTCTTTTCGGTTTCCTCCACTTCGACGCAGTCCACCCATATTTTTTTTGTCTGCTTCTTCTAAAACTCATCTAGATATAATCTTTGGTGTTTTGTTATCTGGGATTCTTTCTATTGTACATGACCAGCACACCGTAGGCTTTGAAACTTACAGAATCTCATGAATGTTTCCTAACTAATCAGTACTTCTACATAGTTACTTTAATTCTGTAAGCCCCATCCTTCAGTTTGGATACAGAATTTTTCCTCAAAATTTTCCGTTCAAATTTTGCCGGCTCGCTTTCTTCTTTTTGCGTAATGGACCATGTTTCACAGCCATTAGTGACTACCGGTCTTGTAATGGTTTTGACATCAGCAGTTTGTTACTTCTGCTAAGTAACTTAGAGTCTAGTAGTCTCTTATAAGTTTTTTTTTTATATGATAGTAAACACGATTGTTTAGCGGTTTTACTTGGATTTAATTTAAATTAATTATATAAATTGTGACAAATTTGTTTCGCCTTGCAAGGGCATTCTTAAACTGAACCTAATCGCCAAGTAGTAAGTACTTATATTTATTTCAGAAAACTTAAGGGTAGGGGAGAAATGTTTTAGTTTTCTAAAATCTTAAGTTTTCTAAAATCAACATAAGGACATACTGTTTGGCGATTAGGTTCAGTTTGCGAATGCCCTCGCAAGGCGAAACAAATTTGTCACAATTTATGTAAATTAAATCCAAGTAAAACCACTAAACAATCGTGTTTACAATAAATTAATAATGGAGTTTTACAAATTATAAGTATGGAAGAATTTGTTTTATAATAGATAAATGATTTAAATTTCGAAGAGTCGAAAAATTGTGTAGTTTTAATTTATAATTGATTAAAATAGTATATCTTTAAGAAATTAATCAAAGTAAAACTTTTACTAGATTAAAAGCGAGGATTGATTTAATATAATTTTAGCATATTAATTGTTTCTAGCAAAGATTTGAAACTTTATATTAAATGATGATATCATTTTATATGATGTTTCACATCATTGTTTAATGACATTAATAAATAATAATTCATATTAATGAAAACGTCTGTTTTCTATAAATATTGATTAATGGGAATGATATGTTTCGCCATGCTTAGACATTATCGAAATTCATTTTGATATTTCCTTAGCGAGGCAAAATATGTTTTTCCCATAAAATAAAATATAACTTCAAGAAAACAGACGTTTTCATTCGTATTAATTTGTGCATTTATTAATTTTACAAGTTTTTCCTCGGCTTCACATATTAGCGATGACATGAGACTCATCGCTATAAATAATTTGTGTAGACTGTTTATTTATCGTGAATTATTTTATTACTCTGACAGTAAACGAATTCCTTAATTATACAAGTTCTCATACTTGTGAATTGATATGAAGATGTACTATTTATAAGTACGTTATTAAAACGCTCTCGTATACCCATGTTTTAAAAAAAGTTTCACGTTTTTCTCATTGACATGTCGTGTTTCAATATTAATACATTAATCAATATTGGTTGCCTTCCGCACATAAAAAATCAACTTAAGTGCCGTGACTTCCATTACAAAACTTAAATTATCTTGATTTTTAAACGTATGAGAGTACTCACACAAGCGTACTATGCATTTTAATATTCTTATAGAAAATCTTTAAGATATACAATCAGCGTGATTTCAAATATAATTGCTTTTGGATAGTACCTACCTTTTCTCAATCAAGGTAAAATTTGGAAGAGAATTAATAGCACTGTTTAATCCACTTTTATTTATTAAAAGATAAATTTAAGGCGTTAACACTGTGGAATTCCATAATGACGAATCCCATAATGGTGTAGGAGGAATTTGAATATTAATAATGTTTGCGCCTAGTTTAACTGATTTAAATATTTCTAATGATTCTAATTTGTTTAATTTATAACAGTTGTCTATTGTGTGTAAGAATGAAGTACTATTTTTTTTATCAAAAGAGTGGTTTTCTTTGATGCAATGATTGGCCATATCAGAAAACACAGACCGATTTTTATAAGAAATTTTGTACTAATAGATTCTTTTTTGGAAATTCCGACCTGTTTTTTTTATATACTCGTATGCTGCGTCACAATCATTACATTTTATTTTATATACACCACTCTTATTCCAAATATTACATTTATCCTTAGAATTCATTTGTAATTAGCTTAAGCTGTTTTGTGTATAATAAGCTGGTTTTATTTCTCTTGGAAGGGATTTTAAAATTTTATCTGACAAACCTACCAAATACAAAAATCGCTTCCAAGTGAATTCAGGTTTTGTCTGAGGAGAATAGATGTAAGATTGAACAAGCTTGGTCCTTTCGTTTTTTTGTAGAATTTTGTCGATTAACTTCTATAAGGCTATATCCATTGTTCTGCGCAATAGTTTTTATTGTGTCAATTTTAAAAGGTAAAAAAAACTTTATGTATTTGTAAAGTACATAATCATTTAGATATAATGATGCCAAAAAAAGTTTTTTTTTTTTTACTTTATTAAATTACATTTTGAACTGGCGAACTGTCTACGATTCATCAGTATTCCAAAAAAGTTAACGTTGTTAATTATGTATCGATTTCAACAACTTTTATAGCGCAATCTTGTCTCATGTTAAAGACAGGATCCAAAGTCTAAGACGGAGACGAATCGTCAAGTGGTTTTATTATTGAAAAGTTGTTTCATTCAAGTCTTCAATATCCAAGTGGTTTTCAAAAAGTCAAACACGACGGATTAGTACCGACGAGCATACAACGAACCGTTTGACTTTTCAATCGTTAACTTCCTCAGTCGCATAAAGTCACACAGGTGTTTCCAATGGATATTTCCACTCACACAGGTGAACAATACCGCTGTATACATCTCGTCCGTGTCGCATAAGTCTTAACCCGCAACTAACTTGTCTTTTTTAGTAAAACGATACTCGAAGATAAAAAAAAATTTAGATTCATCCCAAACAAAACAGCTTAATTTTTACAGAGATTTATTTTAGTACCTATGTAAATCAGGTAGATAACGATCTGGGAATTATATTTAAATTGTGACTTTTTTAATGTGACATATTAAAATAGCCAATCTAAAACAAATGTCTTAAATATTTTATAGTTTTTGAGGCATAATAAATCCTCAGAATATTAATTCTATCCTTTTATTTATTAAACGAAACATTCGCAATCAACCCAAAATTTTGCTTTAACATATCCCCTCTTTGCGAGAATAACATGACATTTCAAAAATCAAATCTGCCGTGTTCAACTTTATTTTCTACAAAAGCAGAGTATTTTTAAAGTGAAAAACAGAGAATTTATGAGTGAAAGAGACAACACAACAGTAGTATATTGTGTTGTCACGTTGTCTCTTTCAGACGGGTATCTTGTTTCATTTTTAAATTTTTCGAGACAACACGTTATTGATTTTTATGATATATTGATTGATTTTTTTACTCTGATTGTGAAGTTCAATATTTTTAAATACAAAATACAATTTTTCAATTTTTCAAAATAACACGTTATTCTCGCAAAGAGGCGATATATTGATTGATTTTGAAGTTCGATATTTTTTAATACAAAAGAAAAAAGTCTACACGACTTAAATAAACTAATTGACTAATAACGTAATGCCGGTTTTGCAATAAATATACGTATACTGTGTTTATAAGAACATATTACATACTATTCTTTTTTACGAGTTTATATGTTTAATACAGTCATATATTAAACGAATGAATGCAAATACACATTTTCGTGATTTTGAAATAGAGCAAACATTATACTTAAACCCCAGCAGAAAGAAAATACAAGGAAGGCCAGCGATGATATTGAGGAAAGGCTGAGCGTATTCTTCCCAAAATATGAATTAGAATGCCTGCTTCCTACAAGTTCTCTTATACTTATTAATTATATTTCATGATTCCTTAGCAATGCAAAATATTTAAATTTAATATGATTCAGTTGAACTCGGTTATAACAATCATGGAAATAGCGAGACCTTCGATGTAACGAGGATACAGATGATTGTGATGGATATTTTTGTAAGCATTCAAAAATACATATTCTCTAATATAACGAGCAATGCTTATAACGAGCTTATTTTGTTGGTTCCATCTTCCTGGTAATAACCATATTCGACTGTATATTAAAACTCCTTGAAAACAAACATTTAATTTAATGAAAACGCCTGTTTTCTAGATGTTTTACCTTATGCAAAGTGAATGACATGTTCCCCTTACTAAGGCATTATAAAACGTAGACTTAGCAAGGCAAAATGTCATTCCCGTAAAATAAAATAAACCTTCAAGAAAACATACCTTTTATTATTTAATAAAGATTTTTGCATCATTGTGCAAGAAACAATAAATATAACAAACATTTTCGTTGCTTATATAATTACACGTATTTAAAATTTATTTTTGTGAATTAACGATAATAATTAAGAGTCCTTTTATGTTAAAAATATTTATGTATTTTTTAAATATTGAGTAAAAAGACGTATGACTGTAAAATATTATTAAGGGTTAAAAAAATCGTTTAGTAATATTTTAGGATTAAAATGTTTTAAAACAGCATGTTCTGCACAAGATGGTGTATTAAATCCAAATGCAACAGGTAAAGTATGAGTAGTGTTTCTTGATTACATGAATTTTAAAAAATCAAGTTTTTTTCTACTAAAAGCTTTAGTTTTACCGGTTTGGCGACTTTGGAAGTATGGATCATTAAAATGGCCGTTTCCTAGAAAATACGTAAATGTTCAACAGAATTGCAAGCGAGAACTTTAGGTTAGAGTCCACATTATGTCGGAATCAATTAAAAACAACATCACGTTTCTTACTTAGTGATGAAGTCACTTTTTGTCATTAGAGGGAACCCAAAACATTAACATTGTTTGTAAAAATCGTAAATATTTGGATAAAACTTAAATTTTGGTAGTTATTTTGGTACAGTATTCCGGATTTGAAATTTATAGAAATGAGTACATATTTACGAATTTTTATGAATTAAAACACGTTTTTTTCACTTTTGAGTTTATTTCTCGACATTTTTCGAAGGCTTACACCTTCATTATTGGAAGAAAGATATAAACTAACCAAAATAATTAATTAATTGAACAAACTGAGTGCAAAAACCTAGAATCATATCTAAAATGTGTTAGTTAACTTGGCTAGTACTAGGGAGATAACAATAGCCTTAAGTTTATCTAAAAAACAGTACATATTTATTGTTTCTTTTATAATACAATGATTAAAAACTCCATTTTAAATAATAAATACTTATTAAAATCACCGTTTTCCAAACATATTATAACATATTTTTGTGACAGTTTTCGCCTGACTAATATTGCCAATAATATTTGATAATGCCCTAGCAAGGCAAAACATGTCACACGTCACACCCATAATGTACAATAAAATTTCTATAAAATAGACGTCTTAATTATTTATGAACCTACCTATTGCTTCATTGGGGAAAAAATAGTATATATTTTAATCGTGAAATACTAATTATTAAAAGGACATTTGATAATCCCTTAGAAAACAAAACATGTCTTTCCTATTAACTATTATATTATATAATAAAACCTCTTTAAAACATACGTTTTCGTTCGTAGTAATGATTTGATATGGAATTTTACATCATTGTTCAAGAAACAATCAATATATTTGTTTTTGCTAGAAGCTAAACAGAAGAGATACGCAAAAAAGTTTATCCATAGCTAATTCAGATAATGATAAAGCCTTATAAGTTCAAATCCGAAAAAGTGTTTTTTTTTTATGTTATGAAGTGAAGTTATCTTGTGACGAAATTGTCGTCTATATGATTATTATATTATTATAGCGTACATGACATTACGTCAAGGAACAATTGTGTAACTAGAATATGCAAATAAATTTTTGCACATCAAGTCTAATTTTCAGGTAAAAATAATATAATATCATGTTTTCTTATTTGCTAAAAAATTTCTGTGACGTTCCATGTTCCATGGATCAGATGACATGTTTTATCCTCCCAGTGATCATTCTGCTGAACTAATTAGTAGGCCATTTAAACAGAGTACTATTTAAATACAAGCAACATATATAAATTGTAAGTAAGATAAATGTAATAAATATAAGCTTAATGAAGTTTTGTTGCATACTTGATCATTTTTATCATATCAACGAACAATGAGTCTTATCTCTAAGAGTCATCTTCCCTGGTCCCTGTGTAGTATGGTTAAGTTTCTGTCTACTTTATTTGACTACTTCACAACGGCACACATACGAAACTGTAGGTGTTGCTGTTTCGTTTATCAGACAGTTCAAAGCTCGAAGCTGCGTCTTCAAAAAGATCTATAAAACGAGTATTATGTAAATAAGACAACGGCGTTGTTACACCAAAACACAACCCCCATATTTGCAGGTAAATTTTTGTTGGGTTTTCATTTCTTATGCCAACTTCATAGTAAGGAAATTGAAAATAACTTTGTTTAATCCACTATTTATTAAAAAATATTTAAAAACACGACATGTTTCGGAGGATACCTCCATCTTCAGGTGTAAAAATATAGTAAAAAGAAAACAAAGAAAGACTAAAATTCGATACAATAGTTCAAATTATAAAATTAACCTGGGTTATTTGTTATAAGAAGGTACTAACAACTATTTTTTAACATTAAGAACTAATAAATAATAATAAATAGTAATAATAATACATGAGGATAATATAATTTTTTTTTTTTAATATAAAAAATAATAATTTAGAAAAAACATACATTTGAAATGACATAATTTATATAGAAGTTAATTTGCATTTGATTGGGAATGGAAGCTTGGGAGATTAAATGTAGACAAAGTATTTAAGGAGAAAGGAGTAAAATGAGGAATCTGATTATTAATTATGTTTCAATAATTTTTATACTCTTATAAAATTTATAATAGCATCGTACCGAATTTGAATTAATATTTTTTTAAAGTTTTCTATAATTTGATAAATGCTCTCTTTTGCTACGTTTACACAGTTATGTTTTTTTTAATATAAAAAATTCTCTCGTGGAAACTATGTGCAGAGGTACGATAAATGGGTGCTTATTACGGATTGCTTCATAAATTAGAAAAATGTCTTATTTATTTTATTAAATAACGTGGGATGGTCCGAAGTGATCCGCCTACGAGAGTAATATGACAGATTCAATACATCAGACCTCCACATAGCGTTTGTGTGTGTTATGTCATATAAATCTTTATTTTCCTTTTTTGCCGACGAAGTGTGAATAATTTTCGTAACTTAAAGTTGACAATCGTGGATTAGATTTTATTTTCATTCCCAACATGCCGAACAAATAATATGGATTTTCAAGGTGAATATTTCCAAAAGCGTTCTGTAAAAAACGTATTCAAGTACGATGCTATTTTTAATGTACTATATTGTTTCAATTATATTTTTTGGCGAAATTTAATTAAATAATTGCGCGATTAACTGAAAAAATTCATATCAATAGCTTTAAAATCGGTGTACAGTTGATAATGTGAACATAAATTTAGGTATATTTTTTACAACATATTCCATTCCGACCTTTCTGCAGTAATTCAGTACTGCATTCTTCAGAAGCTTTGAATGAACAATAAATCTTATAGAAGCACTTGAAATGTGGCTACATCGCAGAATGCTGCGGATCCCATGGACTGACATGGTAACCAGAAATGAGATGTTACAAAGAGCTAGAGTATAAAGAAATTGTTGTCTAATATAAAGACTAGAAAAATGGTTTATTTGGGAAACATTTTTCGCAACGAAAAATACGTCTGTCGATGCCAGCGAGCCTGGCGAAACCGGTCGCTGTCTAAATAAAGACAAAAGTGGAAATAGTTAAAAAACATCGTTTTATTTAATTATTACGAAAAATACGGTTATTATAATAATAAACGCGAATGTTTAATGGTTTTACTTTGTTTTTAATTCATATAATTTCTTATACAAATATCAGTTACAAATTTGTTTCGCCTTGCGAGGGCATTTTCAAACTGAACCTAGTCGCCTAGTCGCCTAGTCTGATATTTGTATAAGAAATTATATGAATTAAAAACAAAGTAAGACCACTAAACATTCGAGTTTATTATTATAATAATTATAATGGAGTTTTACAAAACAAAAACCTCAACAATTAATAAGAAAAATACTGTATTTTGCACCTCATCATGAAAGGGAAGATCGAGGGTAGGTACGGCACCTGACTTGAAAACATCAAATAGTGAACTGGAATTCGGAAGGGGGACATAACATGACACTTTGAGAAGAAGATTGTATGAAAATAGAAATTGTTTAAAATATGAAGAACTTTGAATTTATAATTTTATTTCCCAAAACTTCATTACTATAATCACATACACACAAGTTTGAATGTGTACAAAAAAACTAGAATGAAATTTATTGTTTCCTGAACAATGATATAAAATAAAATAAACCTTTTTTTTCTATGTTCGCCAAAACTTTGTGTTGTAGATGTCTAATGTTTATTTTTTTATGTACTTTGTATACAACACTCACATTTATAAAAAAATAAAATATCAAACATATTTCGGACTAACCAGCCCTTCATCAGTGATATTATATAAATATTTAAAATATTAGGCTATTTAGTCCGAAACATGATTGATCTTTTTTTTTATATGTAAATGTGAGATACAAAGTACATAAAAAAATTAAATAAAACTTCTGTTTAACAAACTACTTCATTCGTAATAATTATCTAGGAATGAAGTGAAGATTTTTATTCTGAACGTAATAGTTAATATGAAAAGTTCAACTGTACACTGCCAAAACCTGATATTACTTAAATAAATATCCTCATTTTGGTAGAATTTAACAATATAGCTTCCTTAAAGTGTGGATTATAAGTAGTAATGCCTGGTAATTATCCTAGATTTTTGAGGAATATTATTTGATATAATATGAACAAATCATATGCAATAAGCATGTTTTTATTAAGATGTATTTTATTATTTTTTATGTAAGATTTTATTAAGATTTTGTGTCAGGATTTTTAAAAGAATAAAATAATTTTTCAATTTATTGTATTAACATACGAGTATTCATCATCACGTCGTTTGTTTATTTACATTGTAAATAATCATTACAAAACCAACCACACCCATACGCGCCGTTTCTGAAGCCACCGATAAAATCGTCGGACGTGACTTTTTGGCCACAAAATATTTTTTATGGCCAATAACTTGACAAATAATTGACACCTTCCGACCAGATGGATGTTTATTAGACCCGGAATGAGTCAGATGGTGAAAAAATATTTTGAAAATCATCTCCGTATGATCGTACTCACGTAGGACCGTGGGTATAAATTCGATTTTCAAACCTGTGAAAACAGGACCATCAAGGCAGACTGACTGTCTCCCGGCAGCGTGACTAAGTATAATGAATTCCAGCTGATTATGCCGAGAACACGAATCGGCAGTGAGGATATAAATAAACATGAGTCGCATGGCCTAACCGATTTTCTTACGAATTGAGAGAAATCGATAAAATTTAGTCTATGATAATGTCTCATAGCAGTTCAACTGGTCGTTAAATAAAATATATTGGAAGTGTCAATGCAGAGGTTAAAACACTTGAACGCGTTTGATAAAATGACGCCATCGATATATTTGACTGGCATCATTTTTGCCTGAAATCTATTAATTCGAATTCTTTTCTTAATGAACAATTAAATCAGTTTCTTTATCTTCTTCAGCTTATTCCCATCCACTGTACAAAGATCTCATCCATTCGCTTCCACGCCATTTAATCTTGTGCAGATCCAGGTTATGCCGACGTGTCAGTTCAGGTCATCATTCCACCGCAATTGCGGTCGCCCTACGGAGCAAGAATAAAGAAGAAATCGGTTCAGAAAATATAATACATAATCACAATAAATCAAATTAGTTTATTTCATCAATGGACATTACAAAATTAAGGTTTAAGGCATCTATTAAGAACAGGTTAAATAAACATTGTATATAGTAAACTACCAGAAACGCATAAGAGATGGTTCGACATTAGTAGGACAATATACTCTCCAAAATCAAGAGTATTTGCCTTCTGAACGTACTTTCACTAATATGAAAGACGTCAATCTCATTCGGCAGATTGATTGCTCTTCTCACCGGTGTCGCCAGAAGCAGGTTGGTTCTGGCGACCGGTAGGTAAAACAATATATGCTGTCACTGTCGGAGGTATCTATCAGGCAAGAAAAATAGACCGCCACACTACTCTATCCTAACATACCATTCATACAGCGAGTCATACACGCACGTAGATTCTTTCGACTTCTAGCATGGCGGACCTTTAAATTTGATTTATTTAGTCATGCCATGTTTTCCCCGGTTTACCTTTTATACTTTTTAAACCATCGTTTTACATCACATACGTCTAAGGGTTCTCACCCCTACTGCATTTCTTCTGCTCTCATCCTTCTTCTGCTAGTTCCATGCTTCTCTTCCATATATAAGGTTAGAAACTACAACTCCATTGTCAACGTCTATTTTTGCTTTCGTTGATATTTTTTACATAATCACAATACCATTTTATTTTTAGTGATGTAATGAGAAAATTCAGCTCCTTCTTCTTTATATCAATGGCAAGAAAGCTTTTTATATATTGTGTAGTATTTGTATAATTTAAATATAAAATATACATTTTATTTCCTCATACTTAAACTAACTAACTAACTAACCATCACGCCGTCTCCCCGGAGGGGTAGGCAGAAAGAATGGAACGCCACACTGTTCTGTCCTGACATACTTCTCTCGCTTCCTCTACATTCATACATCTTGTCATGCACGCAGTCGATTTCTCCGACTCCTCACGTGTCCGACATTCAATATTAGATTGATTTGATCGTGCCACGTTTTCCTCGGCCTTCCTCTATTTCTAGCTCCGTTCACGCCGTTTACATATACCTTCTTTACCATTCTGTCTTCACTCATTCTTTCCATGTGTCCAAACCATCTTAATGACCCTTTCCTTATTTTGTTCATAACACTTTCATTCGCACCACATTCACTTCTTATACTTGCATTTGTCACTCTATCATATACAGATTTGCCACACATTCGCCTTAGAGATCTCATTTCTACTGCATTTATTCTACTTTCATCCTTCTTTTGCCAGTTCCATGCTTCACTTCCATACACAAGGGTCGGCACAAGAACTCATACTTTATGTTTTTATACT